>SSNR01000139.1:1490110-1634635 GCA_006937965.1 Callopanchax toddi | reverse complement strand
CGGAAAAGGGTGTCGATCTGGTCGGCGACTTCGTTTATTGCGTTTATCCAAGCATCGTACGGGATAGCCAGCAGGACCCTGAACACTCCGCATTCCATATTTACGGTTTCGAGGATGAATAAGTCAAACGGTGTCTTGTCATCGAATTTACGTATACACGCTCGGAAAATCCACTGACCGTTTGTTTCTTTTTTTCCTTCCCAGACTGCGCTGAAAACGAGTTTGGTGTTGTAAGGAAAGTTCAATTTTCTCTGCGGTAGTGAGTCATGCTCAATTTTCACCATTTTCTCTGGGCATGTTGAAGGATATTTCATCCGTTTGGCCTCGGTTGGTGAGTCTTCTTCTTCCTCTTCTTCTTCTTCTTCTTCATTGTCACGAGGAACCACATCTCGGAGAATTGCCCAGTCGTTGTAACCGAGAACCCCTATTGACGAAAGATGCCCGAGTGGATCATCATCTTTGGTCTGGTTAAACCATAGTTCTCCTCGGTCATACTTGAAATAGTAATACCATGACTCATCCAGTCCGTATTCCGATAACGACCATTTCCGGTACAAAGGTTCTGTGGGTGGCGCTTGTCTCCTACGCAGTTGCATTTTAGTTTTCCCGTGAAAAGGCTCATCGGTCGGAGTTTGACCGATCGGTTTCTTCTCTTGGGTTGTAGAGGCAGTTGTTGGATTCTTGTGGAGAGTTGTAGATGTAGAGGCATCAGCCATTGTTGGATTCTTGTCATGAGTTGTAGAATCAGTTGAAGCCATGCTAGCCTGTTTTTTTTATGTCTGCTGTCTTGTAACCGTGTTGTTTTTACAACAAACTAGAACAAAATTGGTCTATTTAAAGTGTAACCGAAACTCCTCCTCTATCCTCTGATTGGGAGAGAAACGTAATATGGGAGGAGAAGAGTGTTGAGTCATGAGGGGTGGGTCACCATGCCAGGGTGATGAATCACTGTTTCTTAAGGGGTGGGTGGTTCCTGCAGGGAGATTCACGCCCCTGGAGGGGTGGGGCTCCGCACATCAAAAATTTTTTGACATTTAGTTTTTGGGGGTCAAGCAGTTCCCATGGGTCAGAACAAAAGGTTTCGCACCATCCATCAAATTTTGACATTTAGTTTTTGGGGGTCAAGAGGTCAAGGGGGCGTGGCTGGAGGTCACGAACAATAGGATGTCAAACAATAGAGGTCAAAGGTCACCATCCATCAAATTTTGACATTTAGTGGTCCCTCTTACTCTCTCATGAGTCTCGTTTCCATGGCAGGGGGTACGGCTCGTGGCCGGGTTGTAGTACCGGTACCGGTCCGCGATTTCATGAGAGCATTTCCTTCAGCTGATCGGACCCTCACCTGGCAGGCGGGGTATGCCGTGGCCTCATACCAGCGCTGCTTTGCGGGATTCTCCAAGGGGGTTTCCAGCGGGGCTTCCCGGCGGTGCTCTCCGGTGCCTGGCCCGACACTGCTCCGGTGTCAGCTGAACCGTTCAGCTGCATCCTGTGAAACTTCTTTATAAACTCTTTCATTTCTTAACAATCCATCTAGCTCGTCCTGAACACAGCTCAATGTTTGGAGCTCTGATGATCAAAAACCTGGTGCTAAAGCTGGTATCTGTGTACGGTCGGAGACCCAGTGAGGAGGAGGTGGTCTAGACCGGTGAACCCCTAGCAGGGACTGATTGTTTTTATCTTTTCTTCTTTTTTTTTTTATCTTGATAAAATAACTTCTCACTATAGTAATAAAGTAATAAAATAACGGCACTCTGGGGGTTTGTTTTGCTCGTCACAAGTAGTGATAAGTGGATCAGTTTTCTATATAGAGAACGAACGGTCTCCCTGAACTGTCGTCACTTCCGGTTTGGTGAAAACATTGACAATTCTCACAAAAATGAATCCAAAAGCCTAAATAAGCTGAATTTGTGTAAATTTTTATTCAAAAAAAGTTTCTATTATATTTCTCTAAACATTTGTTTAAGGGAGTGTCCAACTTAAAATATGCTCTTTAAGTTAAAATAAAAGATTAAAACATTTACAAAGGCAACCATCTGAAGTGTTTTCTTACTGCTGCTTATTTCATTACTTGTTTATTATCATCACTACATGTTGCACCGTGGGACATTTGAAGTTTAAATTTCACTGTACTTCTGGTAAATTGACAATAAAACTGAAATTTATTTTATTAATTAATTGGTTATACACACACACACACACACACACTCTTCTGCAGCGTGTCGCTGCTCTCACGCTGCAGACAGTTTGTCCCCGCTCCGGACCGAGGAATCGTTCAGCGTCGGTGTGACCCAGTAGGATTTATATTTTTGTACGTCTGGTTTAATGCGTGTCTGTGGTTGAACCACGGGGAGACGTTTAGCGTCGCAGAGAGCTTGTTTTTATTTAAAACACTGATTTGTACAACATGTGTATTTATTTATTTAAGGAACCATTTCTTATAAAATTGGACTTGCAGGCTCATAAACCTGCCGAATCTGGTGTTTAAAGTGTTTTAGACTTATAGGTTTCATTTTGTGTCTAAACTCCTGGATGTTTTAGTCCGTCTGACCACATGATGGCGCTGCAGTTAAAGAGTTTAATGTGATGGTTTAACTCCAGATGGAGCTTTGACTCTGTTTTATGCAGTTTTAATAAAACCAGTGACTCGGTTTCTATTAAAAAGTCATTTCAACACAAACGGATGTGTGTGAAAACAGAGGGGGACTCAGCAGGAGGCTCTGACCTGCAGCTCGGCCTCCGTCAGCTCTTTCTCTCTCCTCTCCAGATCAGACAGAGTCTTCTGAAGCTTCTCCTCCAACAGGCTGAACTCCACCTCCTGCAAACAGAATAAAGATGAATCCAGATGACGGTGGATTTAACGTTAAGTTTAGCAGAACAGAAACTCTCCACCTTCTTCTTGACCAGAGCCTCCCTCTCTCCATCCCTCTTCCTCCACTCCTCCGCCAACGCCTGCATGTGTCTCAGCTCCTTCTTCCTCAACTGAAACACAAACGTTCATTAGGTTCTAGTTCTGGAGCGAGAATCCACAGAATCGTCAGGTTCTGGTGTTTAATTCTGAAGTCTACGAGACGCCAGTAAAAACAAAAGTTATAAAGAAAGAAATCAGTCTAAAAACCCTTAAACCACCACAGTAAGTACTGGTCTCAGAGTACTACGACTAATACTAGCAACTTATACATTTATCTTTCTATCATTTATATTTACTGCCAACAATCACAGTCATATTATATAAAATGATGTAAAGTGATATGGAGGTCAGTTATTGATCTACAGCAGGGGTCTCCAACCTTTTTTCTTGCGTGAGCTACTTTTACACAAAAAATCTACCGGAGAGCTACTCATGTTTAGCAACATAGACAATTCCTATGAAAACTAAATAAGTGTTTGCTAGTTTACCGTATACAATGACAACTTTTAACACAGAGCACATATTGTGTAAAAGAACTTTCATTTACAAGCCTCTGAGTGTTGTATTTGTTGTACTTCAGTACTTCAAACTGGTGAAAATAAACATTTATGTAGGGAACACGCACAAATATAAATAAATTGAATAGCATAGCCTATGCTATTTAGCGGCAATAGACAAAAAAAAAATAAAATAAAATCACTTTCTGGTGGAGTATCCCTTTAAGGTTCTGATTTGAGTTTTACCTGATCATCAAACAGCTCCTCCTGCTCCTCCTTCCACATCTCCAGCTCCAGGGCCGCTCGGTACTCCAGGGTCTCTCTGGTGCTGACGGGGGCCGTCGGACCCTGAGGGGACGCCGTGGGTCTCTGAGCTGCTGGGTGGGAAGACGAAGGTGGGACGGCTGGACGCTCATTCTGGAGTCAAACAACAAACACGTCTTTAAAAAGAAACGTTCTCAAATTATTTCAAGCTTTAAAGAAAACCAGATAAAGACACACACACCTGTAAGGAGTCCGACACGATGACCTCTTTGACTCTGACGAAGCCGAGGTCCTCCAGCGTCGCCACATAGCTCAACTCAGCCACGCTCTCTGACGGACTGATGGATGAAGACGCAGCTGTTAAACTCTGAAGGAGGTCGATCATCCTCTGACTGACCAGTCCGTCGGTTCTTACCGCTGTGGCTGGACCACGGGGATCCGGTCCTGATGAGTCTGCTTCCAGCTCTGCTCTCCGGTGGAGCCAACAGCTCTGGTCCTCTCCGAGCTCAGCAGCTGGGACAGCTGGATGGAGGCACGTCCAATCAGCTGGTCTCTGCTGGTGGAGCCTCGGTGCCAGAGCTCCACCGTCAGAGGAACTCTACCACACAAAGAGATAACACACACACACACAGCTGATATCACCTCAGGTTACAGCATCGGAACTAGATATGTATTTAACATCATAATATACATAAAGACAGAACTGGTTTTAAATCAGGTCTGAGGAGCTCCTGGTCAGACCATATGAGCTTAAAGGTCATCAGGGTCATTCTGAAGAAGCGTTTTATCAGCCATTTTTCCATAGGAAGGACCACACCCACTGGTGACATCACTCAAAGTGGGTGGAGCCTCTAGAAATGGGAATTAGTCCTGACTGGAGCGATACTCGTAGCTAGTCCGATCAGGAGAGAAACACATCCATTATGTCTAAACCGCTGGCAACAAAAGTGAGTCAACTCCTGTGAAAGACGTCAGATCGTGCACAAAATGTGAATATTTTGTGTTTTTCCAGCACTGCCTCAACTCTCCTGGGAATGGAGTTCACTAGAGCTTCACAGGTTGCCACTGGGATCCTCTTCCACTCCTCCATGACGACATTATGGAGATGGTGGTTGTTACAGACCTTGTGCTCCTTCACCTATTTGAGGAGGCTCACAGATGCTCAGTAGGGTTTAGGTCTGCAGACATGATTGTGCAGTTCAGAACCTTCACCCTCAGTTTCTTTAGCGAGGCAGAGGTTGTCTTTATTATGTTGGAATACTGTCCTGTGGCCCAGTTCTGAAGGGAGGGGATCTGCTTCACAGAACATGTTGACATTCGTGGTTCCCTGAATGAACTGTAGCTCCTCAGTGCCAGCAGCACTAAACCACGACACTCCCACCACCACGTGTGACTGTAGGTAACCCTCGTTAAGTTGGGTGCCGAAATAAACAAACATAAATCAATACTGGCCGATTCTGGACACCAACCAACGTTCTGATGCATCTGTGGATTCGTTTCCTGCACCGATACTTCTTGGTAGCAGATGTTTTGTTGTTGGAAAGCAGAGAAACTCACAAGGAGTGAAGACCAACAGGAGGATGTAGCAGGGGTTTATGGGACATATTGATGATCCCACAGGTCTTAGTAAAGCTGACCGATCAGGATTTATAATATTAGGTTTGTTACCATGAAGCATCGTTACAACAAAATCTGAGTTTATTTCAGTGATTTCTTCTTGAACCTTGTAACATTTTTTTGACTAAACTGGGATAAAAAAAAAATAAAAAATTGAAGTAATTTTTTATTCCAGCTGAACCTCTGTTAGACTTGTCTTCTTGGGCCGTCACATCGTCTGTGAGCATTTTGTTCTCAGACTCTTAGAACATCACTTCTGAAACAAACGATGCAGCCTAATGCGTAAAATAAAAACTGGTAAAATAGACTGAACCAGGTCACGAGGCTGCTACAGAATACAGACATTACACATATAGTCTGGTTTTCCTACCTGAGGAAGGTGTCCTGCAGCTGATGAGGCAGAGCGGCGAAGTCGAAGGCGCAGTAGGACTGAGGCAGAGACACCTCCGTGTTCCTCTGAAGCTCCACAGGAGGGTTGGTCATGATGGGAGCCGCGCTGCCAAAGAACTGATAGGAATACCTGAAATAAAACAAGTACAGGATAAAAACAGAGACTTACCCGTTTCTGGTTTGGTCTTAGATGTAAAACCAGAGGAAACAGATCAGACGTGATTATTTGATGATTTTGTGTCTCTCAGTCCGGAGCATCAGGTCAGAGCAGACGAGACATTTCACCTGAGCGTAGCAGCGATGGGATGAGGTAAGCTGAGGTTTCCCAGACTGCAGAGGTCCAGAGAGAAGCAGTAGTGATGGGCGGAGGAGGGGATCGCCACTTTGGGAGCAGAGACACTGACAGATGATGCTCCACCTTCTGCTGTGGTCTCAGGCTGACTCGGTGGAGCAGGAACTTCCACGTCTGCAGCTGGAATCGAGAGATCAAACATGTCTTCAGCTAAAACGCTCTGAAAGTCTCAAACTGCTCGTCTGAGAAGGTCGAGCCTCACCTGCTGCTCCTGCAGGCTCTTTGTGGAGCTCAAGCTCCTCCAGAAGACTCTCTGCTTCGCTCTCTGTGTGAGAGGGGGCAGGAGGAGGAGGGTCTGGAGGTTTCTGAACTGGAGAGGAACTTCGAGGTCTCTGCTCACCTGGAGCTCTGCTACGATCTTTATTCACCACAGGCGGCTGAAAAGAGACAAATAAAACTCAGCCTTTAGTGAAATCTTCCCTCCAGCAGCCAGACCTTCTTTCATCTCATAAAACTGTAGAGAACTGTTTATATTTGATCATCACTAAATAATAATAAAACTATATTTACGTTTGAACAAATACATTTCCAAAGGAACTTTGCTTTTGCATGTTTTACCTCATAACTCTGATAAGTCATTTAAAAGCTGTTATAATGATGTCTTTATTTTTCTTCCTTCACCTTTAAAGTGGCTCAAATGGAAACACTGATGATACATCAGCTCAGCCATGTGGAGCGTACCATTACTTTAGAGTTACCATGGCAACACAGTTAGCAAAAACAAACCCAAAACCACCATTGTTGAAAGAAAAGGGGTCTTTTTGACTCTCCCTGAGACTCGTTACAGAACCGTGTCGTCACCTTTTGACCTGAAAACTTCCTTCAGAGTTTAAATCAGACCCTCCAGGATTAATGTAAATTCAACCATTAGCTGCAAATAAGTTTCGACCGGTCCCAGTATCCTCCAGCTGTGTTTACTTCTGGTTTTTGAGCCGAGCCGCTAAACGCCGGTCGGTTCTTTCCATCAGATATTACGGCTAAAATACGAGCAAGTTAACTTCCTAAAGTATTACACGAGACAGGTGGAAAGTTGTTCTGAACCAAACACAACGTCGTGGTGGATTATACACAAAAATCATCGCTTGACAACAACTTTTTGACCACAAAACATGGAGGAGATTAGCTGAACAGAGAGGAGCAGACGGGCTGGGGTCTGATACGAGTGATGAAAGAGACGAGGCGAGTTCTGTTTAATGTCCGTATTTGGACAAAGTGACAAACTATATTTAAAAAGAACTGATCTGTGTCCTAAACTGTGTGCTGAGTCGGCAGTTTAGCTATTCTGTGAGAAATATTTTAAAGTGCCTGTGACTCCATATTTAAATCACTTTATATTAAACAGGTGTAATCTTTGATGCCTCTAGATTAGCGTTGCACCATTATAACTCAAAATACGCTGTAATTATTTCCTAACGAGCAACTCAGAGATCAGAAGAAAGCGCCGCCTTCCGGTTCTGCTGGGTTTCTCCTTATTTGGCAGCCTGACACTTCTGCTGCAGCAGGGGGCAGTGCCGTCGCGTGAAAGAGAAACGAAACTAAACACTACACGGTCTATGGGCAATGGCGGCGGCACTGCCTCGCTCCAGGTGTCGTGAACGTGCATGTGGGCGGAGAATTTACCATATAAGCAAGTCCGGATCACTATGACCTCATAGCGGGCTGGAGTGAAAAAAACAGTTTGAAACCTGGGTCTGAAATCTGGAAGAGCTTCTCACTGGCTGGACTAGGAGACAGATGGACGCCGTTTTTTGCTCTTTCTGGCAGGTTTAAGGTGAGAACTCAACGTTGCAACATGATAGATAAGTCAGAAAACATGGAAACCGATGCCATGGGACCTTTAAATAAATAAACGTGAACTTTTTGAAAAATGTGCCACGAAATCAGTCGTTTTAGGCCAATCTACAATCACAAAAAACACAACTTCCTGGAGGGACTGCAGAGAATGTCTGACCTTTGACCTTAAACGGGACGTTCATGTTGAAAAACCCTCCAATGAGGCTGAATTAAAACAATTCTGTAAAGAAGACTGAAGAGTGGAACAAAGTTCCTCCACAGCGACGTGAGAGACTCTAACCAGGGTGCTCATTTATAAAACTTTGTGTAGAATCCTTACTAAAAACTTTAAGCTCAGCAAAAAATTTTTAATTACGCAAATTCCATTTCCATTTTATAAAACTCTGCGTACGCACAGATCTACGCAGTTCTGCTTTATAAATCTTTATAAAAGATGTAGAACTGTGCTCAGCTGTTTTTGGGTCAGAACCCTCCTCCTACACACCCACATTCTGCCATATACGGTCAAAGTACCTCATGAATAATTGCATATGCATAAGACGGTGGGTTTCTGGCTTTTAACAGTAAATTGTGACAACGGAGAGGTTTATGCGTGTGTGAATCGAGCGACGCGCTCACCTGTACAGAGCTCACGCTGAAAACACTGCAGCCGCAGCGGGTCCATTAATCCCAAATCACTGAGGTCCAACAGAAGGTGTCGGCTCTGTACGTACTAAACAGAACCGGACCGAACCAAAAACCCAAACTAGTCTGAAAACGCCAGAAGCTGGAGCTGGACTTTGCCATCAGGTGTTTTAATCCTCAGTGGACCTGTAACTTTGAGGTGGAGCGGACGTCTAAGAGCTGCTTCCTGCTGGCGCCGCTTCCGTCATTTGAACATAAAGCATGCGCCCCCTGCTGATAGCAAGACGACCCCCCCCTTTTAAAATTACTTTTAATGAAAAAAACCTCGTCTTATATGCGAGCAAATACGGTAATAAAAAGTTAGTTGATCATCATCTCAGCTTCTCTGATGATCAGTTTTCTGCCTGATGCTGAAAGACAGCAGGTAGAGGAGACAGCTGAGCAGACTGTTAATCACGGGGTCGGACCAAGAGCCGCACATCTGACCCTCGTGCTACCGTCTCCCCCTGAGCTGTAGTTCTTTATTATATAAACATCAGTGCGATATTGACTCATTACTCTGACAATCTGACTACAGCTGACTGCCGTGTATCGCTGCTGTCAGGCTGTGGACAGTCGCACCTTTTAAAAATTTGGTTGCATTTGTGACCAAATTGGTCGCAGTCTAGAGCCCTGTGGTTGATGTGAAACTATTCTCCCTGAGGGGTGTGTCTAAATCAGTGCGTTAAGGTGGAGATTCTGTGTAGAAAACTTGACTTTAAATAAAAATAACATCAGGTATTCTACAAACAGGGTGACAGCCGCGCCCCTGAGGTGACACGTGGTGTGGGACCATCTGACAGAGTGCTATCTCAGGATATTACACACCATGTGGCAGGAGAAGTTTCTCCATGAGCGTTTGAGTTATTTTACCAACGTTTGTCTCAGATGTATTGATGTTTTATGGAGGAGTCATTTACCTGCAGCACCTCCTCCCTCCTCAGTGTAACAGCCACTCCGATGGTCGGCTGCAGGTCTGCAGGTAGAACCGGCAGCTTGATGCGTTTAGGAGGTTGCAGGACGAAGGCGCCCTCCACCGTCGCCGCCTTGTTCTCCAGATCTACGGAAGCAGCAGCCAGAGCCGAGAGGGAAACGTCGGTGCTTCCCAGAGAGTGATTCCCAGAGCAGAGGTGGATCTGAGGAGAGACAGAGACATCTAGAAACACAAACACAGACATGACATCAGCCTCTGAGTGACTCACCTGCAGGCTGGGCTGCTGGGTCAGGAAGGCCTGGAGGACCTGGTTGCTGCTGCGGATGCGAACGGAGGCGCGCTCCGGCTCAAAGTCAGGACTCAGCAGGTTGTGGAAAGGCTCGCTGGTGATGTCGTTCCCCAATAGAGAGTAGTAGAAGAAGAAACCGGACTCGTCTGGTGACAGCTTCTTAGTGCTGGGAATCAACTGAAGCAACAACAACAAAACACATTTTATTCATTTAAATTACTGCAATAAATAAAACAACATGTTGTAAACTAAACCTGCTGCACAAAAACGTTAAACTACAACTATAAAACCCAGTGTTTCACTTTACCACAAAAAACCCTTCAAGCATTTATTAGAAGAAAAGGAATAGGGAAGAGAAAAGAGGAAGAGAAAGAGAAAGAACAAAGATGAAGAAGAAAAAAATAAAATAATTTTTTAGAGAAAGAGAAAGGCTTAAGAGAGGAAAAGGGAAAACAGGAGGTGGATGAAGGAAGCATTTATTAAAAGAAGAGTAAAGTGGAAGAGGAAGAGAAAGAACAAAGACAAAGAAGATGGGGAAAAGATCAAATCATTTTTTAGAAAAGGAGGCAAGAAAAAGAAGGAAAACAGGAGGATGAAGGAAGAAAAAAGACAAAAAAACTAAATTATTAAGCATTTATTAAAGGAAGAGGAAAGAAGGAAAGGAGACAAAAATAGGGTGAAAAAACAAAGAAAAGGAAGAGTTTTTTTAAATCACTAAGCATTAATTAGAAGAATATAAGAAGAATAAGATGAAAAAATAAAGAAGAAAGAAAAAAGAAGTGTTTTATAACTTTTTTCAGCAAAGAAATTCAAATTTCTTTAAGCATTTATAAAGATTTATGATGAAGATCCAACAGAAACATGACTAAACTGAAGTAAGAGAGGCTAAAAGTGAGTCTGTTGTTTCCTCAAACAGACTCCAGATGTTTGACCTGGTAACAGCAGGGAGACTTTACCTGCTCTAGTTTGGTGGCGAAGGCTACGGTGACGGACAGGACGAACATGTCTGTGCAGAGATCTGCGGGGCCGACCTGGTGGTAACCCTGATCTGGGATCAGAACGGCCTCCAGCTCATCAGGAAGAACATCAGCTACTGAGGGGAACCAGAGCAGGAAAGGGAAGAAATGTCACATTAAAAACTGGTTTTAAATAGAAAACGTGTGCACATAAACACATGCATGAAACAACTCTGTCCCTGAAAGTCCTAAACCGTAGAATCAATTAACCTGAATCAGAACAGAGGGCTGACCTTGTCGAGGGGGGGCCTTCTTGGCTTTAAACCTTTCAGGGGAGGGTTCAGAGGTCTTGGAGTCGTTCTCCAGCATCATGCCGATGAGGAGGGACGGTCTCTGTTTGGTGTATTTACTGCTCAGGAGCGGATACCATCGAGGATCCTGAAAAACAAAAGACTTACATCAAAACGCTGTTAAAGGAAATTCAGCAGAGGGTTTCACTACGAAGCCAGTTCAACAAATCCAGGATTTATTCTCCTAGTCTGACTTGACAAAACCTAAAACTCCACTAAGAGGCTCCAGGTTCAGTGATTAGCAGCAAAGTAAACTAGATGATGTAAAAAATTTGGAAAAACTTCAGAAATGTAAAGCTTGAAAGTACAAACACAATAGGAAGTGCAGCTCTACTCGAGACCGGCCCGGTTCAAACGGACTTCTGTGCAGGTGGAAAAAGCACGGACTGCTAGTAGTAAAATACGCAAAATCAATGTAATAATATAAATTATTTATTCATCATTTATTCTCTTAAAGGAAAATAACATCAAGTTTTGTGGCATGCTCAGACCATCGCGCCCATGACCTTCAGTATTCTCACGTATCTTTATTTATGAGCGCGCGAGATCTGACGGAACTTTTTTCTCTTTAGTCCCAATTGACGGAATTCCATCCCCACGACGGAGAACTTTAACCCCTGCGCTAGACTGTACTACCGGTACCTCAGAAAACCTGGAACCGCAACATTTAAATTGTTTTAGTACCGACTTGATACTGAAGAACCAGGTCTGTTGACAACTAGGGCTGTCACGGTAACCGCACAAATGAAATATCGCGATATTAAGAACCGCGCTGCATGACGGGCCACTGCAATTACCGCACCTGACAATACTGATGATGATGTAAAGTGCGCGCTGATCGAGGAGATCGTACACATGGAAGATGGAGGGAGCGGTGCCATTGCATCAGCTGCAGCCCAGCCAGAATCCTTGGCGGAGACAGTGCTGCCACCAGTGGCAAAAAAAAACACACAAAAAAACGCTCGGAGACCTGCTGAAGTCACGGACCAGCACGTCTTCTGCATCTGTCCCAAAGAGAGTCAGAGCCGAGCTGGAGCTCAATCGCTACCTGAAGGAGGAACCCATCAACCCTAATGAAAATCCCCTGCAGAGGTCGCGCTGGGCTTTTTGGTTTTCCGTCATTTTGACTGACAGGGTTAAAAAAATTCGGTCATAATCTATTTTTATCCGTCACTTATTAATTTTAAAAATCATAATAATTACATTTTCAGTAGCATTATTACTCTAACACCGGGCCCATTTAGCCCATAAATCCATAGGATTAGACTCTAAATTAGTCGATCAGTCAGTCATCAGATAGACATTTCTAAAAACTCCGTTCGGAGTTCAGCGCAGCGCAGCGAGGTGCAGCTCTGTACGCTCCACGGGACTCTGATTACTATATAATATTAACGTTCATTATGAGATCATGAGAGAGATGAGGGGTTCACATATTTTTCATTGAGATACTCGGTGCTGATGTTTAATGCGTACCTCCTCGTGAGGGAGTGTTTGAGGTCCAGTTCTATGTGTGTGCTCGGCTCGTGGAGCAGATTTTGCGTGTCAACAAGCCTCCACAGCTTATAAATGCTACTCTGAGAGCACATTACAACAGAAAGTGTAGTTAATCCATATCATTCTGATCGCGTGCTGAGCACCGGATTGCAAAGGGGCGTTTGAGCGGATCAGGTCTGACACCTGATGGCGGACCAGTGTTCTTCTGCTGCAGAGCGCTGGACGTCTGGATCACAGGTCTGCGCTCAGCAGCACAGAACCTCAGTCTGGGCTGCAGGTATTAGTTGGTGGAGATGCAGCGCAATTTCTGCATCCTTGGTTCGAATTATTAGTGGGGACACTTCAGTGATTGCCTATGACGGTCTGATGGCGTGCGCGCAAACCTGTCAGAATGACCGGCGCCCTTCAGGTCTTTCCGTCAGAGTAAAAAAAAAAAAAACGGTTAAATACTGGAAAATTCCGGTTAACACGACTCTGATCCCCTGACACGGTGGCGTAACAACCAAGAGCGATTCCCTTTGCTCTCCAGAGTCGCACGCAATTACATGTGTATTTGCGCAACGAGAGCACCTTCCGAGAGGGTTTTCAGTGTCGCTGGAAATGTTGTCACCCCTCTCAGATCAGATAAGGTTAACATGCTGGTTTTCCTTGCACGTAACAAGGACATGACAGAGCTATAATCACCGTTATTTGTGTGTGTGAAAGTGAAATGATAGTGTCCCCCCGCGCCAGGTTAATCTTATTTTATATACTTGATTTTGACAAAACGGGCGCTTTTTTATTTTTATTTTATTTTAGTAATTTACAAAGAAATGTGCTAAATAAATAAAGTGCTGCAATAAAATCGCACACCGCAATATTGAGCCGCCCTGACTCACCGCAGGGGGAACTCCTCAACCGCGACAGCCCTATTGACAACACTAGTTCAGAGGGACAGAATCTACCTGTCTGACTTCCTGAACGGACCTCAGGTCCAGAACGATGTAGCCCACGCTCTCCCTCTTCTTGCTGATGGGGTCGATGGCAAAACACTGAAGCTTGATGGGAGTTCGCTGCAGCCTGAGAGAGTAGAGGCTTCAGTTTAGAAACAGTCTGACAGAGAAGATGGACTGATAACAAATTTAACTCAAAACATTTTGTTTCTGTGAAGGATTCTCACAAGTATATCAGAAAAGAGCAGTCAGTTTCTGAAGTCATCCATCTATCATTCAGCCTAACTAAAGGTCAACCTGCAGTCATGAAGAATGTGATGCCCCTCCCCCCAAAAGCAAATGTCAAATAATCTATGACTGAGAGTCTGTCAGACTTGAGTTGATTTTATGACACCTGAACTTTTGGGGGTTTGAAGTTACTGCAAAGAACCTGTTAACATCCCGTTACTACTTCTAAATAATCAATGAGCATTTCACAATATTTTCTTTATGTCTTTGTCAAATAGGTGGTAGAAAAATAAGACCATTAAAGATGATCAGCATTCATCCCATGCATGATACTGTTGGAGAACTGGAGAACTCCTTCAGTGACAGGCTGCTGCATCCTGATGCAGGAAGGAACGTTATCGGAGATCCTTCCTCCCAGCAGTTGTTAGATTGTAGAACCATCACTGCTCCCAACAAACTGCTAAGTGTTTACATCCCTGCTGTATTTGCACAGTTTATGCACAAATATATTGCACATCCCTCATAACAATAACCCTATTCAGTTTGATAGTTCTGTGACTTTATCTGGTAATGACTTTTGATGATTGTACATTGTTTTACTAGTATCTATGCTAGTATTATTACATATTTTTTGCGCCATTACTTTTTTGCTTTTACTTTTTTGCTTTTACTTTTCTATTTTAGATATATCTTTTTGTTCTTGTGTGAATCTGTTTTCCTCGACTTGCCTGTAACTTGCTGCTGGTGAACCTGAATTTCCCCACTGAGGGACGATAAAGGGCTTTTCTATTCGATTCATCAGAAAACCAAAACTAAAAACACAGAAAACGATTCCAGAACGAGTTTTATTTCCTCCTTGGTTTTTTTGTATTTCTTTACCACCATTATTTATTCAGGTAATATCACATTGTGATTAAAAAGATCATTTTTCTTTTCTCAAGAGAGGCCTGAAGGCAGTTGGAGGGTCAGGATCTTGCGTTGGACCCTAACTCGGCCTGGAGTTTGAGTCCTGGTCTCCCACACGGTAGACGGTAGTTCATTGTATAACAATAAATAAAAAAAACTGAAAATAAGCCACTAATTTGTCACTGGTCTGCAGCAGTGTCTCTCATTCAGAGACTACTTCCCGTTTCTAGAGGCCCCTCCCTTTAAGTGATGTCACCAGTGGGTGTCCTGACTGTAGATGAATAACTGACAGACCTGTGTTGGTGCAGCGTCTTGCGGTCCAGCTCCCAGGCCAGCTCGGTGCTGAAGTGTGGATGGTCTCTGTGCTCCACCGGGTCAGTGGCCAGCTGCTCGCCGTCAAAGCTGGCCTGAACCACCAGACTGAGCCGAGGACTCTTTGGGAAGTGGCGACCTAAAGAGAGACAAAATGTTAATCTTTCTGGTTTGTGTTACCCATAGTGACCACACATCAGCTGATTATGAACCGTTTTTTCCACGAGATTGAAGACTGAGACAAGGTGGGAAACTAGGACTGGAGCCAAATAAGTTTGCATCAAAAAATTAAAAAGCAAGAGCAAAAACGATAGAACAGCAGAATTACAGATAAAATAAAATCCTGTAGAAAATACTGTGCTGGCAGATAGGTTAACAAAATGGACAATATACAAAAAAAAAACAAAAAAACAAACAAACAAAGAAGCCAGGAAAACCCAGAATGAGAATTAAAAAAATAGTAAAACAAAATGAGAGAGCATGGGCTTTTTGCCTAGACTCTTAACTCCCAAATATCAATCTACAAATACATGTTTTTGTTAATTTATAAGTGTCAGTTTGTTCTATACTGACTGTAAATGGAAAAAAGTACCAATAAAAATCTAAAGTGACAAAAACAATATGTGGGTCAGGTCAGTACTGTGGATCCCTGATAAAACGCATCATGGTGATTTGAAGGAAGTGGTACGCTGACACCATGGCAACCAGACTACGATGATGCAGAAGATCCAGAGCGGACAGCGGAGGATGAGGCCCCAATCCCTCAGAAGGATTGCCTAAGGTTTATCAGTTGCCCATTTCCCCTGGTTTTGTGGTGAGAGATGATTTTACAGATTCAAATCTAGAAAACAACCAACCCATTAAATCCAAGGAATTTCTATCATTAAGGCAAACATTTGAAACCCTTTTGAAGTTTTAAATCTACAAAGATTATTTTAATGTTTAATGTAATGGTTAGCAAATAAGAATTTTTAAAAATTCAAAGAAAAATTATTGTATTTTATAATTTTTAAAAATATCATTTTTTGTGGCCTGTTAGTACATTTAACTTGGGAGATTTTGGCCCACATCTCAAAAAGTTTGGACACTGTCTTATGGAGAAAAACTAAACATTTAATAGAAGTTCATCCTAAAGATCCACACTCGTTTCATTAAAATATTGGTAAAAATAAGAATTGACAAGATGATTTTTGTCCTTTTAAATGGGGCTCTGGTGGTCCACATCCTCCGTTAGATCTGTTTATGACCGTCAGTTTCATGTTTCTCTACATCCTGTGGTGAAATGTGAGCCTGCCCCCCGAACAGGGTGACATTTTCCCACAAACCTCTGAATCGATATAGGTTTTTTTTTTCCATTACTTACTTACTGGGTAAGTTTAAAAGTTGTTTTGTTGGTCTCTTTTGGATAAAAGAACACTAGCATGTCTGACATTTTTAAATGATGAAAAAAAAGTAAAATTAATATAATAAATGAAAAAAATTATGTTAATACTCCCTAGTAGCATTCAATTGTTGAAACTCCAAGTATTTCAGTGAATGTCTGTTAAATAGAATAAAAATAACCTTTATTGTCCCTCAGGTTTTTTCAGCCGGACCAGCAGCAAAGTGACAAGTAATTCAAAACATGCAGATTCACACAGAGTACACTTTACAGCTGAGTAGGATTATTATTATTAATATTATAGGACTTGATGGGTTAGTGAGGGGCTGCATTCCGTTTTTACACCTGCTGTAAATCTGTGTAGAACATGAAAAAACGGAACTTCCTGTGAGTGGAATGCAGCCCTCATTAACACACCTGCTCCTCCAGCTAAGCCCAGTAGGTTTCCCGGTTGACTTGATGTTACGGCTGAACTGAAAAAGACGACCTGTAAATACCAATAAGCATCACGATAATTAACTTTTTTTTAACAATACAACAAACCCAACAGGTGTAGCAGGCGCTTTTAAAGCCGCTCATCGCTGCTACAAACCCTTAAAAGTCCATGTATGAATGGACATCAGTAAGGTCGGAGGCTAACACCGAGCTGCTCTCCCGTTTTTAGGAACAAAAACACGGAGGAAAAACACCCAGCTGTCCCGCTGATTACCCACCTCTAAACACTCACCTTCCAGAATAGAAACAACGATAAGAAGTTGGTCAGACTTTCCGGTCATCTTGACATTTGAACTCCAAAACGAAACTTCCAGTCTTCCTGTCGGACTCGGTGTTTATAACTCAAAGCTAACTGCTGAAACTAACTGTTGTGATTGAAGGAGAAATCAGCCGTTACCACAAACACAAGCTTTGGCGCCACCCATTTTGTTTTTGTCATAAAGCGGAAGAGAAGACTGAGGCGCACGACAGCGCCTCTGCTGGCTGGAGGTGGAACTGCAACGCAAATGTTAGACGTTAGATGTTTTTTAGCCACATGAAAGTTTAACAATAAAGTAATAATAATTCTAATATAAATTGTAATGTATAGAAATATTGTGTTTTCTTCATGATTTGTTCTTATATGGAAAAATGGATTAAAGGTTAATAAAACATTAGTTTAATAATATAAGTGATCTGTACATTGGTTTTCTCTCTTATTGTTACTGGCAAAAATATCTAAAATACACAACATTATTTAAAATGATGAAATAATATATTGTATTTAATATGATTGTATTACCATAATAAATTTCTATAAAATGTATTGTGTACATGTTACTAATTTTCACTGTATGTTTTGATTTTATAAGGACCAGGGTGTCTGAAACAAAGGTGAGTAATAAAATACTACTAACAATAATAATAAATAATATATTAAAAACAACAAAAATATGATATTTACATTTTCTAAATTAGGTCATCCTTAAATACCTTCTTAACAATAAATAAAATATACAGATGTTTTAGATCATTTAGTGTAAAAATTAATAAAGCCAAACTTTTAGCTAAAAAAAGGTATTTACATTCTGAGTTTTGACAAGTGATGTTCCCAAACACAACTGAAATGCTTGTGTTGGTCCACATTTTATATTTTATTTTTTAAATAAATGATTAAAGTAAAGATTTTTAGCCCAAACGTTTGACCATTTTTTTCATTTAAATTCAATGCAAAATTAGAAAATGCGCATATTCTCCTCCTGTGTGGTTTGTGGTGAAAACATAACATATTGGAAGAAAAACTCCACCTACATGCAGATATATATAAACATCCTTTAATAATGATTGCCAAACATATGAATTAAGGCATATACAGTATAAAAAAGCAACAGCAGGATTGATGTTTCTGAGTGTTTTTACTGGATACAGCAGGTGGGTGAACCGAACAAACCGAGCAGCCTTTAAAAGACAACATGGTGTCTCTGAAAGGACACAACTTTGTAAACAGAGTTTATAGAACTATATTCAAGTAATAGAATGACCACTGACACTATGCAGGTAAGGTGTTGTGTAGGTGAGGCAGAGCCGCTGATAGATCCAGTCCAGCTTCGGGACGTTTGTGTTACAACAGGTTATAAACATATCCTGGAAAGATGTTTTTTTTTCTATAATTGCAGCATCAAACATTCTGGATATCCCAAATGATGTGAGCGTGTGGAGAAGAAGTGACCGCAGCATGGCTGACAGGTTAAAGAGAGGGAATCACTTTGGATAAAAGCAGCAGCGAAATGAATAAACATCAACAAAAACAAGAAAACATCAACAAGCCTGGGCTGCAGCAGGATGAAGTCAGGAGCTAAATCCCAAGTTGTCCATCCCCGTCAGTACATTTTAAAAAAGGTGTGTGTTTGGGGAGGGGAGGGGGGGGGGGGGGGGGGGGGGGGGGGTCAAAATAAATAAATAAATAAATAAATAAATAAATAAAGGTAGTGGGGAATAAATAAAAATAATGGATTGGATTTATATAGCGACGTTCAAGACACCCAAAGCGCTTTGACAGAAGCTAATAATAATAGAAAAAATAAATAAAGAAGAAGGTGAGAAAAGAAAAAATAAAGTGAACACTTTTAAACTTTATGGCTGCATGGTGGCGCAGTTGGTTAGCACTGTTGCCTCGCAGCAAGAAGGTCACAGGTTCAAATCCCGGCTGTGGCCTTTCTGCGTGGAGTTGCATGTTCTCCCCATGCAGGTGTGGGTTTTCTCTGGGTACTCCGGTTTCCCCAACAGATCACGGCATGCCCCAGAGGGTCCAGGACTCCCTTGTAAAAGAGATTCTGAATCTCAATGGGACTTTCCTGGTTAAATAAAGGTTAATAATTAAAAAATATATGGGGAACATTTTTAAAGGTGGAAAAAGAAAGAGGAAAATGAAGGGAAACTTTTTAAAAGAAAACAGAATTTATGTAGGGATGCACCGATACCAGTGGCTTCACTGTCTGTGACTTGTGATTTATGTTGTAGTTTCCTATATTGAACACTAGGGGGAGCTATTGAGCTGGAGATGGTGCCAAATAGTTCATTTTATTTGGTTAAAATGTGGAAAACTGCAATAATTTTACTGTGAAATCACAGAAAATGGTTATTTTTCACCTTATATTTTAGTTTTGTGATCATTTTTATTAATATTTTTAATTTTTATCTAACTCAGTTATTTGTTGTAAAAAGCAGGGAAGAAAAAATAAAACCTGTATTCCAATTTGTTGCATTTTTTTGTGTGGTAGAAGTATCGGTATCGGTACTCGGTATCGGCGAGTACTCAGATTTAAGTATCGGTATCGGATCGGTTTTTAAAAAAGTGGTATCGGTACATCCCTAAATGTAGGCATAAAACTCATAAATGAATATCGAAAGAAAAAAGTAAATAAACAAATAAATAAAAAAAATTAGAAAAGGTAAAATTTAAAGTAAATAAAGAAATGGAAAAAGAAATGAAGGGAAAAAAGAAAAAGTTCTAAATTATGGCAAAAAAAAAGAAACAAGTAACTGTAGCATCATCAAATATGCTATAACCTCTGACCTTTGACCTCTGTTGACCATCACAACAATAATCCATTTCTCTCCCAATAACTTGGAATACAATGACTCTTGGATTATGTTTTAACCTGAATCAAGATCCCTACAGGTGACCAACTGTCCACTTTCAGGGTAAGAACTACATAACTAAAGGAAAAGAAACAAAGAATAAATCAAGAAAAATTGTGAACAAATAAAGAGGAGGTTTAAAACAACCTGACAGTGTTCACAGAGAAAGAAAAACACAAAATAACCTTTAAACCGATCATCTTCAGGCTCGTTCTCCATAATCATTCACCCACTGACTGATGAACCAGAGCAGGAACTGGCGTTTCCTGCAAACCTTCTATGTGCAAACATGCAGAACAACGGCTTTACTGTTGGAAATATTTACAGTAGTCCAACGGTGGCTCTTTAGGGACAAATTCAGAATAAAAAACACAAAACGGCTCCAGATGTTTAAAGTTACAGGACCCTGAACCCTCCCCAGGTAAAGGCTCTAACTGGAGATGCAGGTTTTTAGGGTCGATCCTTCACAGTTCTGAGGCTTGGCAGTGGTGCATCACCAGAGGTAAAGCTGACTGTTTATCAGAGGCTCTGCTGGGAGCTAGTTAGCTTATAGGTAGCGTGGGAGCAAAGGTCAAGAACCAGAACCCACTGGGAAAAACCTGAAATATCCTTCAGTTTAACTCAGCTTTTATCTTCTGTCACATAAAATTATTATAATCATAAACCTGTAACCAGTCAGCATCTCTATAAACAAAACGGCTGTAATTCTATGGATGAGGCGACATAATTTAGTTTATTTGGTCATAAAATCGGTTTTACCTGAGTGCTGATTCCTCGTTGTATCAGAAAAGATGAAATAAATCATCACAGGAAGCCTCAAGAGAAGAAACGTCAAACTTTTATGTTTTTATTTTGAGGTTGAAATTGGAAATATTTGAAAGATAGAGGTTGTGAACAAGAATATTTGTGACTACAGCTGAGAAGATTGAATGTTTTTGTCTTTTAAATGTTTCATATCAGTAAACAAATGTCTTTATTAGACAAAGCAGCCTGAGGAAATACAAAATGCAGTTTTAAATGGTGAGTTTTTCTTCTCTTCTTTAGAGATTAGTTTGAATTCAGCTACACTGGGGAGCTTATTTATTCCTGTCCCAGTTATCTGATGATTGAAACCATAGTAACTGTGATTTCAGTTGGTGTTTAAGGATAATATCTTATATTTAGAACACCTGTAATCAAAATACCATTTCTCTAAAAGGAAACTTTCATTGATTGATATCAGAAGCTCTAAAAATTAAATTTAGCACCTGACCGTTAACCCTTTTTATCCATGCGTTGAGTTTCTTTAAACACAAACTAAAGGACTAAGTGGTTCTGGTTCTGGCCTCCGCTCCGCCGCTCGGCTGATGGTGATCAACACAATAAAGCATGTTAGTGCTCCGCCATAAATCTGTACAGGATATTTACACCACTGGTTCCTAAATGGCACTGGGTGGGTCGATGTGAAGGTTTACTCTCACATAAAGACGATACAATCAACAAGCTTAAGTACAGGTTAGAATACAAATGTAGCGTCAGCACTATGGAGGGAGGAGGACCACGTCAATAATCAGAATGGGAACAATAACTAGAGACTTGTAGCTTCCTTCTGTCCCAACAGGAGTCTTAAAAACGTGATGGAACAGTGTCATCAGTACATTCAGTCATATCTTCAGAGTACACTACAATAAATGTGCGTTTTATAAAGTCGGACACACAGCGGCTGTAGAGCTGAGTGCACGGCGCTCTAGGGTGTGTCCAAGGTTTATACAGGTAGTTCCTCCTTTAAAAAAGTCCCGGTCCCGTCCCTCCGCCGGCTCCTCCGCTCCTCCGTTATAAAACTGGTGGCTGTCGTTAGTAAGAAATGAAAGAGTTCTGTTTGTTTGTTTGTTTGTTTCTCTGCCTCTCAGCGAGGCGAAGCTTATTCAACACCAAGGAACTGATGTCTGGTAAATCCCTCATGTGAGACGTGGTCACATGGTCCTACTTCTTCCCTTCACTGTCTGCGGAGACAAAGAGACAAAACAAAGACGTTCAGCCTAAAATCAGGAGGAGGAGTCTTCCAATCCTTCAGGGCTGTGAGGGATTTCAAACAGTTCATGAACGTTTTAGAGACACTACAGTTTACCGTGCTAGCAGCTAAGGATAAGATTAAAATATGTGGGTCAGGATTAGAACATGGCAGAAAGAGATGAAGAACTGAGAGGAGTAGACTTTGGAAACCATTACAACCAAATCTATGACGACGCAGGAGGTCCAGAAACGATAATGGAGGGTTGGCAATGCAGTGGTGTCTTTCCCACAGAACCCCGATCGATTGGATGTTCTGCTGTATTTGTTGATTAAATATTTAGTAGTTTTGTTCTCTTACAATAATTTAGTGACCCCAGACTTGGATCAGGGATAAGACTCGGGTCGGAGATTACTCAGATACAACCGGTCACCAGGGTACTGGAGAGGAGGATCAATGAGGTTTTCATCCTGGTCCTGGAACTGTGGACCAGCTCTTTACCCTTGCCAGGGTGATGGAGGAGTCATGGGAGTTTGCCCAACCAATCCACGTGTTTTGTAGATTTGGAGAAAGGCTTATGAGACACCCTGTAACTAACCGGTTAGTTAACTGGTTAACTATGTACATTAGAGTCAGTCAGTGGGAAGATTGTTTATGACAATTGTTAAGACATTCAAAAAAGTAATGCTGGGCTTACACCTAAAGACTTTGACAAGATTTTGAAAAGACTCTAAAAGATTATCAGCTCACATCTAAAGACTCGGGTTAACAGTCGACTAGTCTCAGACTAAAGATTTTATAAAGACTGAATCTTGTAGGAACACTAATTACAAGACTGCAACTAGATTATGTTAGGATTTCATTCCCGCAAAATTCCTCCCATCATGCTCTGTGTGATATAGTGATACTATATTATGTTGATATAAAGAGAGTATAACTGTTCTGCTGGGCAATTCTATTTTATTTGTGGTTACACAGTGCCATCTAGTGGTGATTTTATTATCCGAGTTTTTCCCGTTGTGACGGAGAATGTCCGGGTTTTGTGTTGTCAATAAAGTTTCCCAAGATGAACGCTGGCTCTCCTCATTTGCTGTTATGGATATAATAACAGTTAAGTCCAGTTCCCAAGTTATTACACTCTGCAGAAGTTAAAAATGGAGGAGAAGCAGCTTTTAGCTACTTTAGCTTTTGCCTCTGCAGTCGTTTGTAGTGAAAAGAAAAAGAAGAGAAAGCGTCAGAGAATATCGGCTCAATCTTGGCTGCATAAACGGGACAGCAAGGTCTTGTTTGTTGGGTTATGACTGACAGGGCTTCCTGGTTCTGCAGTGAGAACGAATCCTATTGGTTCTTGCTTGTTGTATGTCACTCCGACTACAAAAAATATCTAGCAGGTTGGATATGAAAGACTGGAGAAAGACTGGCATAAATCGGGTCGCCGACTGCAGATTATCCCCTTACATCTAACGACCGCGACGACGGGAGTGCGCAGAGACTCAGGTACGATTCCTAAAGACTGGCAGTCTTTAGTCTGCGACCGTGAAAAATGTTAGGTGTAAGCCCAGCATTATTTTGACTCCAGGTGGAACGGGACACACACCTTCCAGAAAGTTCAGCTTTTGTCTCATCAGCTGACAGAATATTTACCCAGAAGTCTCGGGGAGCACCCATTACATTTTTTGTAATGTGTCTATGTTTTGTTTTTGGTCAGGACAAGTGTTTCAAACATGGCGACGTTTGTTTCAGCTGTTAGATTTAGCAGACGGCTGGAAGACGACACGGTTATTCATTTAATTTAGTTTCAGTTTGATTTAATATTTTTTAAAATCCTGTAAAAAAAAAGGACAGAGTATTTTATAAAACCAGATGTCAGTACAGAGTCCAGCTGAGACACATCCAATCAGTTTAAACCACAGACCTGTTGAGGAGTGTCCTGACACCTGCTGACTGGAGACCAGCGACCTGGAGCTCAAACCTTCAAGACAGAAAACAATAATCAATAATCAGCTCTGAACCCCATCAATCAGCTAGAACATTTTTCTTTACCTGTTAGCTAACCTCTACAGCAGGTATTCAATACGCGGGCCGAAGGAGATTTCTGGCCTTCCAACCATATACAGACTGTTTTTTTACGTGTGTGTGCGTGTGTGTGTGTATGCCTGAACGCGCCCCTGAACAACAACTTGTAACCATCTAATGAAAGATCCTCCTTTAGGAAACAGATGCCATTTGAATGTAAGTTATAGGGTTTTGATTGAGTTACATTTATATATATATGACTAGGGCTGGGTACTGTTAAATATTTTTTGATACTAATACTTTAGCAATACCTGGTTTTTGATACAGGTACTTTAATGATACTTTTTTCAATACCTATATGTATAATTCTAAGAGAATAACAACGTACTAAAAGTTTTTTTTATTTAAACCAAAAACATCGTTTCATGGTATATTTATGCTTTTATTTATTTATTTATTCATCTCTTACCTCAGGAACTTTCTGTTATGTAACTGACGCCGTCCCCTCACACACCTCCAGTGTTTTTGCTGAAGCAGCAGAGAATTAAGGCTGTGAACTCTGTGTTTTTCTCATGCTGTCGGAGACTGCAGTCTACACGCTGCAGAGCGAGGAGGTGCTCTGACTAACTGCTGGTATTCCTGTTTTTCGCAGCACAAATCTTATTGCATACGCTGCATTTTGCTCTGTTCCCGTTTACCTTTCCAAAATCCGGCCAGACTTTAGATTTATTCTGCATTTTTAAGCCGGAAGTTGTTAGCTTGCAGGACAACTGTTGTTGAGAGGAGAGGGGCCGTGTCACACAGGCTGTGTGTGTGTGTGTGCGCGTGCGTGTGAGCAAACAAGCTCTTCTCCAGAGCGGGGCTGGTAGAGCGGCTCATTAATAGGGACATTTTATTGTAAAAGTACCAAAATTTAGCACCAGGTACCAGTACCTACTGAAGGCTTTCGGTCGGTACCAAAGAGGTACAGAGTTTCGGTATGACATCATATTCCAGACATATGACAAAATGCTGCTTTCACAGTATCATAATGATTGTGTCTGTTCAGTGTAAACATCATCAGCTCTCTGCCTTTAAAATCATCTTCTATCTGCCCCATTTTTACTTTCAGCACCCACCTCTCTGCGCTGCCTACCCAGCCATTCTGGCCACTATTCCCCACAAGGCCAATACACGGAGGGTATATAGCGCTGTACTCTCTGCTACGAGGTTTCTTGGGATTAAAAAAAGCATAAATAGTCTGAAATGACCTCAGTGTGACACAGAAGCAATGGGACTCTGGTGGATGTTGGCGCTCAAACATGATTTACAATCACAAAATAACAAAGCTAAAACACGATTTCTAGTTATGGAGGCTTTAAAAAAAAAGTCTTGCTCACTGAGTTTTACACGTAGAGGATGAAACTGATGTTGTTACCCGTGGAGCCTGAGCTTCAGAGAATATGTTGTTTGTTTGTTATATTAGGTTGTGTAATTGATTCAATCACAGTTTTCTGAGTAGTAATTGATTATCAGATGAGAGGAGTTTATGAGCCGTTATTAACCAGCTTAGTGGGTCCTGGTCTGACGGGTCTGCAGAACCAGCAGGTCGGTACCTGGGTAGATGTCGTACTGTGCAGACATCAGGTTGTAGCTCACACCCAGGTGTGTGTGATGGTGTGTGTGGAGGTGGCGAGCGAACGACAAGTGGTTCCTCTCCCGCTCGATCTCCCGCTCTCCCTCGGGGGAACCCTTCTCACCAGGCTACAAACAGACAGACAAACAGTATAAAAACTCTAATTTTACATAAACACTTATTCTCTCCTGGTCTTTGTAATAACTTAACCGTGACGTGTGTGTGTGTGAAGCATAAAGCTTTGTAGGTTTTACTCAAAAGGCCCAAACAACAAGTGTTTCCAGATTAGCCTGTAGCTAACAGCCTCTGTACAGAGCGGCGCTGCAGCGTTTCAGTTGGTGCTCTTCTTGTCAAGTAAAAACTAAGTAATATGTGAAAACTCAGGGATTTTTGTGAGGACTGAAGGAAGAAAATCAATAACAAAATGTGAGTTTGATGTTTTTCTGAACATTTTTTACGTCAAGTTATCAGGTTTTTGTCAGGATACGACAGAAACAGGTCCTCTTCAAAGTCATGACCTATCAGTTATTTATCTACAGTAAGGACCACGCCCACTAGTGACATGAATCAAAGTGGGCGGAGTCTCTAGAAACAGGAAGCAGTCATTAAAACTTCTTCAGTTTCACTTGACGGTGAGTAAAAACATACTAGATTTTAACTTTATAAAAAGTGTTTTTTATGTGGGTGAAGTTTTAATTTATGTTGATGAGAAAATAACTGAAAAAAGCTTAAAATCCTGTTTTATTAACTACACTAATAAACAAAGCTTTAAGAAAGATTTTATGCATTTTTTTTTGTTTATTTTGGGGATTTTTGGTTATCATCAGGGTCGTGTTAACATCATTGACTGTTTGTTTTTACAGTGATGGAAAAATCTGAGTCATTTTGACTGATTACAATTCACACGTCTGACCACTTGGGGGCGAGTGAGCAGATCATTTAGCTGTTGTCTCTTTTGATGCATGACTGTGGTTTTTTTTTTTTTTTTAATTTAGTATTTTTTTCAGCTACGTTTGAACCAGATAAAGGGACTAACGTTTCTACCAAGCAGCTGACCTGCCAGTTAAAGGGTTAAAAGTAAAAGCTACCTATAGATCATTAAATATTATTTTAATTACAAGCTCAGATTAAACTTGTGATGCGTTTTTCTCATCAGGTCTCCCAGGAGGAGGAAAACCTCCATCAGCTGTGAGTGAATGTGGCGGTGGTGTGAGCTCTCTTCCTCACAGCGGGGGATTTTCCGTGGAACTGATGGCTCGGCTGCTGCAGCAGCTCCACGCCGGAGGACGAGGACGAGGACTCGCTCATCAGCTTGCTGCTCACCGCCTCTCCTCTGCCGGCTGGAGACGCCTCCGACTCCTCTCTGCCCGCCGTCTTCCCGTACAGCGGATAGTGGAAACCTGGAGAACACATAGAGCAGATGTGGACTCAGGACTTTATTATCCAATAGATTAGATTTGTCTTTTTCTCTACAGCGTTCCTACACTTTTGCCAAAATCAAATTCAAGGTTTCCTGCACCTTTCATTGCTGATGATTCATGAACTGCAAATTTATATTTATGTATTTCAATTCCTTGTCTGACAAACGTAAATGTTACTACATTACAACGAGTTCCAGCTATTTGGGTCTGAAGTGGCGTTCTATCAGTTTTATATAATACGTCTGTTGTTGTAGAATAGAGCAGCTGTTTTGTTATTAGTGATTTTTGTTTTTCTTCGTTTTTCAGATTGAAGGCGCTGATTTTAGAGGGTTTTCGTTGTTCTGGTCTGAATCCTGTGCTGCTTGGAGGATTTTGGCTCAAACGTTTCTACTTTTTGGTCACTTGTGATGCGTAACCATAGCCGACTGACTCCAACGTCTCTCTGCGTCGCTTTCAGACGATACCAGCAGACAGAGATTTGAAGAGGAGCAGAAAAAGCAAATCAGCAGTGCTGGTCAACAACAGCTGGTGTAATCCAGGACCAGAGGTGAGTACCCAAAAAATGTACTTAAGTAAGAGTAGCACTACTTCAACATATTTTTACTCAAGTAAAAGTAAAAAGTTGCTGTCCCAAAAAATACTTGAGTATGAGTAAAAAAGTATTTGGTAAAACGTCTACTTGAGTACTGAGTATCTGATTTTTTAAAATGATGTCATCAGACAGACCAAATTATAAAGTTTGGGGGAAATGCTAGTATCTTAAAGGCTAAAATGAAAAACACTGATACAAATACATAACATGATATCAAAGCAGCAAATTTTGAGCATCATTTTAAGTATTTTTTAAAAATATAATGCCAAAATTTAGTAGCACTAGCTATGTGACTATACATCTAGCTAGGTAGCTATCTATTTAGCTAATTTAGCTAGTCTAGCTTTTGTGAGAGTAGGAAACAAAGCTGGTGCAGAAACATGTGGTCTCCTTTAATAAAGTGTGTCTGGTGTACTTTTGTTAAAACATGTTTGTTTTTCCTTTAAAGTTACTCACAGTAGGTAGAGGATTCAGAGATTTTACTCAAGTAGGAGTAGTGATACTTAACAAAAATAATACTCAAGTAAGAGTAAAAAGTACAGTGAAGTAAAACTACTCATAAAAGTTTTTTTTTTTTTCAAAAAGTTACTCAAGGAAATGTAACTGAGTAAATGTAACTAGTTACTACCCGCCTCTGTCCAGGACCTGCTGCTGCCAGGCTCCTGACTAAACCCTTCAGATCCTCTCAAGTAGTTCCACCGCTAATGCAGCTCCTGGTGGAGGACGAGAACGTTTCAAGATTCTAGTTCTGACTTGTCCTGCATGGACAGAGACCAGTTTACATCCTCACACCCCTCCAGGTCCCTGAGGTCCTCTGACCAAGGCCGGTTCAGGTCCCCAAAACTAGACTGAAAGGAGACTCTGGAGTAGGGATGGGAATCGGTTTTTCGATAATATCGGCCGATATCGGCATTAAAATGTAATATTGGTAAATATCGGTATCGGTTTTTGTAATGATGACACACATGACCTTTACATACCACGCACATATTATACATCAAACTGTTTGGCGACTTCTCCTCTCTCCCAAAATGTCAAAATATAACAAATCTGATGTTTAGTTTTAGAGATATTTTTATTTATTTGGCACACCTTGCATTAAATACTGTGTTTGTCTTTTTTTTTAATGAGGGCTACCACGCTTATATCAGTATCGGACATTAAGAGTTAGACAATATTGGATATAGGTAAAAAAGCCAATATCGAGCATCCCTACTCTGGAGCTCTCTTCCTCCGTGTCCATGGACTCAGTGGTTTCTTTTAAAAGTCAGATTAAGACACGTGTTTTATAATCGGCTCATGTTTTTAACATGTTGTATCCTGTAAAGCTCTTTGTGATGTTTAACCTCAAAAGATGCTACATAAATAGTTCAGGGATTCCGCTCTCTGGGCCTGTATCAAAATACACTTCAAATCAAATTGTGAAACAATCCCTTAAAATTTGGGCACAGTTTTGTAAGTTTTCACTAAAAAAAACTGTCAAAATGCATTGATAGGAATCATCAGTGTATACCATCTATCACTGATAAAGCGTTTGAGGAATGGAGCAGTAGGGGGCTGGTCACGGTAGATTTATTCATTGATGGCACTTTTGCAACCTTTGATCAACTCGTGATTGAGTTCAATATCCCTCGCTCCCGTTTTTTTTAGATTCTTGCAGCTCCGGAGCTTTATTTCACCATCCCTTATTCACTTCCCAGGTCGCCCCCCTGAAACACTTCTAGACTCTACTGTATTTTGAAACTCAAGCTGGTTCCAAGTGGAAAAATGTATTGTTTACTAAACACACACAACGCAGAACCCTTAACAACACTGAAAAATAAATGGGAGGAAGATCTGGGTCTGGAAATTTCAGAAGAGACTTGGGAGAAAATACTAGACAAGATACATTCCTCCTCAATCTGTCTAAGACACGTGGTCATTCAATTTAAAGTGGTGCATCGCCTCCATTGGTCTAAAGTGAGGCTTGCAAATTTCGTTCCCAATATTAGTCCTGCTTGTGATCGATGCAAACAACCAACAGCCACCCTTTCTCATATGTTCTGGCACTGTTCAAAACTTAATCATTTCTGGCAGTCAATATTCAGGGCGCTATCGGCGATCATAGACACATCCGTTTGATTGCTAGGAGACTTATCCTCCTTAAATGGAAAGAACAATACCCTCCGACCTTTAAAATGTGGGTCAATGACCTTTTACAACATTTGGTGTTGGAGAAAATTCGTTTTCCACAAAAGGTCGTGTACAAGAATTTTATGCAACTTGGAATCCCTTCTTGAGAAACTGGACGTTTCTATTACTGGCATGTTTTGTGATTGATCTCATAGTCCATATGTCTTCAAATCAAAGGACCTCATCCTTGTTGTAGAGAAGAAGGTGAAAAAAGGGATTTTTTTTCCCCTTACACTTCAATGTTATTATTTTCTCATTAATTTCTCAGAACAGTTGCTATGATTCTCTCACATACAATTTGTAACGTGTGTATAACCTGTGTTGGACATAATCCTGAGTGGTACAGTAATTGGGTGGGGGGATGGGGGTTTGTATGTGTGGGTTTGTGTGTTTTGGTATGTTCTGTATACCATGTATTATTGTACTTATATTGTAAAATACTAATAAAAAGACTTGGTGCAAAAAAAAAAAAAAGATGCTACATAAGTAGGTGGTTTTCGTCCTGGTCCTGGAACTGTGGACCAGCTCTTTACCCTCGCTAGGGTGATGGAGGGGTCATGGGAGTTTGCCCAACCAATCCACATGTGTTTTTGTGGATTTGGAGAAGGCTTATGACTGTGTCTCCAGGAGCACCCTGTGGGGGGCGCTTCAGGGGTATGGGGTGGATGGTCTTTTGTTAAGGGCCATTCAGTCCCTGTACCAGAGGAGTGTGAGTCTGGTCCTCATAGCCGGCAGTAAGTCGGACCTGTTCCCAGTGAGGGTTGGACTCCGCCAGGGCTGCCCTTTGTCACCGGTCCTGTTCATAATCTTTATGGACAGGATCTCTAGGAGCAGCCGTGGTGTGGAGGGGGTTGAGTTTGGTGACAGGAGAATCTCGTCTCAGCTTTTTGCGGATGATGTGGTCCTCCTAGCTTCATCAGGCTCTGACCTACAGCTCTTGCTGGGGAGGTTCGCAGCCGAGTGTGAAGCGGCTGGGATGAGGATCAGCACCTGGGGCGGCATTAGCTCAGTTGGTAGAGTGGCCGGTCTGGCAACCGGAGGGTCGCCGGTTCGATCCCCAGCTCCGGCTGGGTTAGATTGTCGTTGTGTCCTTGGGCAAGACACTTCACCCAACTTGCCTACTGGTGGTGGTCAGAGGGTCTTGGAGGGCGCCGGTGCATGGCAGCCCCCGCCTCTGTCAGAGTGTCCAAGGGCAGCTGAGACTACAACGTAGTTTATCACCACCAGTGTGTGAGTGTGAGTGTGAATGGGTGAGTGACTGTTCGTGTTGTACAGCGCTTTGGGGTGTTCTGCACTGTAGAAAGTGCTCTATAAATACAAGCCATTTACCATTTACCTCCAAGTCTGAGGCCATGGTTCTCGGTCGGAAAAGGGTGGATTGCCAACTCCAGGTCGGGAGAGAGGTCCTGCCTCAAGTGGAGAAGTTCAAGTATCTCGGGGTCTTGTTCACGAGTGAGGGAAGGAGGGAGCGGGAGATCGACAGGCGGATTGGGGCAGCGTCAGCAGTGAGGCGGACGCTGAACCGGTCTGTTGTGGTGAAGAAGGAGCTGAGCCAGAAAGCAAGGCTCTCGATTTACTGGTCGATCTACCTCCCAATCCTCACCTATGGTCATGAGCTTTGGGTAATGACCAAAAGAACGAGATCGCGGATACAAGCGGCCGAAATGAGTTTTCTCCGCAGGGTGGCCGGGCTCAGCCTTAGGGATAGGGTGAGGAGCTCGGACATTCGGGAGAGACTCGGAGTAGAACCGCTGCTCCTCCATGTCGAAAGGAGCCAGTTGAGGTGGTTCGGGCATCTTGTTAGGATGCCCCCTGGACGCCTCCCCAGGGAGGTGTTTCAGGCATGTCCTGCCGGCAGGAGGCCCCCAGTTCGACCCAGGACACGCTGGAGAAAATATATCTCTGGTTTGGCCCTGGAGCGCCTTGGGATCCTGCCGGAGGAGCTGGTAGAAGTGGCTGGGGAGAAGACCGTCTGGGACTCCCTAATTGGGATGCTGCCCCCGCAACCCGGATAAGCGGAAGAAGACGAGACGAGGCTACATAAATAAAGTCCTTATTACTTAGTATTGGACTCATTTACAGTAAGGCCCACATGGTGTGATCAAAGTGTTATATATCATCACAGAGGCTGGAGACGTCACCATCGCTGCTTTCTTCACTGTCTGGTGATTCGGGTTCCCCGGTGTGACGTCATCACCCTGTGGCTCTGACTGTCCTCGTTCATTTAAAGGTTATTACACATTTAAACTTAGTGTAACACTATTACCTCCAGTATGTGATTAATACTTTAGATGTAAACTGCATAACAAATCCTGAAGTTTGAATCTTAACTAGTTTCCTTCACAGTGGCACCAATACGCCGTCATACTTACAATTAGATACATTTATTTAAGTATTTACTCAAATCTGAAAAGTCAAACTGTTTTAGTGATTAAGTTTTAATCAACAATGTAGTTTTTAAACTGCTTTAACTCCAGCTGCTGCTGAAAAACGCCCTAACAGAACGTTTAATGTGCAGCGAGAATAATCCAAGAGGAACAATTAGCGTCTGAGGTGAAACCACTAAACATCTTCAAAGTTAATAAGATGTCAGAACAAATCCCCAGCATCATTATCTGGATTCACGCTGCTGCTCGTCTGGATTTTACCACATTTAAAAAGTTATTTAATAATTAGACAGATTTTAGGCCTCGATCATATCAGGCTCTGTCATCTTGTTTAAATATGGTCACTTCTAGCTTGACAACGTAAAGGTGATGCTAAAAGGACCAACTAAAAACGTACAAATGTAAAAATCTATGTATTTCACATGTTTTTTTTGCAGCGCCAATGAACTATATGATGATGGCATTTACAGGCAGTGCTGCAAGCTATATGCAGCATGGAAATGTAGCTGCTGTTCTACTCCTATTAAAGTGGCATTATTTAAAGCATACTGCACACACCACTATACACTGCACATCTGTGGTCATTCTATAAAAAGTCCAGCTTGCACAGGTTACAAGTGGCTTACAACGATGCAATGAGAATCCTTCTCAAGATCCCTAGGGGTGCTAGTCAAATGTTTGTTTCTGTGAGAGTGTGCACTTTTAAAAAACCTAGTGATTAAATTTATGGAAGAATCCAAAAGCATTATGGTTGCACTCTCAAATCCCACTGTGAGTTGCTCTCGTTAGGCTGAGAATGCACTGGCTAAAATGTTTGGGAGGGTTTGACACAACTAGTTAGTTGGGTCATCTTTTACTGCTGCTGCAGTTTTATCCGGTATTTTAATATATAGGATTTTATTGTTGTTTTTATGTATTTATCAAAGGTTTTATGTCTTGTGCTTCTCTTTTATTGTCTCTTTTTGTTTTTAAATGGATTTTTAATCTGCCAATAAATGTTTGATTGATTGATAGATATTTGGCTTTATAAGTCCTGTTTTGAGATCTTAAATTATATTGAAATCTAGTTCTCATCATGCAGTTTTGCTTGTTTTAGCTCCCCCTAGTGTCCATTTTAAATCACTGTCATAAAATCGTTGTTTCTGCTCAGAAACACCTAAATCTAACTGTTCAAATGTCTCCTCGGCCTTCATTGCTTTCTACTGGAGCGGTTCATCACTCATTCAAAGAAATCAGCTGTTTTCAAGCAGGGAGAGATGGAAAAAAAGCAGGAATCATGAGCTAAAAACACTCCGGAGCTAGCATAACAGCTAGCCACATTTGGTTAGCATAACCCTCGTGAGATACGTGACTTTGTGAGACTTCAGGACACCGGACCAGAGACTCAGAAGTTACAAACGTGGTATTCTGGATCCAAGCAGCAGATGGGGCTGAGGGAGTTTTCATTAACCCTGTAAAGCAGGGGTCCCCAACCGGTCGATCACAGAAGAATTACTGGTAGATCGCAGGACAGCCGCCCCCCCACCCTAAATCCATCCATTTTCCTCCGTTTATCTGAGATCGGATCGGGAGCCTACAGGCTTCCCTCTCCCCAGCCACCTAAGGTGCTCACAAGTCAGCCGAGAAACGCAGACCTCCAGCCAAATTTTCCTTTATTGTGTGTGTCTGTGCGTGCGTGTGTGTGCTTGTGTGTGTGCGCACGCACAGGACCACACCGATAGTGAGAATGACAGCGAGCGTCTGCTGTAACGACAGGTCGAGAGACGTCCGTTTCTCGCTCAGCGACCGCTGTGGCCTCAATTATAAAACTTATAAAAATATATGTTTATAATTTATTATATTTTATATGAAATTTATAAAACAAAAAAACGAGTCAGAAAGGGAGTCACTTTCTCCGCAAACTTTAGGATTTATAAATGAGAACGTGACAGAGAAATGTGGTAAATATGCAAACTTTGGACTTTGCACATTTTGGAGGCGGTCAAAAAACATGTTTTTATTTTGGAGACGGACTAAATAAAAGAGCTTTCAGTCAATATTATAACGTGTTTTTAATGAGGCAGGTTGGCGGTTTTCAAATGTGCAGGATCCGCGTGTCGATAAAAACCCTGACATCACTAGTCCCAGGACAGGACCGAAGGGAGGGACGAGGTGCACATTGTGACCGGGAGAGGACCCGCGCACCCAGGCTGGTAACGTTGCTAGGCAACGTGACGCGTCTGGGGAGTGCTGGCCTTCTCGGAGCTTGGCTGAGGACCGGGTGCGCATCAGCAGACGCCTGAGGTGCACCCCAGTGAAAATGTGCAGTGCCAAGGCGGACCGATGGCGTGGTGGCTCCCGTGGCCCTCTCTGGATGTCAACAGTGGACTCCTAGACTGGTTCTCTAATTCTGGGATTTTATTTTAGCTAGCTTTTATTTACCTTTTTACTTAAAAAAAAAAGTTTAATTTTATTTGTCTTAAGAGGTTTTATTTGGAGGTTGGAATAAATTGACATAATTTCAGCGTGATACTTGTATTTCTGTGCTTTTGGGCTCTTGTTTAAGGGAGCCCAAAAAATCAAAATCTGATCAAGTAATTAATGAATTGTGGTAGCAGCAGGGGGATCATGTTATTAATGAATCTTAATGTTTCTTCATGCATCAGCATGAGGAGGAGGAAGAACTACGTTACGATCAGGTCTATTAGCACGAGACCAGTTCATCCAGTATTTCTGAACCAGTCAGAGTCACGTGGAGCTGGTCTCCATAGTCATTAGTCCTCTATTAGACTCAACTGGCTCTTTCCAGTACATAAGATGTAGTTTCAGTCACTTCCAGACTCTTACCTGGGTAGCTGTGGACCAGGGTCGGGGACACTCCTCTGTAGGAGCCCCCGCCACTCTCACACATGGCGAGGTAGGGGGGATAGGAGGAGTGCTGGTACTGGATGTACGGCTGCTGGGGGGTCATGGGAGGAGACACCACTGCCCGGGCACTTTGGGACTCCTCCAGCCCTTCCAGCGGTTCCTGCTGATCCTCCATCCTGTCAGAGTCCTCCGTGTCGACGGTAGGCGGGAGATCATGGATTCCATAAACTCTGGCTTTTTTAGCATCTACGCCTGAGGTCATCTTGGCCCCAGCAGGCTCCACGGTAGCTCCCCACTCTTTCCCACTGTCCGCCTCCCCCTCCTCGACACTCTCCCCGTGTTGACTCTGTAGCTCTGAGTATTTGCTGTGAGCGAGGCGGTGAGCCCAGGCGGGGACGTCTGAGGGCTAGATTGATGGGGACAAGTGTTGGTGCTAGTTCAGTGTTTCCCCTATAATTCTTCGTTAACAGTGGTGGGTGGGAGACACTTTCAGGTCAGTTCACCTCAGGTCCAGGTCTCAGTCTTGCTTATATTGTCAGCCGCTGGGAGTACAACTTTTTATCTAAACGTTAACGAATTGTCTCTTTAGAGGGATGAAAAGATAATTTATGACTTTCATCTGAACATTTTTTTTGTAGAGGTGGAGAATTTCTCTCTGCAGTGGCCCACCGCTGCTGAACGACTATAGAGGAAACACTGTGAACAGAGCCAAAGACAGAGCATCTATCACTGGCTCTGGGTGACATGTTGATGAAGGATGACGACGTTTCAACAGCAGGCGGCCATTCAGCAGTGACATGTGAGGTAAGCGGCATCCCTCTCAATGACAAGACACATCTCACACAAGTGCAGAGTTTAGAGCAATTTGGAGGAAGAAACCTCTCATTCCATTCGTTCTATTCAACATGGTGGCTGACTGAATGGTGAGATGGTTAAAAACATCTGTGCAGGCTTTCTAAAGAAGTGCCAAAACCACCTTTTTCAGGTTTCTGTTACAGCTAACGTTGGAAAACACATTTCCTCCAGTAACGCTCACTCTAAACGTTAAGAACACTTGCATCTGATAGAGGTGAAGTCAGAGTAGAGCTACAGCAGCACAGAAGCCACACAGTCCTTGATTTTAGCACCGATTGTACACAACGTGTGGTTGACACTCACAGCAGTCGGTAAAGCACACCAACAACACCATCAGCGGCGGCGGCGGTTATAAACACAGGGAGAAACTTACACTGGAAAAGGAAACATTTGAGTCCAGATCTGTCTGACTGTTTGGATTGTGGAGTGATGAAGAAGAGGAAGAGGACGGAGACTTGATGTCATTGCAGTCTTTCATTGGGACCTGGTGCTGATCCACCATTCCGGCGTGGACCACCTTCACGCCCAGACTCTGCCCCCTGTCTCCCCGTTCACTCATCTCCACATAGGAGAGAACAGGTTTTGGGCAGCAGCCTTTAGCACCGTCTGGACCTTTACCTAGCATGGGTCCGCCAGGGGAAACCCCAACCACCTCCCCGTCTCTCACCCCCTGTCCCCTCTGCTTAGGTGTCTGGTCACAGCATTTGGAGGCCATTAATAGTTTCTGGTCTATGTAGAGTCCTCTGGAGTACTGGCCGTAGTACAGAGACTGAGCCAACGCGGTCTGGGTCTGACTCATAGCCAGCTGAAGCTGAGACTTAGGCGGCCCCTCACCTTTCTTGGACTCTGAGAACTCGTGGGGGGAGTTTTTGTCATCCTCCTTCACTTCTTCTTTCCTGTCTTTCCCTTTGCACTCATGGGGGGAGTTTTTGTAGAAAGCAACGCCGCTGTTCTGCCTCTCTGACTGCATGTAGCCCTGCAGATAGTAGGGGTCATAGCCATGGTAGTACGGGGACTGGGGCTCTTTTGATGATTGGGTAGAAACTGTGGGAGGGGTTTTACCGGAGTTACCATGGTTACCGTTGGAGCTCACCTCAGAGGAAGACGAGGAGCCTGACTTAGACCTGACCCCATCTGAGCGACATTCGGAAGACCCCCCATCTTCCCCGGCATCTGAAATATCGGAGTAGGCGGGACTGTTGTTCTTGCTGTTGCTGTCTGCTGCGGCCAGACAACTACCACCAGAGTCCAGCCTCGAGGAACCTCCAATAGAAGGACTAGGAGCATTGTCGGTGAAGGTGTAGACCTTGTCGGCCTCTGCGCGGATACTGGCCATCCTGCTCTCCTGGCTCTCCGTGAATCCATTTGTTACGTCCTGCTTACTAAGATGCTCTTTCAGGAGGCTTCCAGAGATTTCCTTGACTCCCAGTTTAGGCCCAGCACCACCATCCTCCATTTTGATTCCACTACTGTCACCATTAGGCGTCCTGTTTGGTGCATCTTTGTTATGCTTGTCTTTCAGCCTCCGTTTTTCTTTTTTCCTGGTCTCCTTGCAGGCGACCATAGTGGTTTTGACGAGGCTCGGCTCCACGACGATGCTAAGCTTTGGTTTGATGGGTTTCAGTGGAAGGGTTTTACTGGTGAGGCCTACAGCTGCCATTGGAGAAGACTGTGGGGCGGCAGCGTCTGCTGTGCTGGTTGAGTATGTTGTGTTGGGTATGGCGATTAGCTTTGGTGGAGCGGGAGCTGGGGCGATTGGGCGGTTGGTTCTGGACTTGGACAACTTGTCTACCTTCCCATTGGCCTTCTTGCCCTTATCACACAGCCCTCCTTTCTTTTCAATCAGTCCTTCTGCCTCCAGTTTGGGCATCTCTACTGAGGAGCTCCTGTCTGGAACCATGCAGTTCTCTAAGACAACAGTCATGTTGGAGATGATGGGCAGATTGCTGAGGTCATCAATCAGACCGTCTTTGAGGAGTGAGGTTCTTCTGGTTTTGGAGTTGGCTGTAGAGCTGTGGTCAGTACTGAGGAGTAGGCGTCTGTTCTTAGGAGACCCCACCGTGGTCACCTTATAGAGAGGAGCAGCTTTCTTAGAGGAGCTGCTGGAGTTTGTGCTGTTCTCTGGGAGCTCGTAAGTTATATTACTGATGGAGTCCTCACAGTCTGATAGTCGATCTTCGCTCTCCCCATCCTTCACAGGTCCCAGGTCTGGTTTCCTCTGCTCCTCAGCCTCCAAGTGTGCGTGTGTCTGGTGGTAGCGCAGACCGTTGATGTGCTTGTAGCGTTTAGTGCAGTTTGGATGAGGGCAGTCGATGAGGATGGGCGGAGGAGGAGAAGAAGCACAACCTCCACCCGGATCCATGAAGGAGGGGTCAGATTTACCCAGCGGAGTCGAGGGGGCACTTCTGGATTTTGCTCTGATCCTCTTCCCGTTCCCATTTTTAATGTCGTCTGAGGAGACAAGACTGAGGTCCAAGTCAGCAGGCGGTTTGTTCTTTCGTTTCCCAGAGGGGAGCGCTGAGGTGGCAGATTTCACCTCATCCACTGTGAAGAAAGAAGGAGGTACTCTACAGTTGCTGTTGATGAGGTTCAGGCTCCCCCTCCGTCCCTTGTTGTGGATGGATGCAGGAGTTCCTGCCACTCCGCCTCCACGACTCCGATGGTGGGAGAAACCCCTGACTTTGGCTGTTGGAGACGGTTCTATGCAGGGCCGCTCAGCCATGGCCATTCGCATCCGCTTCCCTCGTCCACGGCCGCCGGGTAAGTCGGGATCACTGCAAGGAGACTCACAGAACCTGAAAGGACAAAGAAAAAAATGGTCTTAAAAGATTATCCTCTCTAACGACCTCCACATTTATAATGTGCTATAGGGCCCGGTGGCACACTATACAAGTACCGGCCATTTACCATTTCATTTTCACACCTCCTACCATCACCAGCAGGAAGGACACAACGAGAAAGTAACCCAGTCACATCGACCACCCTTGGGTTACCAGATGACCTCGGTCTACTGCCGCCTATAAATGTTTGTCTTGCTGTATCTGCTATTCAGCACTTTGGTCCAGCTCCTGTTGTTTTTAAATAAACACCTGTATAAATCAGGTATGTTTATGTTGATGTATTTATCAGACGCTTTAATCCAAAGTGACTTACAAATGATATAACCAAGAAGTTACCTTGAGGCTAACAAACAACTAACCCTGACATTAAAGCTGCACTTGGTAGATTGGTAAACAAGCTAGCTTAAAACGTTTGTTTTAATGCCTCTTAAAGAGCATATTTTAAGTTCTTTTTTTTTTTTATTCTGATAAAACTCTGTACAAAAATACTATTTGAAATGTTTATTGAGGGTATTTTGTTTTACAATACATTTTTTAAACCATTTTTCTAGTCCAAAGTGCCCCTTTTTGCAAAGCTTCTAAAAACGCTTTTTTTTTCATATGTGGACCTGTGACGTCAGCTAAGGGAGCTCCTAGCTAGGTGGCGCTGCTTACAGTGTTGTCAGATGTAGATAAATAAAGTATTTATAGGATAATTTAAAACTCTGTACGATCAATAATCCCATAAATCTGATCATTTGAGCCCTTTGTTGTGTGGAGTTTGTGTAACAGATGCTTGTTTTAATCATTGTGTAGATTTTTTAAAGCTAAACTACTTTAACATCTCAGACTGGCACCGCTCTCGTCTGCCAGCTGCCTGCTCGCTGTCGGCGATGAGTTGTTAGTTTTAGGTTAGAGCGCTCTTTAATCGAGTCGGTGTGAATTCATTTTAATAAAAAATTCAAAATTATTATGTTTGTGAATGCCAATCGCCAGTCTGTCAGGACACTGAGTCAACAACGGGACGGCTTCCTTACCGGTACGGTGACTTCTGTTTGGAGACAAAAAACTCCGGCGGTCCTGGTCTAGTCCAGGACTGGATGTGATGGAGTCCCACATACCGACGAAAAATATTCAGTGTGACTCTAAACAGGCGCCGTTACTTCGATCCAGTCACCGGAACCGCTGTTAGCATGCAGCAGCTAACAGGAGCTAACGGGGAGACTTGAGTCTCGTTTCCATGGCAGGTTTGGTACGGTTCGTGGTGGGTCGTAGTCCGATACCGATCAGCGATTTCATGAGAGCATTTCCTTCAGGTGTCTGACCCTCACCTGGCTGGCGGGGTACAGTAAATCCATGCCGCGATGCTCTCCAGAGGGGCTTCCCGTTCCCAGCGGCTCCCAAGAGGGGATTCCCAGCGGGGTTTCCAGCCTGACCCGACACTGTTTCGGTCAGCCTCCAACCGTTTAGCTGCATCCTGTGAAACTTTTTATAAACTCTTTCATTTCTTAACAATCCACCTGAACGCAGCTCAATGTTTGGAGCTCTGATGATCAAACCTGGTGCTAAACGCTGGTATTTTATCCAGACCCGAGTGAGGAGGTGGGTCAAGGTCTACAGCTGGACCGACAGGGTACAGCCTTACAGGACTGATTGTTTTNTATCTTTTTTTTTTTAAATCTTAATAAAATAACTTCTCACTATAGTAATAAAGTAATAAAATAACGGCACTCTGGGGGTTTGTTTTGCTCGTCACAAGTAGTGATAAGTGGATCAGTTTTCTATATAGAGAACGAACGGTCTCCCTGAACTGTCGTCACTTCCGGTTTGGTGAAAAAATTGACAATTCTCACAAAAACGAATCCAAGAGCCTAAATAAGCTGAATTTGTGTACATTTTTATTCAGAAAAAGTTTCTATTATATTTCTCTAAACATTTGTTTAAGGGAGTGTCTAACTTAAAATATGCTCTTTAACAACATTCTATAAATATATTGTGACGAAATCACAGTTCTCTAAAAACCTCAGCCAATCACACGCTTCAGACCGAAACAATGATTGGACAATCCGGCTGTCTGTCTCGCTGAAGCGCCGCACTTCCTTGGGTCCTCCGTTAATGCCTGCCGGAGCATTTTTCAGCAGAACATCCAGGAAGTGAGAAAAGGACAGAAATAGCTGACTGTTAGCGCTTCAATTTTAGGAAAAAATACCAGAGTCCCAAAAAGGAAAACACCTTTTCAGCTTGCAGAAAACAAAAAACGTTTGGACGTAGAAAGAGGAAAAACCTGAAGGAACGTTTCAACAGCTGGAGTTTGACTCTTTACTGTTACCGTGGCAATGAGCAGTCGAATGTTCAGGAGGCTGGCGTACGGATTATACCCAACGGGCAGAGCCTTCAAAAGTACTCACATTCAGTACTCAAGTAGAAGTATAGATACTAGGCTTTAAAATGACTTTTGTAGAAGTAAGAGTATCAACTGAAGCATTTTACTCAAGTAAAGTATAAAAGTACCAGTTTTGAAACTACCGTATTTGCCCGCATATAAGACGAGGCTTTTTTCATTGAAAATAATTTGAAAAAGGGGGGGTCGTCTTATTATCGCGCCCTAGTTTTTCCGGCGGAGGGCGCAGGCTTTTTGGTCAAAGCGGCAGGAAGCAGCTCAGACCGCGAGCGGTTCCAGAGGTCCGGGCCTGGCCTAGTTCAAAGTTACAGGTTTACTAGTACTGAGGATTAAAATGTCCAGAAAATGTCCAGACCCAGCAGCAGTTTTCAGCAGCAGACTGTACAGGTGAGGGCTCGCGTCGCTCGCTCGATTCACACACGCATTCTCCCTCAGAACCTCATCCGTCTCACCGTTCTTCATATGCACCCGACACACACACCTACACACTCCCTCACACATACAGCGGGTTTGCGTGTGTGTCTGCGCAATAATTGCGCAAAAGCGGGTTTGTGTGTGTGTGTCTGCACGATCATGGCGCAAAAGCGGGTTTGTGTGTGTGTGCGCGATCATGGCATAGCAGCCGGTTTGTGTGTCTGTTCGTTCATGGCGCAGCTGTGTGTGTGTGTGTGTGTCTGTGCATTTTGCCGCAGCAGCGTGTGTGTGTGTGTAAACAAGCTTCCCCTATATGAAAACTCCATCTCAGCTCCACAACTGGATGTGAAGTTCATCAGTGTCTGATGATCGCGAAGTTGCACAATCTGACCGTGAAAGCTCCTGTCAGCAAAGGTGCGTTCGGGCAGAGAGATCAGTACGGTGGACTGGTGGACTAGTTGTGTGCACCACTGTTAATAAGCAAATATTAAAGCAGTCTGGAATTATTAGTAGCATTAGTTAAATTTTCTCAAAATTTCAATAAAAATTGTTTCTTTAAAAAGTGAATTTAGTCTTTTTTTCTGAAGATTAGTCTTGAAAAGGGGGGGTCGTCTTATAATCAGGGTCGTCCTATATTCAGGCAAATACGGTACTTAAAGTATAAAAGTAGAAGTACTGTAAGAGGGAAAAAATGCCATAAATGACATAAGTTTAGGACACACCACACGGTCTACAGTGCACTTTATACTTTAGCCCTTGTTAATTGAATTATTTTACTCAGTTTGTTTTTTTTAATTCACAGGAAAATGTTTTTATTTATATTAACTGTACCACCTCAGCAGTTTTTAAATGTCAACAATCTTGGTTTGACATTACTATCTTGTAGTAACCCCTCCTGCCTTTGTTTTGCAAATATACCAATTCCTTTTGAACACTCTCACAAATTTACTTATAAAATCCATTAGCTTATCTATGGGAGCCCAAATCTCTGGGTGTAACATAAAGACTTTTCCAGTTGACACCAAGTACCCCTTGTTCTTTGGGGGGGATCTGGTCAGGCAGGATCTAGGTTTTTGAGTTTTTTTCAATGCATAGAAATTCTAAAGCCTTGGGCCATTAGTTTGAGTATAAATGTAAATGTGCCAGTGTGCACGTGTAATTAAAACAAAGGTATAGGGTCAGCACACACCTAAAAGGTAAAGGCAGGTCAAGGGATTTTCAGAAAACCCCCCGAAAAGAAACCAATAGGGTGTCGGGTAATAGGGTAGGTCTCATCCAATCACAATCAAGCCTTTGTTTTTGAATGATGAGAATCTGGAATAAAAACAAGCTGAGATAAAATAGGAGTAACGAGGCTATTTTGAAAAAGTAGTGAGTAGAAAGTACCAATATTTGTGTGAAAATGTACTGTGTAGAAGTAAAAAGTCGTATGAAAAAAAATCACTCCAGTGAAGTGTAAATAACCAAAATTGCTACTTAAGTAAGGTAATGAAGTATTTGTACTTCATTATTTGAAGGCTCTGCCGATTGGAGCGGTGAGAGCTCTGAGACGTGTTTGTGTAAAGTAGCTAGCGATACCTAGCTTGTTTACCAATCTACCGAGAGCAGCTTTAACACTAAACAAACTACTTAGATGGTTTAACACTAGTCTCTAAGGTGACCTTGAGGGAAAGAACACAGCATAGAGTGAAGTGCATGAAAAGAGTACAGAGGAATACAAAAGGTAGGTGCTATCTAGAAGATGTTCTCTGAAGAGCTGGGTCTTTAGGAGGTTCTTGAAGATGGACAGGGACGCCCCTGCTCTGGTAGCTTGTAGATCATTCCACCATCGTGGAACGACACATGAGAAGAGTCTGGACTGTCCCAGCGTGGTGTAGCACTGCTAGCTGATGATCCTCTGATGACCGGAGTATCATTATGATCTGTTTTAGACCAGAGGAACCAAACTACAGGAGCGAGAACACCCTCACATTGTAAACAAGCCGACACCCACACTTCCAGGTGGACCTGAGTTCAGATCAGCTTCCTCACCTACACAAACGAAACGGATTATCCAAGAAAATGAACTCTGGACCCTTTAAAGTGACTCAACCTGCTCTGGTGTGAAAGATCTAAAGTCAGATTACGATTCAAAGCTCATCTGAACCACTTCACCCAGACGTCAGACATAAAAACATGAGTTTTTTTTCCCCAGTACAAAGCCCGTTTCTCATTGATAACATAAGAGAAGCTGTACACTCCGCGGTTATCTCTGTATTTGACACAGAGTCGTTTTGTATTCACAAGCCGTTCCCTTCCACCTTGAAGTCTTTTGATGCTGTTCACTGCGGCGCTCTGCATCTTCACACCGTTTTCCCACTCTCAAACAAGTGCTGTTATTTATATCAAAACCCCGCCGGCTGAACGCACAGCCACCGTTCTGCCTTTTGACGCACTAATTATGGGACTTTATCACAGAAAGGGTTGGAGTTAAACACTCGGAGTAAATTCTGACCTTGAAGAGACGGTTTGGGGTATTAACCAGATTTTTAATGAAACCGACGGCGGAGCACATTGATTTCCAGACGATGATATCTCACGTTTCCTGTGATGTTTGTAATTGCTTTTTACATCGTGGTGTAAAGTCACAGAGGGAGCAGAGCATGCTTTTTAAACTCTTTTCTTTGACATTTCAAGGATATTTGCTGCTTTTAGTAACTCTCTACTTTTTAGAAATCAGAAACTTATTTTTATGAGACTTTTTATTTGGGTTCATTTTCTTGACTCAAATAATAAATAATCACTAAAAAGTGCGTTATTCCATTGAATCGTATTATGAAACCTCAGTCCACTGAAAGATGAGCGCAAATGAAAAAAGCAATTTAGTCTCCTCTTTCTGAGATTAGGCTGTAATCGCCATGACAACTATCACTTACCTACAGGAGGAATAATTGAAAGGTTTCAGCGGAGCGAGGAGGGGCCGTCACATTTTCACTCAGCAATTACACAAAGCCCTCGCCAGTTTTTATTCAAAGTGCAAATTGTTTTTAATAAAACTCACCACTGAATAACAGCTGACAGCCTCACAGCCAATTTGCTCTTTTCATCATTTCAGCAACAGCAAAACACTTTAAAGAGAGCGGTTTTCTCTTTGGCTAATCGCAGAAATAATCATCAGCCAAAGTGAGTAACAATACAAAGGTCGAACAGACAAATAAACAGAGCTGAGCTGTGATACGACATTAGGACGGAGCTTTTTATTGACTTATTCCTGTTTTTATTTGTTTTGTTTTCTAAATCAGGCCTCAAACTGTTCACACCTCTCATTTACCCCGGGTGTCACCTGACGAAGTATTTATCTCTCCACCGCAATCATCACTAAAGAAACAGGTAATCAGCTATTTTTAAAATTCAGCATATAGAAAGTAATAAGAAATCAACCATTTTACAGCAAAATATGTAAAAAATCTCACATGCAGTTTATTTCTGAGTGAATTCAGCAGGTAAATGAACTGAATCAAGTCTGAGAGTCACTGGTTTTCATTGTTTTTTCTTTTATTCAGAAAGTAAAAACTGCCCTCAGTCTTCAGGATGAACACTAGGGACGGGAAATATCAGACCTCCATGATATATTTTACCGATTACAATATGTTGTACTGTTAACAATACATTGCACCATTTATGATATATTGTACATTTTCTTATATATTGTACTGTTTACTATGTATTGTACTGTTTGCAATATCAGGGTATATGCAGTTAAGTTAAATTCAAGACCTTTTCAAGACTTTTTCAAGACCGTCTCAATATTTTTTAATACCTCACCGCCATTCTGGTTATGTGGCAGCGTTCACCGAGATTCTCTTCCATTTTAACATTTCGGTGCGTTCGTAATACTCGCCGGCAGTGCATTAAGTGGGGCGGTACGGAACGGTACGCAGTACCGGGACTTCTAAATTTGACCCATCAGCGTACCGGGACTTATTTCCAGCGTTCCGTCCGTACCGGGAGTTTTTCCAGTATTACATCAATATAATCTTGAGCTTTTCCGGTGGCCGTAGTTGCCTCATATTACGAGCAGCGCATGGCGGGAGGTGCAGAGGGCGAGCGCGGTGCAGGAGAAATGCAGGTGGATGAGAGAACTCATCGGTCAGCTGTATTTAGTGACTCCAGGAGGGTGGCAGAATTTGGTGAAACACCGGATGAGAGAGGAAAAGCGGGGACTCGCGTCCCCTGAACGGACCGCTCCATGATTGGCTCAGAGCTCGGGCTGAGATAATTCTTCAAATTGGTATTAAAAGACAATAATTTAAATATTAATGACGGAGAGCTCGCGCGCTTATGGAGAAAAAAGCTGCGCGTCATGACGCAGGTGGAGAGGAGCAGCGTGCCATGGCGCAGTGGATCAGACAGGTGGAGGGACAGAGGAGGAGCTGAGAGAGCAGCAGGTAGACTCTTTAGTAATGATCAGATCATTGTCAGTAATAAGTTTGTTCTTTTGGGGCATAAAATGGACCAGAGTGTAAAAACAATGTCGACTTTTCTGTGTCTGAAAAGCAGTAGAAAAACAACTATTTGTCTCAAAACGTTATTTCAACCACAAACTAATTAATGGGGATCTCGTGCACAAAAACATATGTTTAATTATTTAAATATATATATAAATATTAGATTTATATTGGTATTGTAAATATATATCTATAAATAATAGATTTCTATATGGATGGATGGATGGATGGATGGATGGATGGATGGATGGATGGATGTCTACATGGTGCCTTCAAGTTTTTGTATTTTTTCATCCTAGAAAAAGTCAGTAAAACCTGTTTTTATCCAAATGAAGGAGATCTATGGTTCATTTTCTACAGATCAAGTAGCCTTTAGCCCTCATCATCACTACAATGTGAAATTTACAGTCAATCCATGTGATTGGTATTGGTGATCGGCAGCAAAAAACGTGATCGGAGCGTCCCTAGTTATTATACATAATAACCTGATGAAGTTTAGATTTAAAGGTTGTAATAGATGTCAAGGTGTTTAGTAAATGTTCCAGTCTCATGCTGCTGCAGAGCTGAAGACAGTAGAGGTGTTGGAGATGATGAGGTACACCAGACTCAAAGTCTGCAGAGCAGAACTGACGGACTAGTTAACTAGACTAGAGCTGAATATCTTCACTAGACCTACTGTGACATTTATTATGGACCTGGGTGCTCATTTATAAAACTTGCTTACGCACAAAATGGGCCAAAAAGTTGCGTAGGTCACTTTTTACGCAAAATTTGGGATTTATAAAAGAAAACGTAACGGGAAAATGTGCGCAACTGTAAGCAAACTTTAGACCTTGCGTAAGCACATGTTGGAGACGTGAAACCAGTCGGAGCAGCTGGTGAGATGAAAAATGTTGAATTTATGACACAATTAAAGACTTGTAGACCCTCACGCACACAGAACCAACAATCCGTCTCTAAAAAGAATAAAAATTAAATTTTGAATGAAAATATGTCGCTTTTTAGAATAATATCCCATTATGTTCATCCAGTCGTCTTCAGATTATAGAACAAACTGCACTTATTGGTGCATTAATTGTGATTTCTGAGACTTAGGAATCCTGCAGGGACACTTGTGCGTAATGCGCTGGATGCGCTGCGCAGCTCAGCCAGCAGGCAGACTCCGGATGAAAGGGAGAGAGTTTTTAGAGATTTCTAGATGATGACTGGACGATCGATCAGCTGATAGATTCATTAGAGCATCCTATGGATCAACTGGGTCCAGTATTAGATCAACAGAACCATCGGAACCAGTAAAACCCGGTGTCACCGGCCGTTCTGGGGTTTCAACCAGCGATTATTTTATCCAGCAGGTTGACTGTTTGATAGGATGAACAACATGACGTGTCTTCCCCTTTGGATTAAATTCAATGTAATTAAACGTTTCTTAGATCTTCACGATCTCTCTGTCAGACTGACAGCAGACGCGCTGCAGCGAGACGTCTCTCGGAGCACTTCCGTGTTCGTAATTCGTCACATTTCACCACCAAATAAAACATTTTTCCGTCCATCCACTTCACCACAAGCACCTCGAGCTTCAGCCTCTGTGAAATCACGTTTTCTAAACCTCTCTGTTGTCACGATTTACTGTAAAAGCCAGAAACCCACCGGTTTATGCATATGCAATTATTCATGAGGTCCTTTGCATTGACCGTATATGGCAGAATGTGGGTGTGTAGGAGGAGGGTTCTGACCCAAAAACAGCTGAGCACAGTTTTAGGTCTGACATCGATTTATAAAGCAGAATTGCGTGGATCTGTGCGTCCGCAGGGTTTTATAAATCGGAAATGGAATTTGCGTACCTGAAAAATTTTAGCTGAGCTTAAGCAAGTTTTAGTAAGGATTCTACGCAAAGTTTTATAAATGAGCACCCAGGTGTAGAAGAGAGGACAGGTAGAGAGGTGTCTTGTCCTGAATTGTCTTTTAGACAAATAGAATCCAGTGATGGAGTCTACAGGTATGAAGGGAGGACGCATTGGGAAGAATTAGTGACTAAACTGATGACTGAGTGAATTTGAACTTCTTTCATGAGGATTTGATTTAGAACTGGCTTTGTTCTTTTGTCATTTTTGAACAATAATATATGATCTCGAACTAATAAGAAGAGTACCGGCACTTATTTTTTTCCACTTAAAGCATTGCTCGCTGGGAACACCAGAGCGTACATTGTGCTTTTGAACTTCTGCACCGCCCGCCCTGGTGCTCTGAGAGAAGGATTACTAACGCACCCTTTGTTTCCCGTTCTTTTTAAAAATAAAAATGACTAAATTCACACACGTTTACAATGCTTTTGGGACTTAAACTGTTGGACATCAAATTCAGATTTTTTTCATTTCAAAATTTAAGACTTTATAAAGCCGTGATAAGACTTTTTAATACTTTATAAGGGTCTTGAATTTCCCAAAATTGATTTATCACCTTTTAATACTTTTCAAGACTCCGGGGATACCCTGGATATATCAGAATATTTATGGTATATCAAATTGTTCACAATACATTGTACTGTTTACAATAACAGCGATAAATAATTAGGGCTGGGAACTGAAACTTGGCACTTCTTGGTACTGGTACCAAAAAATAAAAATTTCCGGTGCTAAATTTTGGTACTTTTACAATAAAAAGTCCCTATAAAGGAGTCGCTCCCTTTCTTCCAGCTCCGCTCCGCGTTACGTGGAGGAGAAGAGCTTGTTTGCTCACACAGTCTCCTCTCTCCTCTAAACAACAGTTTCCTTCAAACTAAACGACTTCCGGGTTGAAAATGCATGAAAAAGCTAAAGTTTGGTTGCATTTTGGAAAGGTAAGTGGGAAAATAGCAAAATGCAACATAAGATTTGTGCTGCAAAAAACAGGAATACCAGCATATTTTCTCTAAGAATTTTACATATAGGTACTGAAAAAAGTATCGTTAAGGTACCGGTATCAAAAACCAGGTCTTGTTATATAAAAAAATATTTACGGTACCCAGCCCTATATATAATATTGTTATTGACATATCACACGTATTTACTGTACTGTTTATGATCAATTGTACAGTTTAGAACATTGTACCGTTTACGATACATCATACACTTTATGATATATCCTGAAAAGATTTTCCAAGGTAAAATATTTTCACTTGAAGATAATAATACTGTATTTAAATGAACTGCTGACATGTCAGTGGGCGTAGCCTGTAATGGTAACGCATCACAACATCGTTTGAAGCTAAAAGACAACAGAAGAAGAGGAAGGAGCAGCTAGTGTATTTAGTAGGGATGTACCGATACCACTTTTTTCAAAACCGATCCGATACTTAAATCTGAGTACTCGCCGATACCGAGTACCGATACCGATACTTCTACCACACAAAAAAATGCAACGAATTTGAATACAGGTTTTATTTTTTCTTCTCTGCTTTTTACAACAAATGACTGAGTTAGATAAAAAAATAAAATATATTAAAAAATGATCACTAAACTAAAACATAAGGTAAAAAATAAAAATTTTCTGTGATCTCACAGTGAAAATATTGCAGTTTTCCACATTTTAACCAAATAAAATGAACTATTTGGCACCATCTCCAGCTCTCAACACACACTGTTCCTCTTTAGCTCAATAGCTCCCCCTAGTGTTCAATATAGGAAACTACAACAGAAATCACAAGTCACAGACAGTGAAGCCACTGGTATCGGTTCCTGGTATCGAGTAACTTTAACCGATACCAGTATCGGTGTCGGTACATCCCTAGTATTTAGTTCTGGTCCAGGACACATAATGAGTTAGCTGTTAACACTGTTAGCATTTAGCTAACAGCCACGTAGAAAGCTCTCTAAATCAAACAGCAAGAAGCTCTGCTTCTCCAAAAACACACTGAAGATTAAAGATCCAACAGTTTGGTTCTGATCAGCTAAAACCAGCACCACCGCTCTGTATGGAAAGCTGTTATATCATATAGTCAATCACACTTAGAAATCTATTTGTCTATTTATCAGTCATTTTCCCACACCAGGACTCTGCTTGCTGAGAGGTTTCACGTTTTTTATTTTGTTTTTCCACATCAGATCAGACTCCGTTTATATTCTGGTTCTTCTTCTCTGTTTGAATTAAGATCACGTTTCACCAGGACGTGGATTATTACCTGCACTATTCTTGCTGTTGGTCTTATTTCAACATTTTTGCACATTAATACAGTAATACTTCAATTGAACTATGTTGTTTTTTCTAATTCTACTTTTTATATTATTAATTCAATTTACAATTCCATTTATTAGCCTTAAAAACAATAAAGCAACAACAATTCAAAGAATAATAGAGAAATATGAAGTTATAGACGAACCTTTTGATCTTTAGATTTTGACCTTCCGGTCCTAAATTATTGCTTTTATTTATTTAAGTAAAATGTCCAGTAATGCTCATCACTTCCTTAGATTATTACTGATATTTCTCCGTACGGTTCTGTGTCTGATCTTTGACCAGATCCTGTCCTGTCTGGTCTTTTTTTTTTTAAACATCTCTGACGCAGAAGAAGCAGCAGATTAGAAACGTTACCTCGGAGGAGCCCAGTCGTGTTTGGTGCAGTCTAACAGCGTTCCCACGTAGGTCCTCTTCCTCCAGGTCACATTCACCACCAGAACGCCTGTCAATCACATCAAAGGAACATCAGCTGGAACCAGATGTTTAACAAGTTACAGCATGAAAGTGATCATTTAAATATCGAGTTTTAAAACTGATCTCGTCAGTGGCTAATATCAGTCTAACAACTAAATCATCATCAGTTTATTTTATTATACAATAATAAAGAAAAACACCTTTAGCTCATCCACCAGGGGGCAGCAGACGTGTTTAGGACAGGATACAGCAGGTTTTGGATGAAGGTACTAATCCTGATACTCCATCTGGTGGCTTTAAGGCCAGAAGGGGTTTGATGTGAATCAACAACACTCGTCTACATGGAATAAAACTATTAATTCATCCTGTTAATTATTAAAACTCTTTCCAGAACACTTATAATTAACAGTTACCACCAGATCTTACAGCTCCGTCCAGCAACCAGATTTCAGGATGTTTGTGTTTCTTTATTTTTTAAGATGATAAAGTCTGGACAGGTACTCAGACCTGAGAGAGAGAGAGAATTACCTGAAACTGCCTGCACTGAAAAAAATGTTTAGTTCAATTTACTCAATTTTCCTTCGTCATGAGTGTTGCATGAAATTAAATTAAGTAAATCCAACATAAAAAATTAAGTTCAATTTACAGAAATAAATTAAGTAAAACCGACATAAAAAATGTAGTTCATTTTACAAAAATAAACCAAGTAAATCCAACATAAAAAATTAAGTTCATTTTACAGAAATAAATTAAGTAAATCCAACATTAAAAAATTAAGTTCAATTTACAGAAATAAATTAAGTAAATCCAACATTAAAAAATTAAGTTCATTTTACAGAAATAAATTAAGTAAATCCAACATTAAAAAATTAAGTTCATTTTACAGAAATAAATTAAGTAAATCCAACATTAAAAAATTAAGTTCATTTTACAAAAATAAACCAAGTAAATCCAACATAAAAAATTAAGTTCATTTTACAAAAATAAACCAAGTAAATCCAACATAAAAAATTAAGTTCATTTTACAAAAATAAACCAAGTAAATCCAACATAAAAAATTAAGTTCATTTTACAGAAATAAATTAAGTAAATCCAACATAAATAATTAAGTTCATTTTACAGAAATAAATTAAGTAAATCCAACATAAATAATTAAGTTCATTTTACAAAAATAAATTAAGTAAATCCAACATAAAAAATTAAGTTCATTTTACAGAAATAAATTAAGTAATTCTAACATTAAAAAATTTAGTTCATTTTACAAAAATAAATCAAGTAAAACCGACATTAAAAAATTAAGTTCATTTTACAAAAATAAATTAAGTAAATCCAACATAAAAAATTAAGTTCATTTTACAGAAATAAATTAAGTAAATCCAACATAAATAATTAAGTTCATTTTACAAAAATAAATTAAGTAAAACCGACATAAAAAAAATTAAGTTTATTTTACAAAAATAAATTAAGTAAATCCAACATAAAAAATTAAGTTCATTTTACAAAAATAAATTAAGTAAATCCAACATAAAAAAATTAAGTTCATTTTACAAAAATAAATCAAGTAAAACCGACATAAAAAAATTAAGCTCCTTTTACAGAAATAAATTAAGTAAAGATCATGTTGGGTGTACATATTTTTTCAAGTTACATTTACTGAATTATTAATATGCTTTTTAAAAGAATGCATTAAATGTTGCAATTAATTGAATTAAATATGTAGAATAAAAAAATGTGACTAAATCAGTAAAACTAACCTAATTTATATATGAAACATTTACTAAGGGCCAGAATCATTTATTTCAGTGTGAGAACAGCAGCTTGTCCTTTAATAATCCTAAACTTTCTGCCGTTCTTGTGGAAACTTGTCTTTAAAGGAATATTTCTTTTCTACGAGGACTTTCAGCCTCACAGAGCGAGACAGCTGTAAAGACAAGTTATCCGACGTCGTATCAACAGTCTGATTGCCTGAAATAAGTGTGTCACCTTTTCCTGGAGTCTAAAGAGCTGCAGACTTTCTCATTTCTTTGTTTTGGCTTGAATCTGATGAAGAATGACACGCTGATGAAAGAAAAGCTGCTGGTGGCCTAAAACAATAAAATGCCCCTGAGAGACGAAGAAAATCCCTCAGATCAGCTGATTTCTGAGAGCAGACTTGAAATGAAAAGTAGTTTCACGGAGTTCACCTCTCAGAAGTGTTTTCACTGGCTCAAGCTGTAATTTGGTGAAAACTCCCAGACAGACCTGTCATTATATGAGAGGAATATTTAGTGGAGGTCTAAACTGTGATCTGTGAACCCTTTAGGCGTCTGAAACGAACCCCTTCTCCCTCTGATGCTCTCAGGCTGACATTTGAAATCCATTAACCTCCATGTTGTGATGCAGCAGCAGCACCAAGCAAATCAAATCTTAGACAAATTAGAGCTTTCAAACGAGCTCTGACTGCAACAGACGAGTCCTCGCCTTTCAATCACGTCCGCCGCTTTGACTGATAAACGAGAAACGTGGCCGAGAGGTGGACGCATCAACAGCTCCGGTTAATGAACCAGGTCTTAGTTTGTAGGGTGTTCAGGTTGTTTACATGGAACCTTGGCCTGTTCTCCTCCTGGGTCTGTTTGTTCTGTTGGTGAGAACACAGTCATCGTTCTACGTTCTATCAAAGATCACCAGCAACAAAACAGAGCTGCTGAAACAAGATGTCACCCTGTGATGTTCTAGATATGAAACATGACAGAAGGAAAGAAGGAAGAAAGAAGGAAGGAAGGAAGGAAGGAAGGAAGGAAGGAAGGAAGGAAGGAAGGAAGGAAGGAAGGAAGGAAGGAAGAAAGGAAGGATGGAAGGAAGGAAGGAAGAAAGAAGGAAAGGAAGAAAGAAAGGAAGGAAGAGCTGCTGAAACAAGATGTCACCCTGTGATGTTCTAGAATATGAAACAAGAAAAAAGAAAGAAAGAAAGAAAGAAAGAAAGAAAGGCAGAAAGAAAGAGAGAATGAAAGAAAAAAGAGAGAAAGACTGAAAGAAAGAGAGAAAGGCAGAATATTATAGATCAATAAAGACAGAAAGAAAGAAGGAAAGAAAGAAAGAAAGAAAGGAAGGAAGAAAGAAAGTCAGAAAGAGAGAAAGAAAGAAAGAAAGAAAGAGGAAGGAAGAAAGAAAGAGAAAGACAGAAAGAGAGAGAAAGGCAGAAAGAAAGAGAGAAAGAAAGAAACAAAGACAGCACAAAAGAGAGAAAGAAAGATAGAGAAAGGCAGAACAATAGAGATAAAGAAAGACAGAAAGAAAGAAAGGCAGAAAGAAAGAGAGAAAGAAAGAAAGGAAGAAAGAAAGAGAGAAAGAAAGAAAGGAAGGAAGAAAGAGTTAAAGACAGAAAGAGAGAGAAAGGCAGAAAGAAAGTGAGAAAGAAAGAAAGACAGCACAAAAGAGAGAAAGGCAGAAAGAAAGAGAGAAAGATAGAGAAAGAATGACAGAAAGAAAGGAAGGTTTCTCTTTATTTATTTCATCTCCAGAAAGTTTCTATGCTCAAACTAGTTCAATCCATCTGTCCATCCTGTAAGCATCCATTCCCTTTCAGCTCAACGACAGGAACATGCATGTTGTTGTTGATCAGGGTTCTAAACCCGGTTCTGCTTCCTGAAGAACCCCCGGCTGAGCCTCGGTTCTCTTCCCGTCACCAGAGAACGAGGAGGAAAGCCCGTAGACGTGTTTATCGTCGGTTTCACTGCTCATTAGTTCTGTCAGGGAGAAGAATGGAGGAAACCGACTGTGTCACGCTGAACAGCTTCCCCAGAAACAACAACGTGTTGACACCTCAGTCATCGTTAAACACTGGAGACCTAATTACCTCCAGATGAAACGATCACTGATGAAGACGTGAACTAGAAATAAAATCTAAATGATTATTAGGCTCGTATTTTGGCTTTTGGGTGAAACAAACTAAATGTTTCACCTACAGATCATGAGTCACGTGACCCGAGGCTGGCTCTGGGAAGCAGTGTTCCCACTGATCCGATCTTATTATTCACGAAGCAGAACCAGGTGTGTGTCTGGTTTCATAAACCTGAAGAACAACAATAAATATGCTTCTGTTTCTGAGCTTTAAATACTTTTTAAAATACCAGAAAAAAATTAAAGGAGCTTTTAAGGTTCTAAACGGATAAAAACACAAGCTGCTGACAGAGCAAATAAAACAGTGATTAATTCGACGCTGCTTTTTATTTCTCATTAAATAATCTCTGGTTTCAGTCTGAAGCGCTGCTGTGAAACAACCAGAACACAAAACCCAGAAAATTCCTTTAGAGGACAGAAAGAAAACCCCGTGGAGTGGTACGGTTTTTAGGATGAGACGAACAGCAGAGGAGGTTTTCCTCGTCGCTCCAACGTCCCCTGAAGGCCGCGTTGGTCTGAAACGAGACCGTTTCTATTTTTAGTCGGCGTGACTCGGCCTCCTCCTGGGAAGACGCCAAAACACTCGATAGCTCATCACTTTGTCTCGCTGAGAGTCGTGTTTTAGAATCTTTAAAATCAGTATTTAAAAACTTCAGGATAAAAACCTTCTGACTGCCTTTTCAGTGAGTTTTGATTTAAAAGGAGAGCAGAGATTATTTAAACTAAATATCTTCCTAAGGGTCCTTCTACCTGTTAATTATCTACAGCATGGGACACACCCACTGGTGACATCACTCAAAGTGGGAGGAGTCTCTAGAAACAGGAAGTAGTCCTCTAACCTTATATCAGTCCTCATATCTGCTGGTTTCTTTAGATTTTATCCTACTCAGGGTATCTGCAGGTTCAAGGAAGCCAAATTTAAGACTTTTTAAGACCTGTTTTAAGGCCAATATGATCAAATTTAAGACCTTACATTCACGGAATGAGAAAGGGGATGTGACCTTACAAATAGTTCTGACTAAACCTTTATTAGAAGTGAAAGTGCAAAAAAATAACAAACATCAAGCTAACTGATCTGCATTATATCTTACGGAAGTGTACTGCATTCACCTGAAAATACATTTTAAAAGCTCCTTTTTACGGAATTAACGAAATAATAACAGCCCTAGGTGACCTAGACCCTTTCTAGACCCTATAGAGGTCTGGTGTACTGCTAAGTTTCAGATCTTTGTAACCCAGAAATCATAGGGGCCCTAGAAATTTAAGACCTTTGGACACTGAATTTAAGGATTATTTATCATTTTTAATGATATTTAAGGCCTTAATTTTGGAAATACCTTTTAAGGCTTTTTAAGGACCCGCGGATACCCTGCTACTGTCACCTTTAGCCTGATTAGAAGAACACGTCCTCACAGATTAAACATCAAAATGGCTGTCTAAGTCCAGAGAAGTGTACATTTATTTTAAATGGTGTTTTGAGTTACCATGGTGACATCATTTCCCAAACTACACCCCAAAAACACCCTCACTGAAAGTAAGAAGGAATTTTCTGAATCTCCTGAGACTTATTGCTGTTTGACATCTTCCTGTGTCGACACTATCTGACCTAAAAACTTCATTCTAAGTTTAAATGACTCAGAAGACATGGGACTGTAAAACGGTGAAGCAGCTTTTGGATATCTCTTACTGTTTCTGTAAAATCACAGTTTGAATAAAGAACAAAACTTAGTCCAGTTTTAGATTTTCTCCCTGGAGTAAAAGCGACAGCTGATCAGGTCACTGAAGGAATTGTCTCAACTTTCTAAACTGTTCCTACTGTTTAACCTCAACAAAACACATCAAAACGTAGGTATTTTTGTTGTCTTTAACCCAGTGTGTTTGTCTTCTTAATAGGACTTACGGTTTTCTTCAAAATCCCCCCTGAACGCCGAGACGGCCCCTCCAGCCTCCACTGGTGAAAAACACCACAGAAATCTCCCACACTGAACATTGTAGAGACATAAAGATGTACCTGATTCAGCCCCAATCCCTCCTGCCGCTCATGAAATGATCATTCTTCCAGTCCACCTTATAGTTTTCGTATAGCGTAGATTTATCATCAGCCAGTTTCTCCTCTCTGAAGGAGGGAAAATCAAGCTCTCTGATTGGCTGAGGCTGCATTCAGCACTTTCTATGTGTTGCAGTGTGGTGTTACAATCCTGTGTGTGAGTTTCTCACACGCAGAGACGGTTGCCATGGCAACCACAATGAGCCTGGGCCTTTAAGAGACATTTAAAGCCTAGCTACTTTTTAACATTTAGAGCTGGAATGTGATACTTTAGTGTCTGACAGAGCGCTCAACCAGATACTACATATACTGTATTACATCAACGGAACTTTCTAGTATTTATTTAACTTTTTTGTGCGTCTGCTTTAATCACTTATAAACTCATCATTTCACCTGAATCTGATTGATCAGAAAACAAAGAGGTCGTCAGTGACTTTTATCCAACACACGAGTGGACTCTGTAAATAATGAAGCTGACCTTTGACCTCTTGCTGTACTCATCACTTGGTTGGATTTGATCAGTTGTCTCTATTTCCTGGTTATTTTTGTTTCTACTCCTCTCATAAAACCCTCAGCCTTTGTTTTATAAAACACAAGAAAAATAAAAAAGACAGATGAGTATTTGGTGTTTTAATGAAATGTAAATGAGTTTCTACCGTTTGCTGTAATTGACTCAACATCCAGATTCCAGACGGATGGGTTGTCGTTAAGAGTTGAACCAATCACTGTGTGATGAGCGCTCATCAGAGTCTGATCTCCTGCAGCGAGGACGAGGAGCCTTTCTTCTTCTTTCTTTCTGTCCAATTAGTATTCAGCTTAATTAACATGCAACCTGCATCTCACCCCCCCCCCCCCCCCCCCCATCCCCCCCCCCCCCCCCCCCCCCCCCCCCCCATATCCCTCCACCACCACATGGGGGGGGCTGGAGTTATCCCTCCACCTCCTGAACAATTATCCTCGAGCTGCAGCTCGTTCTGACTGCACCAGTAATGAAACGTTCTCCATCTTATTTTTTCTTCTTTACATCCATCTTCTCCTCTCTGCAGGTTTAACCTGCTTTAGCATCCTTTGCATCTCATTTCATCATCCATCGGTTTGTGAACCTAATCTTTTCCCTTTATTTGTATCCATTCTCCATCCTCCCACCTCTTCCTCGTCTCAGTTTCACTTTTACAGAGCTCACACACGAGGCGTTTAAGGAAGAGAAATAAAATATTTTTGTCTTCACGGCCCTCAGAACCATTTTATCCGTCCTGAAACGCAATCCCAAACAAAAATATCAACAACCAATCGTGTTTCTGTGATGAAACTGACAGTAAATCGTTTATCCGAGCCAGGATCAGAGTCAGTGAACACAACATGAGAGGTCAAGAGTCAGAGTGAGATCCAGGTATCCATCACAGACACTGAGAAAAGATCCAGGGCCACTTCAGGTCTGAGTCGTCTCATTCGTTATGAAAGTTTAGACTCTCTCCGCTCTGTTCTGAGCGCTTTATCCCTCTGTGCTGTTTGTGTTTTCTTCTAGCTCCAGTGGAGGGAAGAGCTTTAGTTAATTAATATTAGGCTAAGATACAAACGTTTCTCCCCCAGAATCAGCAGTCAGCATCAGATGGCCGGCGGCTGGCACGGCGAGATGGGCCTCTGCAGAGAGGCGGCGGTGCAGAGCGCCGTCCTCGTTAACGGCCTATCAAAGAGCGGTGGCGTCGATTCCAGGCGATGAATCATCTGATCCACAGCCCAACCGTCCCACGGTATCACTTTATGGAGTTGGACAGGTTCTAGTTCGGCGTTTCTTCTCGATTTGGACTTATTACTGTTCACACCTCAACGCCAAAGCTGCTCTCGTGAGGATATTCTGTCCTGGTTCAGAAAAATCCTAGTTATTTTGAATTTTAGGAGGAAATGACAAGAAAAACAAGATTCGTGTTTTTTTCACACAAATAAAAAAGTCAAATTCCTTCTGAAGGGACAAAATTAACAAACTCAACTTTTCAAACCCAAACATGATGCCGGTGACCTGAAACCACCAGCTGACACTAACTGTGGTTCTCTGTAATCAAAACGAACATTTCCAGAAGCTAATTTAAAAACCCAACTCGTTAACACAGCGTCCAGACAGATCTAACCCGATGAACATGTCACTGGAGGAAATGATGGACCTGAAGGCGATGGAGCAGCTGCAGCAGCTTCTTCTTTACTAAACAAATCATCTGAGCACCTGTTGGGTCATGTGACCTAAAAACAAACAATTATTTAAAAAGAGGTTTATCCTAGGAACGATATAAAACAGTCATCATGATGTTTAACGATACATCTGACCTCTGCTCCTCAGGGACGGGTCAGAGGATCTGACGCTGCAGAGTTTATAGACTGCCATTGTTCATTTATGCATGTAAATTGTTATTGTGCTTAAAAAATATCGATATAATATTGTGAACAACAAAATCGCCATATTTCTATGCAACAATTTTTTCTACTTTAAGCCATTTCATATCAAGTATTTAAAATATTTCTCTCGGGAAGTTTAAACACATTCAGAACATTTTACAATATTTGTGAAGAAATGCATGAATTACGGGTCAATCCCATTATAAGGAATTCTAAAAAGACCAGACTTTGTAGAGCGTTCCTCACCTTCCTCTGTCTCGTGCCAGACGATCCCCTCCAGGTTAACGCTGGTCCCGGGCTGGCAGGGCCCCAGGCAGGCCGGGTCGCCCTCCGGCGGCCCCAACGCGCCTCCATCCTGCGTGTTGGTGCCGACGGACCGCGTCCTGACCGCTAGCTGCTTTGGATTTGAAATGAGCAGGGCCGGGGAGGAGAAGGACGGGGCTGAGGGCAGGGAGGATCCAGGGGCACCGGGGTGGCCTGGAGCCGGGGGAGCCGGTACCGTGAACATGGGGTCCACCTGGAGAGAAGAACAAGGTGGATTTATGGAAGAGGTTGGGCAAAGATTTGAAAAAAAAAGTGTAAATGTAAAAATATCTTTTCGGTAATTACGAGGAGAGGCTGGGTTAATAGAGTAGTACGGGGTCGATGGTTCAACTGTTAATTTGGACCTGGATAAATGAGGATTGTTTTAAGGTAATTATTTAAGTACAATAATAGTACAAGTATATAAGCTAGTGTGTAAGTATATAAGAATAATAGATGTTTATGTGTGATTGTGAACTTCTTTATGCAGGTATGGTGGTAGATATGCAGACATATACATTTAATAGGTGCTAAAACAATATAAAGTTCAATCAAATCAAATAAATTCAAAAATAATTAATAAGATTTAAGTTTGACCTGAAGTGAAAACAATGATTTATAAACTGAATACACTAGAGAAAGTGACAGCTGAAATCTGTATCAGCTGTGCAAAAATCTCTAACCAGATTCAGCTCTCAAAACTAGAATCGGTGTAAAATACACAAGTTTTAAATGTATTAAAATCAGGTATTTTTTGAAAATGGAAAAAACATCAAAACAAAGACATAGAATAATAAGTATCTGGACCATGAACTGAAGATGATCACTTCTAAACCATAACAGCCCGTTAGACTTTGTTATCTGGATTTTTTACTAGTGTTTTAAACACTGTTTCTACATCAGAGCTTTTGAAGCGATCACCACCATCGCCATGGTTACGTGTGATGAAATCTGTCATCGCACCGCTCTTATCGTCGCCACTTATTATGAGCGTAATTACAACGGCTCTGGGAAATAATTCAGCGACAAAGGATTTTTCTCACCACCACGACTTCATAAAGGTTAGCAGCCTGACAGATATGTCGCTGCGTGTGTTCTGAGAGAATTAAAGGCCCAGGATGGAGGCCGTTCTCACGTTTTACCCGCTGCAGCACTCAGCTCTTACCCAGATGAAGGAGTGGAGTCTCTGTTGTTTTATAATGAGGATCAATCTCTGACTCAGTTCCCTCTCAGGTCCGACAAGAGAAGATTTCCCCTTTCCTCAGTGAGAAAACAAAGACTTCAGACGGCTCAGTTTCTGTCTTTAAAACTTTTTTATTATAATAATAATACCTTTATTTAACCAGGCAAAACAGATTAAGAACAAATTTCTTATTTACAACTGTGGCCTGGCAAAATTCCCTTCAGCAGCTCAACCTGCAGAGGTCACATCAAGGTTACAGCTGCAGGACTTGGACTCGATATCAGCTTATCTGGATTTGAAGGGGAAAACAGCAACGTGACTATAGACGCCTTGACGCGTGACGTCACGCGCCCACGGTCCCGCCCCCCCAGCCTCTGGCCAGAGGGCATGAAAAGAAGGACAGTAACGTAACATTTTACAGGTTTACAGCTGGTAAAATCACCAGAGTCAGAGAGTTCTAGTGGATGAATCACCACATCGTGGAGCCAAAGTCTCATGATGACAGAATAAAAAAGTTAAATATCTGGCCCTCATGTCCAGACACGAACATGTTATAGCCATCTAAATATGCCTTTGTAACCAGGTTCAATTAGTTTCCTTTGATATAATTACACAAAATGTGTTCTGTAATCGGCAGTCATTAATGTCATTCTGTGTTTACTGAGCTCGTCAGGTAGGTCAAAAGTAAAAAAGTGATTTAGTCATAAAATTCTGTTCACGGAGCTCGTCTACAAAAATGAACGATGTCACATTATTCCTTTAACATTAACCCGCACATCTCAGAAGAGATCAGGTTACTCCTTCGTTGCTTCAGCTGTGTAAAGTCCAGACAGCCGGTGTTACACCCAAAACCGCGACCTGTCAGGTTTTGTGACCACAGGTGGCGCTGCTGCAACTTTCGTTCATCGCCAGCGCGTCAGAAGAAGAAAGTGCACGCAAACGACATGAACTAGTTCAAGAACGTACACTGACTGAGGACATAAAGATAATACTCTGACCAGAAACGTATGACTCCAACAACAGCACCAGCACCACAACACACCAGAAGAAACAGCAGTGGGTTCTCACCGTTTGGAACTGAAAGGAACTCTCAAATCTAACAAGTCTGTGATCAAATTGAATATAATCACTATAGAGACATATCATGAACATGCATGCTAATATAGCTTTGGTTACTTCAGTATTCCATGGCTATAGACAGATGTTTGCGATGGAACACAACATGGTGCATGTAGTAAATTCGTGTGAGTCATTGTTGCATTTCTGCACCCATCTGTATATTCTGCACTCATCCATCCATGGATGATGGATGGATGATGATGGATGGATGGATGGATGATGATGGACGGATGATGATGGATGGATGATGATGGATGGATGATGATGGATGGATGATGATGGACGGATGATGATGGATGATGATGGATGGATGATGATGGACGGATGATGATGGATGGATGGATGGATGATGATGGAAGATGGATGGATGGATGATGATGGAAGATGGATGGATGATGATGGATGGACAGATGATGGATGGATGATGATGGATGGATAGATGATGGATGGATGATGGATGATGATGGATGGATGATGATGGATGGATGGATGATGATGGAAGATGGATGGATGATGATGGATGGACAGATGATGGATGGATGATGATGGATGGACAGATGATGGATGGATGATGATGGATGGATGATGATGGACGGATGATGGATGATGATGGATGATGATGATGGATGATGATGGACGGATGATGGATGATGATGGATGGACAGATGATGGATGGATGATGATGGATGGATAGATGATGGATGGATGATGGATGATGATGGATGGATGGATGATGATGGAAGATGGATGGATGATGATGGATGGACAGATGATGGATGATGATGGATGGATGATGATGGACGGATGATGGATGATGATGGATGGACTTTCAGTTCTATCTTTTGTTATAAAGTTATTTCTTTATCTGCTGTGATTAATGAGTCTGAGTCCACCATCAGTAATCCAGGTATTCTGAGAAACTAAACGAATGTTAAACCCCTGATAGGCAATGCAAATTTACAAAGCTAAACACCAGGAAAACAAAAGCCGATCCTCCGTGACTCCTGAAACAATCTGTTTACTCCCACTCAGCTGCTGACGAAGACCTCTTCCTCCAAATCACAAAGCAAATTAACTGTAAAAGAGAAATCTGAATCCCCGGTGTTTCTTCTAGCTTTGCTGTGGATGCCTTCTGGAGACACCCAGAAAAACAAAATGTAATCACAATTCATGGTGCAGCTGCAGAACAAAACAAAGATAAAAACACAAACCTGCTCCCCCCTGAGCCAAAAGCTTCAAACACATCCACGCACTCTAAACTCCAACACTACACTCAGAAATAAAAAGTTATTTTGTTAAAGATAAGATGAACTGGACTGTTCCTAAAGATGATTATGACTTTTATGTTTCCATCCTGGACATTTAATGAAACAGAGCCTCAATAATCCAAGCCTTAAAGTGGAAAATCATCAGTCTGTTTCAGATATGATGTTTAATAAAACTGTTACAGATGTTAATTTATTAATCTAGTAACTGTTTAAAAGCTCTTGCAGTAAATTTAAACTCAACTTATGGTCATAATTTGCTGTTTCTTCCTGTCGTTCGGTTTTTTTCCTGGAGAAAACTGTTCCATTAAATGTTCTTTACCTCAAATCGTCGTTTTCTGTCCGTCACTTCTTCGCTCTTTGAACAGGAAGTGCATTTTTCTATTGTCACACGCATTAAGACATTATTAATGAGGCTTCACTGAGTGAAACTACATGTGAAAAGTTTGGTTTCTGTCAAGAAAAAACCTCTCAACTCCAAAAGAGCAAAAGAAAAACTGGACCCTTATCAAGAAAAGGTTCCCCTCCCCTGAAAGAGAACGTCTAAACCAGGGGTGGGGAACCTCCGAGGGTCACATTCAGAATGTAACCCAGTGGTTCAGACCCAGACCCAGGACCACATGGCACTGCACCCCCTCCCTGGACCAGAGACCTCTCTCTGCAACATCAGAAAGTGGATTCTAGTAAAAACAGACTTCATGTAACGAATGCACAAACTAATCACCTTTTCTTTGACACTTGATGAACCTGAATGTGAGACAGGATATCTGTTGATACCCTGAGTTTTACAAAACATTGACTTAAGGTTTTCTTTTGTTTTTAGTCGTTATCATTGAGTTTCTTGAAAACAAAGATCGAAATGGTGCAAAAACAAAGAGTGAGAAACTAAAGTATTACTCCTAACAAAACCACACCGGAACACACAGAACACAGAGACCCAAACAGCACTAAAATATGCATAAACCCCAGAGCTGTGCACCAACACTGTGCTGTCTTCCTCATCCACCCTCCTCTACATCAGTTAGATACAGAACCTCCCAACAGACGTCCATTAAATGAGTTGTCGAATGAATTAATGAATGAATTATTGTCTTCAGAAAATGTGATTTAACCCTTAAACTTCCAGAGCAAGAAACAAAGCAATTTAAAGTGTTGATTTAGGCATTTTATGAATTTATTTAGGGGGATAAAAACGGGATCTGTTAGCTGGTTGCTTCTCTATAAAAACAAAATCTGAACTGTAAACAGAGTCCTAAAGGTCAGGGGTCAAACTAGAAGTCTGATCAGCTAGCTGAGCCTTAGCGTGGGAAAATGACCAAACATGCTAGCGCTCTGGGAACAGATTACTGGGACTTTACCAAACCAAACGTCGAGGAATCAGACAGCACGTGTATACTACTGCTACACAACAAATACTACTACTATTAATAATACTACAACACAAGTTCTTTTTCTCTAGTTAGCTGCTGGTGTCTATCACTGCAGCTCAACTGAGAGCTGAGTGTCACGCTACGTTAAATAGTATCAGAGTACTTTCATGGGTACATGTATGAGTACATGACTCAATATTGGTATCGGGGCATACCTAGCATGAATAATCTGATATTTACATTTAGGCAGCGTGACAAAAAGACCCTAACTCAATGAGAATCAATAAGGAATCAAACTGAATCACTAAATTCTTATCAATTCACATCCTAGCTCTAACGCATCAGGATGACGTTTTAAATATTAAAAATGTAGCTGATTTGTCCGATCTGCATTGGTGTCTCTCCTGATCTGACTAGTATTGCTCCAATCAGAGATCGACTTCCTGTTTCTAGAGACTCCGCCTCTTTTGAGTGATGTCACAGGTGGGTGTGGTCTTGACTGTAGATCAATAACTGACTTAAATCAAAAATTAAAGCAAATTAATTAAATACTTGGGAAAAAAAACCTGTAAAATAACAACAAGTGTGAAACGTTAAAGCGTGAGACATTAACGTCCAATCCAACAATGTTTATAAGTATTCAGAAGATAAGTTATGGATTTGTTTGTGGTTCGAACCTCAGAACAGAACATCAAAGAACTGGATAGAGTCTTGTTATCGCGTTAATTAAGATAAAAAGCCTCTAGATTAGGAATCCAGTCACATCTTCATAAATCCAATTCAAGAGAAACAAAAACATGAACAGAACTTTCAGACATGGATGCATTCATTAACGCAGACTCGTCGATAAACGGGAAAGAGAGGGATCTGCTGCCTGCGGACTGAACTTTGCTGTTTTCTCTTTGATTTGAGGCTGAATAACAAACAGCCGTTCTGACTCGAATGCAGAGCTGGTTTTTACCCAAATTAATCAGGAGAGGAGCGTCGGGGGAGACAGCGGAGTTTTCCATTCATTCTGCCTCCAAAATCTATAATTAAACAAAGAGACACTTCACTTTTTATGCTTTTTATTTCATCCTCAATCACGTTTTATGAGCTATGGCTACAGAAAATTACATTTGTGTTCAGAATTGCTAATAAAGAGTTCGATTTAATCCAATGATCCAATTATCCCATCAGTCGTTTATTTTCTCCTTCATCCAGCTCCTCTAATGGCTGGTTTTCCTCCTCATCCTCTCCTGCTTCCTTCCATTTCTTCCCTCATCCTGTCAAAACCTGTTTTCTTTTGCAGCGTTTTTATTCGTTTATCTCAGCTTTTGTTCTTTTTTCTTGGACTAATCTTTATTTTCTCATCCTCCCATTTCTCCTCTTCTCTTCCAGGTTCCCATCTTTCCTTTCCTTGAATCCTTCCGTCCTTTTGTCATCTTGTCCTCATCTGTTCTTCCCTCCCTTTTTTCTCACTCTCGTCGTTTAATTTTCTTGTCATCCTTTCAAACCTTTTCTTTCATCGTGTCCCTTCATTTCACTTCCCATTATTTTGTTTTTGCTCGTCTTGTGTGTGTTTCCTCCTCGTCCATCCCTCCCTCCTCTTCCTTCTCCTTCTTTGTGTCCGTCCTCTCTTTTCCCTCCCCCTTTTCTCCTCCTGCGCTGCTCCTCTTCCTCCTCCCCTCCTATTAAACCCCTGAGTGAGCAGCCACTGATGCTTTTTTTCCCTCTTTTTTGTTCCCAGACAAAAATCATCCCTGTCTTTATTGTCAGGCAGCAGAAAGACGAAGCATCTGTGTGTTTTCAGGAACAGCAGCCATTTTTTAACCGTTCTTCCACTTCAGCCTCCCTCCATCTCTGGTTTTAAGTGTCTCAGCAGCACACACACAAACCACTTACCTTCCAATTGAATGACAAGCTCTAATGGCATTTAAACCAACCGAGAGAAAAACAATGGATGTTATAATAAGTCCTGCTGCTGCAGAACGTCTGCAACATATTAAAAATAATTAGGATAACCCAGTTCTGCTTGAATTAAAGTCCCACAGTTGAGGCGTTTTTATAACGATGAAGCAGATCTGAGCAGACTGACGCGTGCGACGGCTGATGGGTCGGTTTGAACCGAGTTACCGTGGAGACATTTAAAACTGAAGACGAAGGAGATGATAGAAAAGACGACTAAATAAAGGTGAACTGGAAGTAATTATCCTCTCAAAGTGACGTTTTAATCAACACACGTGTAACAGATGTGTCCTGGAATCACACAAATTATCAAACTGAACGTGTAGAAAGTTAAAAGACACCTTTCTCTTTTTGTAGATTAAATTTATGTTCCGTTTTCCGTAACGTGGCTCCTTAAAACACTAAACTTTTACAGTTTTGTGGATCTGAGCAAACTACTCGTACATTAATTTAAACTAATTATTAAATTAGATTTAATATGAACAGATTCATCACAAACTTCATCCTGTTAAGGCTCTGTTATTTCTTCTGTTGTAGATGTTAGCAAAACATTAGCAGCTAAGCTAAACATGCTAACGCTTTGGAAATAGATCAGGCATTACTAATGGATTACTGATACTTTACCAAACCAAACATTGGTATACTGTGAGGATTCAGACTTGTGTGTATATGTACTGCTTCATACCAACAACAACTAGTACTACAACTCAGTTGACTCCATGTGCTCCAGTTAGCTTCTGTTGTCTTTTGCTGAAACTCACCTGAAAGCTGAGCGTCACGCTGCGTTAAAGGCGCTCGGCAAAACTAGCTTCAAACATTTTTTCATGCCTCCTAACAACGTTCTAAAATAGTATAGCTAGATATATTGTGGAGATTTTTTTAAATGAAATAAATCAATAAAGTGGTTGTCCCGCAGACAGTTCTCTAAAAACCTCAGCCAATCACACGCTTCGGACCGAAAGCCACTATTGGACAATCCGACTGTCTGTCTCAATGAAGCGCCTCACTTCCTCACTGCTTGGATCCTCCATTAATGCATGCTGGAGCATTTTAAAACAGAACATCCCGAAAGTGAGAGCGCTTCAATTTTAGGAAAAAATATCTGGGGTCCCAAATAGGGCTGGGTATCGTTTAATATTTTTTGGGTACTACTAACTTTAACGATACCTGGTTTTCGATACCGGTACTTTTTTTGGTACCTATATGTATAAATCTGAAAGAAAATAACAAAGTATTAAACATTTTTTAAAATAAAAAAGATATTTAAACCATCGTTTTGTGGCATATATGTGCATTTACCATTATTACCTGTATTTATTGCTTACCTCGGGAACTTTCTGTTATGTCACTCTCGTCCCCACACCTCCTCCTGATAAAGCAGAGGCTGGAAGCCCGGAGTCTTTTTTTTTTCAGTCGGACTGAAGTGACAGCGCTGCAGCTCGCAAGTTAATTCCATACGCGATGCGTGATTTTGACTAATTGCTGGAATTCCTGTTTTTTGCGGCACAACTCTCATAGCATATGTTTCATTTTGCTCTGTTCCTGTTTACCTTTCCAAAATGCAGCCAAACTTTAGAGTTTTTCAGAATTTTTAACCCGAAACTCACTACGCTGTTTAGAAAGGGGGAGGGGCTCGCTGCTCCTCCGTGTCTCACCTGTGTCTCCACCCGTGTAGCTGCGAAGGCGGTGAAATGAAGCATCTCATTTACAGGGACATTTTATAGTAAAAGTACCAAAGTCGGTACTGTGTTTTTTCGGTACCAGTACCTACCGACGTCTTTCAGTCGGTACCAGTCTAGTACCGTGTTTCGGTACCCAGCCCTAGTCCCAAAAAGAAAAACACCTTTTCAGCTAGCAGCAGAAAACTAAAAACGTTTGGACGTAGAAAGAAGAAAAACCAGGGTGAACATTAGCATAGCGTTTCAATGGCTGGTGTTTTGCTCTCTATTGTTACTGTGGCAATGAGCAGTCCCATGTCCAGGGGAGGCGCGGCATAAGGATTATACCCGATGGGAGGGGTGAGAGCTCTGAGACGTGTTTGTAAAAAATAGCTAGCGATACCTAGCTTGTTTTTCAAATTTGCTATGCAGCTTTAAATAGTATCAGTTCCACAGTTTCAGAGTACTTTTATGTACGTGACCTCGGTATCAGACCAATACCTGATCAGTATCGGAGTATTCCTATGAGTAACCATTGATTCCTCAGCAGGGAAAGCTCCCCTATGTAGCGATTTTGTTATTAACCAGAAAACCAGCAGCTCAGATCAACATGGAACAGAAAATGTTTATTTTTAGTGACCATTTAATTTGTATTTTAACAGATACTTTAAGGGTCTGGACTAAAACGCAGCAGCAGACAGTGAAGGTGTGTTCTACTAATGCTCCGGTTAAATAAAAAGTGAAAAGGAGAAGCAGAGGAGCTGATTGTTGCAGGTTTTCAGGTGAGGACGCGCTGTGGCAGTTGGCGTAGCGGTGGAGGATTTGTTGAATGGATGCAGAGCAGAAGGCGTGGGCGTCTGCTGGCGTTGATACTCTAACGGCTAATGGACTCTCAGCTCGGCTCTGAAAACACTTCACGTCTTCTTTCTCTTCTCGTCTTTTTTAAGCTCCTGTCGAAGGAGGTCAAACAGGAAGTCAGTTTTCCTCAATCCTTGAGTCAAACTGAACGACCAAACTGCGGATACGACAGATTATCGTGTTTTGTCTCAACTGACTGGTTATAAATCTCACTTACAGGATGAAGAGCTATTGTTTATGAGTGTTAATAAGGTGAAATATTTATAAGGATCTAAACAACAGAGCTGTCTTCAAACATATAGTTTAAAAAATAAAAAAAATATATAATTGTTTTGTTTCTGACTCTGTTTGATGGAAATCAAATTAGCATACTTTTGTTGATTTTTCCCTGAAAACTGAATTAATGAGGCTGAAGGATTAAATCTCTTTGTGTTGCACCTGCAGAACTCCATCAGACTCTCAGGATGCCGAAACGAGCCGAGGCATACTGATGCAGTTAGGTTTTAAAAAATCCTTTCAAGGTCAGTCGCTCATTTTCAAAAACATCTGAAGCTTTGAGTTTTTCCTCTAATTCACCAGGGGGTCTGATTCTGCTTTCTGCCTGTCTGATTTCTATGTTTCCAACCAATAACTTCATGTCAATCACAGGAGACAGACAAAGAGCTGAGAAAAGCTCCAGTTTGACAAAAACACTGAAAATAACAGGTTTAAAATATACTGTGTTCTCTAACAAAGTCAGATATATTAATATTAAATAATAAAATTCATCTTTACTCACACAGGAAATATCCTGAACACATCTGCACTGAAAAAAAGAGAAGGTTGCTCTAACTTTAAAAAATTGAAGTAATCGGTCACAAGTAATTTAATTAGGTTTATCCAAGTTAATTTTTTTAAGTTTACTTTGAACAAACTTAATAAATAAGCTTTGAAAGAACTTAATTTAAGTGCATGTGACCGATTACTTGAATTTTTTAAAGTTAGACCAATGTTTTCTTTTGTCAGTGTGAGCAGTTTGTGCTGAAAAGACATTTAAACAACTAAAATATCTACAGATGTAATAAAATACAGACAAAAATACAAAGGCAGGAAAGATTAAATCTAATTAATGATAAAAATAAACTGTCCAGGTTCACTTTAAAAAAATTTACTTTAAGAAAATTTAAATAATATAGATACAAAAGTGTCATTAGAAAATGAATAAAACTGTCTTCAAATGTCAAGTTTGTTTAAAAATAATACAAATATAATTAAATGTAGTTAAAAATGTAAAAAGTACACATCTTTTTGTTGTTTACAGATATTGGGTTCAGTTAAAAAAAAGATTAAATAAAATACAGACAATTAAGAAAATTTAAAAAGATTGTTTTAAATTTAAAGGGACAAGAGGGAATATTTTAAATCAAAATAATCATGCATGCTCAGTTTTAAGTGATGAAGCATTTTAAATCAAAGAACGAGGCCACCCATGTATCATTCCATTATCTAGAACAGGCTGTGAGCTGTAAAATGTTCTGCAATTCAGGAACGAATTTCCCGCGCTGTCCTACGGATGTGACGTCGACTGACGCTGCTGCGCGTTCTGGAAGCTAAAAAGTAATAATAAATGTATATCCAGTAGGTGGCAGTATTGCACCGTTGTGTTGCTGGTCAATGGCGGACTTCCTTCGTCTGAATCTGTGGTTTTTCTCATCAAACTGGTGTTATCTTGTTTATGGAGCTGAAAACCTCTCTGATGGATTATAGGGTTCCACAGAGCTAAAGGTGCTGTTATAGGCGACCGCACAGCAATCTGTCGATGTTTATGGGTCTCGGGACGATAGGCCTCAAATCCCCGACTGTTTCCTGGACCTCAGTCCGCTTACAGTGCATCAAAGGCGGGTGTGCAGCGCACGCTCCTCCTGGTGCTCAAGAGCTCCACTCCGTGATGCGAACTTGAGAAATCTAGGGTGATAGAGAGGCGGCGGGACATGATTCTATCACCCTAGACTTCTCAAACTCACCTGATTAAGCCTTTAGCGATACAGGCAGCTGGGAAGGACTGGAACATCGCGGCTGGCGAGATTAGCTCTGTTAGATCGGCTCCTGCGGTCTCTCTCTGTGTGTTTGTCGCGGGGCATTATTTTACTATATTTCCTTTTGTACTAATAAAATGTATTTTTATTTATGGAATCATGTCTCCGGCTGCCTTTGGTTGAACCCTTATGAGATAGTGAGAAGTTTGTGCGCGCTCCCGTTCAAGACTATAGTTATTCGCAGCGCCGGGCATGGCGCTCATGAGGTTCATTTTTCAAATTTTCCCTCTTCTCCCTTTAAATGAAGAAACAAAATGTAAAAACTGTCTACATATTTTAGGTCAAACTAAAAAATTCACTTAAAAATGATAAGAACAATAAAAATTAAAACTATCAGAAATAATAATAATAAAAAGGTTTACAAATATTAGGTTGAAAAAATTTTTATACAAATAAAATATGCAAGGAAAAATCACAAAACACTAAAATATTTAAAGGTTCCATATTATTTAAAATCCACTTTCTAAAGACCTTCTAATGCTGGGCTTACACCTAAAGACTTTGACAAGATTTTGAAAAGACTCTAAAAGATTATCAGCTCACATCTAAAGACTCGGGTAAACAGTCGACTAGTCTCAGACTAAAGATTTAATAAAGACTGAATCTTGTAGGAACACTAATTACAAGACTGCAACTAGATTATGTTAGGATTTCATTCTCGCAAAATTCCTCCCATCATGCTCTGTGTGATATAGTGATACTATATTATGTTGGTATTTGAAAGAGAGTATAACTGTTCTGCTGGCAATTCTATTTTATTTGTGGTTACACAGCGCCATCTAGTGGTGATTTTATTATCCGAGTTTTTCCTGTTGTGACGGAGAATGTCCGGGTTTTGTGTTGTCAATAAAGTTTCCCAAGATGAACGCTGGCTCTCCTCATTTGCTGTTATGGATATAATAACAGTTAAGTCCAGTTCCCAAGTTATTACACTCTGCAGAAGTTAAAAATGGAGGAGAAGCAGCTTTTAGCTACTTTAGCTTTTGCCTCTGCAGTCGTTTGTAGTGAAAAGAAAAAGAAGAGAAAGTGTCAGAGAATATCGGCTCAATCTTGGCTGCATAAACAGGACAGCAAGGTCTTGTTTGTTGGGTTATGACTGGCAGGGCTTCCTGGTTCTGCAGTGAGAACGAATCCTATTGGTTCTTGCTTGTTGTACGTCACTCCGACTACAAAAAATATCGAGCAGGTTGGATATGAAAGACTGGAGAAAGACTGGCATAAATCGGGTCGCCGACTGCAGATTATCCCCTTACATCTAACGACCGCGACAACAGGAGTGTGCAGAGACTCAGGTACGATTCCTAAAGACTGGCAGTCTTTAGTCTGCGACCGTGAAAATCGTTAGGTGTAAGCCCAGCATAACAGTCATTTTAGTCCCATAGACTGTGTCTGAGACCCAAAAGTGTTCAGATATTTTCACCGTTTTCACTTCCTGATTCTCATTTTTGGGAAATGTGTTTTGAGCTAATGCTAAAACGGGTGGTTTCTAAATCTTTCCCCTGCTGATGTCAAGAAGGGAACAGACCACTCCTCTCTAGAGGACAGAGCCAACCAGGAGCACCTTTGTCTACCTGAGCCCACCCTGCCCTTTAAAAACCACGGGAGCACTCATCCTCACAAACGTTAGCTAACAGTCATGGTGAAGCTACGAGCAAAGCACGGCAGTTACTTCATAAATGGCTGATCAACGAGCACAAAAGTCTTTTTTACTCCCTTCATCCGAGACCCTGAAGACCCACTGATGGAGAAGAGAGATGGGCGGGGCTTAGAGAACTGCCCCTCTCATTAGAAAGGAAAGTTTATCTTCAGGAGGTTGGATGAGGGGGTGGAAGAACAACAGCTGACCTTAAAGTAAGGGTCAGTTTGATCAATGCAGACCTTTGACCTGTTACTGAGATGTAAAAGAAAAGATTCAGAGTGGAGAGAAAGTGATGAAAATGGGATTTTTAATAAAAAATAAAACCAGATGTTCAGATTTCTAAAACTCATTTGTTTTTATATTTTCACTTCGTGCTCTGATGATTCATTTTCTTCTAAACTTGATAGATTTCATTTTTGTTTAAACTTTTAAACCATTACAGACTCAATCTGCTGTCATTCGGGGACTTCCTGTGTTTCTGTTTTGGATGATTATTTTGCATAGAGCTGACTGAGGATGGAAATGAGCTGCTGGAAAAAATCTGTCTCCTTAGAGACTCAAATAAACAGAAACTACATCAAATCTAAAGAGTTCTGAATATTTTCTAGTTTATTTTTTAACCCTTATTGGGACATTTGCATCTGATGTTTGTTGATCTGGTGGTTTTTAAATAATATTCCACAATCAGAGGTTAGAAAAGTTAAAGAGGTGTTCATCTTTGAGCTGTAATGAAACAAAAGCAGCAGCAGCAGCATGTTCTCCTCCAGTCTTAGATTCTGTGTGAACACGACCCGAGTTTGTCCTTATTTTACACCGACTGCTTTAAATCAGCGCTCCGGCTCGTAAACGTTTCCTCAGACGTGAGTCTGATCCCCGGTGGTTTGACCCTCGTTGGAAAACCACATCAAGGGTTTGGACTCAGACATTCTGTGCCTTCAGAAAATGTTCAGAGTGTTTTAGAAAGACGTGACTGTGGGACACAGTCTGACCACTTTACCTTCATCAGAGCGCTGCAGCATCAGCAGCAGGTGGAAACGGGACACCTGGAGTTATTAGAGGGTTAAAAACACCTGATTAAATCAAACTTAACAAGTCATTTTTCTCTCCAAAAAGACACAGACTATTAAATCATTTACACACTTTTATTCTTTTAATATCTTTATGTGAACTTTAAGAAAAAGATTCTCCTTTTCTTTAATCCATAACCAGTGAGAATCCCTGGAACTAAAAAGATTTGATTACATTTTGTTTTTCTCACTTCTATTTTTGCCACCAGCTGTTAAAGAGTAAATAAATGTTTCAAAGGGGTCCATTTGAAGTGGCGTCTATCAGTTAATTATCTACAGTAAGAACCACACCCACTGATGACATCACTCATGACATCACAAGAAGCCATCCTCTGACTGGAGCAACATTCCTGTCTAGTCAGATTGCTGATACAAATTATTAAATGTATTTAATCACATTCCATTTTGCAAGCATGCTTTTATTTTGTAGTTTCTTCTGAATAACGTTCACTTCCTTCCCATTAAAAAGCTAAAATTGAGTTTTGTAAATCAGAAAATGCATTAAAAATTCTCCATTTTCATCTACAGTCCCTGATGCTCTGTGGAAACACAGCCTTTCATGTGCACTCACATCGCAGCTTTTCTCTGTTTTATTAACTAGCTCCCCTAAACAACCAGGCCACTGCTGATGTAAACTAAAAACCGCAGGTGCCTTAAAATGTGAACTCTGGATGTTTTAGGCTTAACCAAACCAGAAAAATGTTGGTGCTTTTACGACAAAACCTGTTGGTGATAAAAAATAATTATTCTAAAATCTACAAAAAGATCATAATGAACCTAGCGTTCAGGGAATCACTTGATGCTCTTATTTTGACAAACTACACCATAGAAAGGTGTGTTTTTGTCTGAAGAGTGGAAATAAATGTTTCCCAACTCAATGTGTAACTTGAAATTATGATTTTTGTTTTAATTATCTCGTGGTTCCTACGTTTATCTACAGACCCTCCATTCTGGCGCTTGCTAGCAGTGGATCAAATCATCACACAGAACTTCACACTCCAATCCCAACAACCCTCACTGAATACGCCAAACACCATCAACGTAACCATGGAAACCAAGCCTGTGCAAACCAGTTAAAACCCACCAGGTAAACGTTTCTCACAAAGACAAAGAAGAAAAACCGGTGGTTTTAACGAGCCGCCGTGAGAAGGCTGATAAAATCCAGCAGAGCAGCCAGTTTTTTTATTCTCATTCAGCCTGCAGAGATCCAGACTGACAGACGGACGGTGAAAACAGAGCAGCCGCTGTCATTCACACAAACTCAGGAGCATCTGGTTGTCACTCAGACGAGCCTCTGAGCCTCAGCTGCTCCTCAGGCGTTATCATCTGAGCTTCTTAGAGCTCCTACAACACATCGGTTTGTCAAACTGAAACATCCATTAGCTTCAGTCACTTGTTGTCATTATTATTTCTGCAAAGCAGCATCAGGAGGTGGTGGTTGTTTTACCTGTGACTGGAGGGGAAATTTGAAAGAAAAAAAAAAACATGTTTGTCCACAAATCAATAAGTCTGTGATGGACAGGGAGGATAGATGCTCCCTCCTGTAAAGAGGTCTGTTGTTTCTATGGTTACGCAACAAAACTAGTGGCTGAAAAGTAGAAAAAATTGCTGCAAAAACCCCTCCAAGCAGCGTAACATTAAACCAGAATGAAAAAACACACTCAAAAACAACGGCTTCAAAAACACGGAGGAGGAAAACAAAAATCACTGGTAACAAAACGAGCTGCCTCCCTGTGTGGAGACGTTCTAGAAAACTGGTTAAATAATACTTATTCACTGAGTTTAATTTATTTCTCCGCTTCAGAATAAAACACACCAGGAACACAGCTCGTCAAAATAAGAGCATCAAGTGACATCACTGTAGGGCGCACTAGATTATTTATTATGATCTCTGTTCACTTGATCAAACTGAAAATGATCAATTGTGCTTCTGTATCACCATCTTTACCTATGATGACTTTAAACAACAACATGAGACGTGAGCTTAGCCTTCAGAAGGGAAGTGGAAGGCATTACAAAATAAGAGCATGCCCGCAACACAAAATGTGTACATAATTTCAGTAATTATTACGTTGTTTATTTGTGTTCATTTAGAGTCAATTTCCTCTGTATTAATTAAGCCCTAATTGATGGATAATAAATGACATCATCGGGACAAACGTCACTTTGTAAATAATCAACACAAACTAACTCTGTAAAAGCTTCTATTTATTCTAATTCACTGACTGATTGAATAATTAGAGTCCTGTTCACCACTGAGCCCAGGAGGAACAGCAGATTAAACCCAGCTGGTATCCCATCAAACATGAACCTGTAAAATGACCTCTCAGTTTATGATCTGCCTGATAGCAGACATTCGTCCTGCGTAAAAAACTAACTATGTTTTGGGTTTAAAGAATAACTTTTAAAAAATCGATGATAAAATGTTTCTGAAAGCAAACGGAGACCAGAAAAAACTGGACAGAAAACCACATCCTGAACGAGCTCAAGACACGACAAGCAAAATGTTATATTTCCTTCTTTTTAAACCTTTAAATGCACACAGAATGCATTAATTACATGTGTCATCAAGACAGTTACAGCAGGTAAAACAAGTGTTGAAAAAACATCACAAATTCCTCAAGTAGTAAATGTGTCTCTAAAGGTTCTGTTGACAGGATGTTGGTAACAACCCATCCTCCACACATGCAAAGAAATCAACCCATCCATGTCCAGACTCCAGACATGAAGTTCTATGTAAAAAATGGAACGACTCAGGGGAAATGATTGAACACGTGAAGAAAGGAAGGTGCAAAAAGGCCTGGAAAGTCCTGACAGCAGCTGGAACTAGAAAACAATCCTGTCACTTAGTGAAAATCCATATCAGCTGCTAGTTTATGATCCTCTTCCCTCTCTACTGTTTCCAACAGATGATCATAATTTAAGACATGTGAGACAACTTTAGCTAAGCATCAAAATTAGGGATGGGTATTGATAAGATTTTTACGATTCCGATTCCATTTTCGATGTATAACGATTCAATTCTTTATCGATTCTCTTATCGATTCTCATTTGGAAAAAAAGAGAACCAACAGATCTATTAGCTTAAAGCTGGTTTATATCTTATCTTTGAGTAAGATACAAGTTTAGAAGTAAAATGACCTTATACATCCAACAGTGAGGTCTTAAGAAAACCAGAGCCTTGGGTCACAGGGTGCCCAGAAAAAAAAATGTTTTTTCTAAGTATAAAATAATATTATTTTGTAGAAATAACATAACAAAATACAACATAAATTATTCTGTGCAATTCCACAAGAATTTCCAGTAACATTTCAACTCTCTTTTTAAAAAAGGTTATGAGCTGAACACACAAAATTACGTCAGCCAGCAACAAATACAACTCAAGTCAAGTTCAATGGAATTGTGCATTGTGCAATTTTGCAACCATCAACTATGGAAAATTAACAATTCTTCTGCAGAAAAATGAGCATATCTGCTTTTTCAGGAAGGATGCGTGATCTTTCTGGACTTATTGTGTCTCCAGCTGGAGAACACGCTCTCAGACGGGTGGAGCACACAGGGCTGTGCGTTATGACGAAATATTTCATCTGGACGATAGAAAATGTCTACCGTCAGATAAAAAGATCTATCGTTTAAGCCACGTTAGAAGTTTTACAGCATAATGCACTTTACGGGATGTTCATGAACGCACCGCGCAGCAACACATAAACAAACACGGAGGCAGACGGTAGTGGACGCGTTTTAGACCAGAGTCAACAGGATAACCAGCTAACCCAAACCGAGGAGCTTGTACCTAAAAGAGGGACAACTTCTGTCTCATGGATGTGGTTTAAATATAAACAGACCGACATGGACCAGACATCAGCTGTTTGTAAAGTTTGCCGGCTCTCGGTCCCAACAACGGACTCCGACGCCACTAATATATTTTATCACCTGCACAAAAACCAAGTCGAAGAATACAGAGACAGTCAACGAGCAAAAGCTGCAAAAGCAGCGTCGAGTGTTGGAGTAAGAGCTCAGAATAAACTCCAGACGCTGCTACAGGTTTTTACCCGCAGCACGTCATGTAGCGGCCAGCTGAGCGGGATGGAAGGAAGGAGCTGCTGTTACCAGGCACAGCTACAAAGATATGGCTCTAATCTACACGGTGGAGAAACGTGAGTTTAGTGAGTTACACTCGTGGTGACGTAGTCGCGCCGACTGGAATTGATAAGGGAATCGTTAGCAAAAATGGCAAACAATTCCAAGGGATTGAAACACTGGGAACCGGTTCTCATTAAGAACCGGTTTTCGATTCCCATCCCTAATGAAAATCAATTATAAAGTTTCTTTAATGCAGCACATCGAGTGGACGAAACAGGAAAACAACCAGACAGACGGACCATATCTGATCACTCGCTTGAGGTTTGATTTGAAGCTTACACCTGAAAGTTCCACAAAAATATTTAAAAGTGGAAAAAAGAGTGAAAAAAAAATAATATTACAAAAGTTTAGAAACTTAAACTAAATGAAATCAATTTAAAGGAAAAGAAAACGTATCAGAAAAAAGGCTTTTTAGAAATCCTCAACACTCGATGGTTGAAGTTCCAAATATATAAATGTTTTATTAAAGCGTTAAAGGGATGTTTGAGTCATTCTGAAGTGGCGTTCTATCAGGTTTTTATCTAAAAGAGATACCACACCTGTTAGCTAACCGCTACATGTTAGCATTAGAACTGTTGTAGTTGATGCTGCTGCAGCAGGGCCTACAGTAGCTTCAACACCACAACTGTTTATAGGAATGTCTTCATCCACACTAAAACACTGAAATACCCCACCACACCACTAGGTGGTGCATTTCAGACTCACGCAGAAGAGGCTAAAGAAAAAAACGTATTTTTCCAGGACGTCGCCATATTGGAATCCCGACTTCTCCAACGAAGGAAAGCAGAACGCCGATAACTAAAGTGTGACGTCATTCCCAGTTCAGATCTCCTACTTCAGAGGTAAAATCAACACACAATGTTAGGAATAACGACCCGATATAAATCCCAGGAACGATAAATGCCTTCCTGATTTTGGCTTAGTTACCGTGCTCATTATAACAATAATAACGTAGTTACTGTAACGCGTTACTTAATAACGCGTTAGTCCCAACACTGGTAGTCAACAACAGCTTTTTAAACCTTTATTTATTCAGGTAACGTCCCATTGAGTCTAAGAGTCTCTTCTTCATGGGAGACCTGAGGACAGTTGGGGGTTCAGGATCTTGCCGAAGGATACTTTGACACATGGCCTGGACGGGACTTGAACCCGGGCCGCCTGCAGCCTCCCCCTACCCCACAATCGCCCCATCTTCAGAAGATAAAAAAATAGTAGAAACTTTGGAGATTAGATTTGAAATGTTCATAGAATTTAGAAAAGTATCTCCTGAACCCAGTTGTTTTCATTACTGAGCGTTTTTACACATTTACCAAAATCAAATTCAAGCGCTTTCTAAGGAGGTTTTAAAGATGCTTCCTGCACCTTGTGTGGTTCACACACACATGAACAGCACACGCTAAGAAGTCTGTAAAGATCTATAAAAATCTACCTTAAAATGTGAAGGACTTTCACAGTTGTTTTATCACTAAAACCTGCCTCAGGATGAACAGAAATGATAGGATTTGTTTTTCTATTGACGTTTTCTTACATCTACGATCAAAATAAATATTCCACTTCATTTTCTCAGAAAAGTCACCTCAATCCGACCTGTTTCAGTTAGTTTCACCACTTCATTTAAAATCCAAGAACTATGAAAACACCACACTAATATTCAGACTTCACGCCCCGTAGGAATCCTGTAACTGGGGGTTCTGGCCTGAGTGAGTCAATCATAGCGTCCACGGGGGAACTTCCTTTAATCTTTCACAATAAGAGTCCCAACCTCAAAAAATGTGAAGACTAAAAAAAAGATAAATTATTGATGTAAATTCACCTTAGTCCATTTACTCAAAGCATCATGGGTATTGTAGGCCAATCAAAGTCTTTATTGTTGAAAACTCTTCTTGATATTTTGACTGGATTCTAAACATTTCCTCAAATGTGTGCTTTACTGAGTGACTTAAAGTCACACTATGTAACTTTTCCATATTTTAAATCTTGTCCTTGATCCAGTCTGTGCTAATCTGACCCTTTACAGTGTTAAAGCCATACTCAGTAGCCAGGTAAACAAGCTAGGTCTCGCTAGCTAGTTTACAGAAACACGACTCAGAGCACTCACCCCTCCCGTCGGGTATAATCTGTAACGCCAGCCTTCCCGCAGACATGGGACCCCGTTTTGCGACGATAAGAATGCAGAGTCTAACTTCAGCCGTAGAAATGTTCCCCCAGCTTTTCCTCTTTTCACCTCCAAACAATTTTAGTTTTCTGCTAGCTGAAAATGTGTTTTTTGGGGGGACTCTGGTATTTTTATCTTAAAATGAAAGCACTGACCACCGGCTAATTCTGTCCTCCTTTCACTTCTGGGATGTTCAGACGGAAAATGTGTCCGGGTGGATTATTGGTGAATCCAAGCAGTGCAGAAATGCGGCAGACGGACAGCTGGATTGTCCAATCCTATCGTTCGGATTAGAGAACTGCGGGACAACTACTTTATTGATTTCTTTCGGGGTTTTTTTAAATCTCCACAATATATTTATGGCTATACTATGTTGGAACGTTGTTAAGAGGCTTTAAAAAAAACGTTAAAAGCTACATTGTTTACCTGGCTACTGAGTATGGCTTTAATGAAAAGTCACTCAGTCCCATCTGCTGCTTGGATCCAGAATACCACGTTTGTAACTTCTGAGTCTCTGGTCCGGTGACCTGAAGTCTCACAAAGTCACGTATCTCACGAGGGTTAGGCTAACCCAATGTGGCTAGCTGTTATGCTAGCACCTGAGTGTTTTTAGCTCATGATTCCTGATTTTTCCCATCTCTCCCTGCTTGAACAGCTGATTTCTTTGAATGAGTGGTGAACCGCTCCAGTAGAAAGCAGTGAAGGCTGAGGAGGCATTTCAACAGGTAGATTTAGGGGTTTCTTAGCAGAAACAATGCTAACGTTTTTACGACAATAACTTAAAACAGACACTAGGGGGTGCTAAAAACAAACCAAAACTGCATAGTATGCTTTTGTAATGGTTTGTGGTCAAAAAGCCAAGAATCAGACTGAGACTTGGACTCATCGGATATCTAATCCTAAAGCTCTATTCTCTTAAAAACAACTCCACTGTTGTAATTCTCGGAGCTTTATTACTAAACAGAGCTGTTGGTCAAAGTCTGACCTAAACAAAGCAAAACTGGTCAAAATAAACCAGAAAATCACTTCTCTTCCTCCTCTCTCCTCTGTAGTGATGTGACGTTCATGAACGAGTCAAATCTTTTGAACAGCTCTTCACTGTGAACGAGGAGAACCCAGTTCTTGTAAACAATAGTTCATTTTTTTGTATTAACTGTGACGTTTGAGGCCAGGGGGCGATATTCAATGACCCCAAGTTACTGGCTGAAACAGAACATCAATGAGCAACAAGAACCCATCAGTTCTATCTGGGAAGATAATTAGCAATGCACACGTAGCTGTCGCAACAAAGAGTGTCCCCAAACATAGTTCCACATGACATTTCTTTTTCAAAAATATTGCAAAAAACCATTAAAAGCCAGTTTTGTGAACGGCTCTTTGAGGTGAATGGCTCCTAAATGAACGGCTCCCTTCAAAGAGCCATAAATCCCATCACTAGTGTGTATGCAGGCAGGCCAGGTCTGCTTACAGCAGCATTAGATACATTTTAGATATTATAGCAAATAGAGCTCTGGTATCGGAATAGTGTCGTATCAGCAGATATCCAAATTCAGGTATCGGGATCAGATCGTAAGTGAAAGCCTCTCTGTGTGGAGCAACTTGACCCCTGACGGTTGTCCTTTTTCATGTAAACACAGGGTTCCTACAGGTCACTAAAGTCAGATTCAAGCACTTTCAAGGTTTTCCAGCACCTTAGAGAAGATTCACACACATTAACGAAACATCAAACTCAAAACAAGTCCTCGTCTCAAACGATTTTGTTCTTTAATCGATGTCAGCATCCCTTTTTATGAATTAACCTTTAGAGATGGTGCATTTAAGGACCAAAATAGATCAGATGTTTGAGTTTCAGATCAGTGATTCTGACCACCAGACGCCTTTTGAGTGAATCTTTAGTTTAAAGAGCTCCACTAAAAATTAAAGCTTTCAAAACCTAGAAAATGTGTTAAAATTAAAACATTTTCAAGGTTTTATGTGTAAAAAAAACCCCCACAGTAAATGAGTGAGAGAAGCTCAGATGGATGATGACAGGATGAGTTTGAGACCGCCGGGCGGGAATCCTTCAGATCAACAAATAAACAAAGCAGCTTCAGCAGAGCCTGAGAGGAGCCTCCGTTAACCCTTTAAATCTCTACATCTGACTGAAACTTCACTCAAAAAATAAAAAAAATCCATGATGTTTGATTAAACAGTTAAACATCGCCATTATTATCATATTATTATTAATAATTCACATAATTGTTGTCTCAGATGAATAAAAACAGCTGCTTTTTGCTGAAGTTAAAGGGTTAATCCCCCACATCAGGACCAAAAACTCCTCCTGGACCTCCTCCTTTGTCTCTCAGACTCCTTCGTCCTCTGCTGTCACGTCCAATCCCTCCCTCTCCATCATACATCTCTTTTCCCCACCTCACCTCTCCACCCATCCCTCCATCTTCCTCCATCTTCTTCCCTGGATGACTTCCTTAAACTCCCCCAGAGCGAGCCCCCCCCCCCCCCCCCCCCCCCCCCCCCCCCCCCCCCCCCCCTCCCCTCCTCCTCGCTGCTCCTGGTCCTGATGGCTCATTAAACCACACCAGTCCGACCTGACATCCTGAAATTATCTGACTTCAGGAGGGTTTCTCTCCACTAACAGGAAGTTTCCACCTTAATTCTTTAATCTGAAGCAAAAACAAAGAGGATTCAGAGAATCAGGAGGAAGAGGAGATGGAGGACAGAGGGATGCTGCTCCCTCCTCCTCCTCCTCCTCCTCCTCTCTTTACCACCTCCATAAAGACCAAACTCAGTGAGCAGCAGGAGGACTAGGTTAAATGAATGTTTCTCTTTGTTCTGCTGTTTCATTTCCTGCCTCTTACCTTCTCGGTTCCTCGGTGCTTCTTAGCGGCCGGCGCGTCGTCGTGCTGCCGCCTCACAGCAGCTGCTTCCCCGCCGCTTTTTACTCCAGAGTCCGGCGCGTTGCTCCCCCCGGGGGTCCGGGAGTCCGGCCCGGTGCAGCAGGCGCACGGTCCGGGTCCGGGGCCGTCGCGGTCCAGGTGGTTCTCAGGCGGAGGGGACGAGCCATCGTCGCCGGGCTTGTCCTTCCTGGTCCGGGCAGGAGGAGCGGCGGGGTCCCGCTCCCTCTTCCAGCCGCGGATCACGTTCTTCCCCCTCCGCTCCTCCTTGCCTTTGGCGCATGACGCAGGACTCGCTTCGGTGTTGTTGTTGTTTCCGCCGCCGTCTGCGTCTCTACCGGCGGCTGAAATCATCTCCAGACCTTCTCCCCCCCCCAACGCGGTTCTCCCCGGCTCCGACCCGCCAGGTGCCCGGGTCTGGAGCGAGGACTGGGCCGCGTGAGCGTCGGCTGAGCTGGAGGAGGAGGAGGAGGAGGTGATGGAGATGGAGGAAGAGGAAGAGGAGGAGGAGGGGTTGGGTGACAGCTCCCTGCAGTCCGTCAGCAGCCCTCCATCCTCCTCAGCTCCCAGGAAGCGTTTCATCTCCTCTCCTTGTCTCCTTAGTTGATCTCCTCTAGGATCAGAATCCAGAGGCGTCCAGGTCCATCATCAATAAAACGAATAACTACAATACCCAGAATTCATCACGTTTCGTTGATTTGTTCATGCTGTTTATTATCTCGACAATAAATTCTCATTCGTGACTTTATAAAATCATTTAGGAGGATTTACTCTGTTAATAGTTTCTAGTAATAATGTGAGATTCCACAAAATCCTGTCAACGGCGCGTGGTGGCCACAAGGGGGCGCAGTGATTAGAACAATATAGAAGAAAATATTCCTTTATTGGTGCCTCAGTGGTGACATGTTCAGTGCACAGCGGCACAAACACAACACACACACTAAACACAACACACACACTAAACACACTGAGGAGCTGGTAGTATAAACATATTTAAATCAAATGCATAAAAAGTACAGATCAGTTCATTTACACATGTATACTACTACTAGTATACTGAACTGACTAGTATTTATATGGTTGTGCACTTTCATTTGAGTAAAGTGAACACAGTATAATCTAACAGGTGTATTAAATGTATAAGTAACCAGTTTAAATAGGTATTGTATGGAGAACCAACTCATCATATAATAGTTTACAATCTCCTCCAGGCAGATATTGATATTAATTCCTTTGACCTTTAAAATCTCATAAACACAAAGATTTACTGATTCTTTGTGCAAATAAAATACTTTTTTTGTTTCAATAAAATGTTGAATTTATCTTTTTTAGCAGTTTGTAAAAAAAATCACAGCAAAATCATTTTTGCATTTTTTTAAACAAAAAAAATCTAATTTTTAAGGCCTTGCGTGCAAGTATTTGTTTTTATTTCAGCTCTTAGTCTTGAAAAGTTTGGACACCTCTGCCACAACCTAAACTAATTTAATTAATTTAATAGAGGTTTACTAATATAATGTTCTAACCATCTGTGGGATGATTTAGAGCAAGAATTGTTTTGAAACCCTGAAAATTATCAGCTAATTTGTCACTCTCTCCTGATCAAACTATCCATGAGAATAGCTCATTTCAACTTTTTTCTCTCAGATTTTCAACTTTTTTTTTCTCTTAATGTTCTAAATTTTTTTTATTAATGACACCATATCAACAATCACTTCTAAAATAACTGAAGACCGAAACAAATCATTGTACAAGAGCAAATATCAAACTGAACCTTTACAAAACAGCAAAACAAAGACTTGGATCTCCTAGCTGCACCGTTAGCATTACGCTAACAGCAAAACAAAGCATAGCTAACACAACAAAAGCAGTTTAATGCTGAAAAAACTTATAGTTCTTACTTTGAGAAGTTATTTTTTCTTGATTTCTTCTTTAGTCCTGTTATAGTGTTGTTGAACTCTTCTCATTTTTACTCCCGTAGCAGCTAATGCTAACAAAAACTTCTGGATTTCACTGGAACAAGCTAGCTTTAACTTGCCGCCATTCCAAAACAAACCACGCCCCCTAAAAAATTGTTTATTTGATATTTTTTCATCATCTTTTAGTTTATAGTCAATATTATCAGACTTCAAAATTTCTGTGCTTGTATTTTGTTTATGGGAGAAGGAGAATATTATTTGAAATAACCAACAATAAGTTGCTAGTATGGCAAAATAAAAAAATATTTATGCATTTTCTGCATCTCTTTATTTAAAAAAATTGCTTAGTATCTGGTAGGTCATATTTTGAAGTCCTAAAATTAGAAGAAATCCAATAAATGTGCAAAACTACTTTCTGCTTTTAAAGAAAATGGACATAAATATATTTTAAAAATTGGGATTTGGAGTGAAGTTTCTCTGAATGCTGTCCTGTTTGAGTCATTTAAATTACATGAAGCCACTTCAGAGGGACTGAAGAGTCACGTGTGACTCTTCAGATTAATTGTTTAATTGATGTTTTGTCACATGATTAATCATCCCAGTGAGAAATGACACAGTTTATTATTATTACCAGAGATGAAGCTAATTAATAAAACTTCCCACCTTTATCTGAAACGTTTCTGTTGCTGGTGTGATGTTGGTATTTGTCCACCAGATGGCAGAGTTTACTCAGTTTTACTCTTCTTGTATTAACTTCAGAATATTCTGAACTTTTATTATAATAAAACTAAATTGTCAGCCACTTTTATTCGATTTAAAAAGTTTAAATGCTTTTCTACATAATAAAGACAGATAGAGATGATCTATTGTTTTCTTTCTGGTGAGAAAATCAAAGGAAAGAGGAAAGAAATGCAGGACTGAGCCTCACTGATCCTCCATAGTAGATATTCATCACCTTCATATTAGATCAAACTAATTAAAACGTGTTTCTCGACCTCCTAAAATAAAATGTGTGAAGAAATAATGTCATGTCTGAACATGAAACAAGTGATTTTGGGGAAAATCCCTTAAAAAGCATAGAACTCTCCCCAACATATGCATGCTGCTAACACATCAAAAGTTAAAACTTAACCAAGCATTTAAACCCTGTTAATTTATTCTACTGTTTCATACTTTCTTGTTGTAAAGCGTTTTTGAGTTGTTAAAAGCAATATATAAAACTTATGCCTTATAGAGAGACAAAAGTTTAGCTAATTGGCCAAAAAACAGGTGTTTTTGTCTAAAATCATCCTTAAACGCTTAAAGTTTCCTAAATGACTAGTTTTTGTTAAGCAGTGGAAAAAACACAATTTTATGTTTGTCAAATAGCTTTATGTATTGCTTTTTAAGTTTTAATTTAAATAATTCACCCTGTTTAATAGAAATACAACACAGTACTTGAATAAAATTTGTATTTCTTAGTGAGTTCACTAAAGATTTTCCAGAATCAGGAAATGAGCTAACTGAAATTTATAGTATATTATATTCTTTATGTTCACAACTTCTGATGGGTGTGTGTGATTAATCATGGCAATGGACAACAAATCCTCTAATGCGGATGCATTAAACATTTTCTAGATGATTTTATTGGTTATGTGGTGGTTAAAGATAAATTAGTTTTACACTGACACAAAAAACTGCACATCACCTTTCTAAAATTATTTTTAAATGTCACATTTTAATTGGAAATGTATCTAATAATAGTAATAATAATACGCTATGCTACTTCCTATTCCTTTTCGAAGTAATAATTAATTTTTGGTGTTATTCTGATCTTTTACATCTTATTTTTGATCTCTTACATCTTAAAGCCATTGTATTTCTTTAATTCATCATTATTAACCATTTAAAATATTTTTTTGAATTGCTATTACATAATTTGGTCTATTTCACTTTTAATTTTAATTTGTGGCTAAAATGAAAGTGATGTTTCTGCTGCCCTCTAGCGGTCCTTCTCGAGTACCTTTTCGGCTGCATTTACGGAACGACAATAAGACGGGATATAAATTCATCTTCAGGTTTCCACCATACTTGCAAGGTAAATTTGACAAAACACGTATGTTTATGCAACGCTACTTAAATACCGTGTGGTATTTTGTGTTGTGTATTAACGAATGTTGTCTGAATGATCTCATTAAGGTCGCTCTCCTGCTAGTGTTTCCGGATTTACCACTGACGTGAACGCACCACCGGGACCAGGCTGCCTTACATTGTTAACGCTGATTTCTTCGTCCAAGCCAGCAGCATTTTGCCTTCCGTGAGGCGAGCCTGGGTCACAGCCGCCCGCTAAACGCATGAGATCCCGGCTACACGCACACCGGCACACCGTAAGCTACTTTACAGCGTTTTCCTCTCATTTGTCTCAGTTTTGGGGTGAAGAAAGCAGCGGTATCGGTCGTAAAACACTACTAGCTAACATTAATTTTTCAGGGTGTAGTGTGGAATAACGTTACCTGGGAGGTTTGTGGGTTTAAATCGGGAGCAGCTGGCTCTGGGGGAGGTTTTTGGTGACTTTTTTGTCTTCCAGTTGAGACACCTGTCCAGGTCTTCTCGGGTAACGATATGACTTTACTCAGCAGTCATTTTTTCCTCCAGAGGAGGGGGAGCAGCTCAGCGTGTCTCCCATGGCTACACCAAGCTTTCAGGGGCTAGTTCGCTGTCTTATCCGGGCGATGGGGACAGATTACGGCTACATCTGTGATTATTATTAAAACCGAGCGCCGGTTTTGTTGAATAATAGGTGAAAACGTTAGGGACCGGGAGGAAAGACCAGCCCCGGGAGTCGTGACGTCGCCCCGGAGGTGCAGGTTCATCCCTCGGGCTGCCTTTGTTGACTTTGACGCCCACCTCTTCCACAACACCTCTAATAATAACCGTCCACCGCGCAGGGTCTGGGAGCTGTAGCATGAGGAGGGTCGGTGCCCAGACCGGAGGCTGCTGGTAGGGATGGTGTGAGGAGCCGGGCAGCCGATCAGAAGAGCAGGAGGACCGGATCGGAGAGGCAACATGACGGTCTTCAACCCGGAAAATGTGGAGGAATTTTACGAGATCGGAGACGAACTGGGAAGGTAAGTTTGATCTCTTTATCTTCTTAGGGATGCAATGATTATAAACCGATACAGATGATGATCTATGGTACTATAGAGAAAATAATCCATAATAACCAGATAAAGCAGCAGGTCGTGTTGCACCAGGACAGGATCTGTCAGCTGGTTTCATCACTATTAAATAAAAAGTCACATCATTCTGTCTCTTTAATCCAATCTGACCTGCAGACAGAGTCATACAGGTCAGGGTTCAAACTGAAAGTTTTCAGGAATCTCAGAGAATCTTCCATAATTCCAGGTCATTTCTAAACCTCCAGGTCACCTCGGAGCCACACATCCAGGTCCAGATTCAGGACAACAGATTATTCAGTCAGAGCAAAACTAGATTCATTCTAAAATGATAAGGAGTCAGAACAGGATGAAACCTCCAGCAGAGCCAGGACTATATGGGCGGAGCCTCCTGCTGACTGCAGTCTGATGGAGACACCTGGAACAAGGAGATCTCAGATGGAGCCTGATACTTTAGAGAGCTTTAGGAGTTGGAAGCTAAACTTTAAACTCAGTTCCAGGAAACCAATGAAGTGATGATAGAACTCTCATCAGAACTCCGGATCAGCTGGGGGCTCTAAGAGAACGTTTAGAACATCCTGATAATGAAGAATTGCAAAAGTAATGGACTAGTTTCTCTGATCACTTTGGGTCAGGATGGTTCTAATTCTATTAAATTTACATGGGTGGGAGAAAACAGTCCTAGAAACATGTTTTATCTGAGAGGTAAAGGACAGATCCTGGTCCAGGATGACTCCAAGGTTCCTTAGATCCGAACTGGAGGACGGGTTCATCCGTCCAGAGGAACTGAACCACTACACAGTTTATTCCTGAAGGACTTGGGTTCAGAAACCACAACTTATGTGTGTTCTGGGTTTAAATATGGAAAATGAAGAGTTCTCCATGTTTTTTATCATGCTGGTGATTTAACTGATTGGATTCATCAGGATTCATAGATAGAACTGAGCATCATCAGCATGCATGACAATGGGAGATTTATCCCACCATGTTGTTTTGTTTGAGGTTCATGAATGCATCACTAACATAAAACAACCTGACATGTTCGCTGTATTTGAACACACCATCTGTATGCAGTAGTTCATGCTAGCAGTGACTGATCTTTCATAGAGATGTGATGTTTTAGCCCGACGGCGACGTCATGAAAGGTTTTACTTCCAGAATCTTAGATTTAAAGCCAATCAGAACCCTAACAGAGGATTCTGTTTAGTTGTTGGAGTTAAACTGGTAGAGCCGTACAAATATAATAAATCATGTCTGGTCTTCAATACCAAAATCAGTGCTTCTCCAGTTGGTTGAGTTTCTGTTCAGGGTTCTAATGGGAGCTTGAATCCTTGATGATGCTTAATCTGGTGTTTTTATGGTTAGTAATGTGCTTGAATTTTTAAATACTGCTTGAAACTAACTGAAATTGGTTATAGATCAATAACTTTTGCTTTTAAAATATCAGGAAGTGAAGTATTTGTTGAGTGTAAACATGCTGTTTATGTTTAAATGTGCACCAATGAAAGATGCTGCAAAATCTTAAAAACTCACCTTAAAAATGCTTGAATTAGACTTTTGAAAAGGCTGAAGGATGCTAAATGTTGAGTTTTATGTCTAACCTTTGAACCTGCTCATGGTGTGGGTGAGCTACTGCAGGTTAAAGTGGTCCAGATCAGCTGTTTGGTCCATCTTTGATTTCTTATGACCATCTGTTCTGAGACCTACATCATTGAGGTGTAACAGGTCCCTTCAGATGGTTCACTTTAGAGTCTGATGGAGGTTAAATTATAACCAGGAGAAGTCAGAATTCAGTGTGAACCTGTGATACATGCACCCCCACCCCCCTCAGTGTGGGTCCATCTGATAGGCTGTGATTAATGCGGCCCATAATGCTTCGTTGTCAGTGATGAAGAGTTCAGCGTCTTTTCCTGGAGATTTTTTGCAGGAGGTGGCTGACGTTATCGCTAAACGAGGGGAGGATCTCCATCATGGCTGCAGGTGGATGAGAGGAAAGCTTTGACGGATCAGGGTTTGAGGTTTTAAAGGGAAGTTATTCTGATCTGACTAGTCATGCATTGGTTAGAGGACTACTTCCTGTTTCTAGAGACTCCGCCCACTTTGAGTGACATCACCGGTGGTTATGGCCCTTACTGTAGATGAATAACTGATAGAACGTCTCTTCAAAATTACCCAGATATGCCTGTAAAGACAAATACTAGAAATATGAGCAGTTTTTTATTTGTCTCGTTTTGGCTGAATTTGAACGCTGTGAAGATTAAAATCACTTCTACGGTCCAGTGGAGAGTTTTTCCCTCCTCACAGTTGGGAGAACGTCTGATCTTTGACCTTAAAGAGGCTGTTCATGTCGGAAAACCCTCAAATGTGGCTGACTTGAAACAATTCTGTAAAGAAGAGCAAATGAGACTTGTTACTAGTTATCACAAACACTGAATCTAGGGACGCACTGATCCTTTTCAAACAAGTATGAGTATATACATTAGAGTACTTATCGATAATGAGTACCGATACAAGTACTAATAAATGCCATTGATCTAAATCAGAGATTCCCAAACTGTGGTGCGTGCACCCCCAGGGGTGCGTGAGCTGCCACTAGGGGGTGCGCAAGATGAAAACTGTAATAACGGAAATTATAAATAATTACACATTTACAGTGTTTTTTCCCCACTCAATAAAAATGTGTAAATAAACATGTACCATTATTGTGTGGAGCTGTGGGACAATATTTGGAGGAACTCTGAGTCTTTTTTCTGTCAATCATGTGAACTCTTTAGCAGACCTTTATTTTGAAGGCGACAATAACTTTTACTATTAGTTCCGGGGCAAAGTTGAGGAGCTGCTGGTCTGTTTACCTCGTCAAATGGATATTATTTATTCAAAGAATCCTTCTTGACAGCTTGTAACAACTCTGCTGATTGATTCCATGTGTGTCCTTATTTAATCAACTCCATGGTGAGTCGTTTTCTTTTGTTTACTAAAGATGCAGCGCTACATTCTGCCGCCGATGAGCTAATGGCTAACAAAGCTGGGTGTTAATTTTTTGCATCATTTAAAAACACTAAGCAGTTAGTTAAGCGAACCATCAGCTTAAACCAGTGTAGGGTTACATTTGATCAGCACTCCCCCATACACACCTGCCTAAGCGCATCACATGGAAATGTGAGGGGCATTTACTGACCGTAGGACGCGCGACTCTCACAGTAATCCTTGTTTACATATGATTTAATTATTAAACACTCAAAAGTATCGAAAAGTTGTAACATTAATGATTCGTAGGTACCAGGAATTTGTTCAAATGTCAAAGATCTCCATCCGGGGATTGGAGGTGCGCGAACACGGCTGGGACATAGAAGGGGGTGCGCGGCAAAAAAGGTTTGGGAACCGCTGATCTAAATCATGGTTTGGTACACTAACAAATTAGTTTTTTTACTGAACCAAACATTGGGACTATGAGCATTCAGACAGCGTGTGTATACTACTGCCACATTACTACTACTACTACTACTACTACTACTACTACTACTACTACACAAGTTGGCTCCTATCTCCTCCAGATTTAGCTCCAGTTAGCTGTTAGTGTTGTAGCTCAACTGAGAGCTGAGCTTATATAGTATTGGCGTACTTTTATGAGTACAGCTATACGACCTCAGTACCGGACCTGTACCTGATACTGGTATCTGCATCTGTTCACCCCTAACTGGATCCAGTTGTTTGAACCAGTTCGTAGGTTTAGGGCGACGTTTCTTGCCTTAATGATAAAAATCAAGGTTTTATTTTTCATCAGGTTTTTGGCTTCAGCTTCTGGATGGAGCTCCTGGTTGTGAAAGTGACACATCCAGTTGGCGTTGGTAATAATCAGCCTGTTGTTCTCTGCTCTGGCCGTTCTTCCTGTTCACACTTACCTTCCTGCGCTGTGGGGGAGAGCTGATGTTGTCTCAGCGCTCTGGTGAAGAGACGATCTTTACGTAATGGGATTGAGTTTCTGTCTTTGTGGGTGTTGGACTCGTTCAGCGTTGCTCTGGATGTCTATGGACATTTGATGTAAGGGATGTAAAGTCTAACGGGTCGTCTGATATAGTATGGACATCTTGTTGAATAAGAAACAACTTTTCTGCTCTTTAATAAAAGGATGTGTCTGTTTTAAGGGGATTCTAGTGAAAACTGTTGAATCTTTGGAAGGATTTAATTTATTTATGACACTAAACATCGGCCTGGAGCAGGTGTGAGGTACGATCTAATAGGTCCACTGGTTCTACAACTTCACATAAATGTCTAATCAGCCAATCACAGGACAGCAGCTCCATGCATCTATTCAGCTAGACGTGGAGGTGACCTGATGTTTAAAGTGAGCATCAGAAAGGAGAAGAGACGAGGTTTAAGACGGGCTGGTGTGTTTCCGGGATCTGAACCTGCAACCTTCTCTATGGGTTCAAGAGGCGAATCAGCAGATGGAACAGCAACCGTAGCTCAGATCATTCCAACAGGATGACCAGATCTGGACCAGGAGAGACTGGATCACCAGATCTGGACCAGGAGAGACTGGATCACCAGATCTGGACCAGGAGAGACTGGATCACCAGAACTGGACCAGGAGAGACTGGATCACCAGATCTGGACCAGGAGAGACTGGATCACCAGAACTGGACCAGGAGAGACTGGATCACCAGAACTAGACCAGGAGAGACTGGATCACCAGAACTGGACCAGGAGAGACTGGATCACCAGAACTAGACCAGGAGAGACTGGATCACCAGAACTGGACCAGGAGAGACTGGATCACCAGAACTGGACCAGGAGAGACTGGATCACCAGAACTGGACCAGAAGAGACTGGATGACCAGAACTGGACCAGAAGAGACCGGATGACCAGAACTGGACCAGAAGAGACCGGATCACCAAAAATAGACCAGAAGAGACCCGATCACCAGAACTGGACCAGAAGAGACTAGAAAAGTGTTATCTGGTCTGATGAGTTGGTTTTACCGTCAACATTCAGATGTTCGGATCAGAATTTGATGTCAGCAACATGAAGACATGGTGCTGAGGGTGAAATGGTGTGGGGGAGACCTTATGGTCCCACTTTGGGCTCCTCAGTACCAGCTGGTCCAGTCCAGAACCTTTGGGATGCAATGGGACGTCCTGGATGTTCAGCCGATAGTGGACACATCAACATGGACCAGAACCTCGGAGGACTGTTTCCCACACCTCGTTGGACCCGTGACATTTAGACTTAAGGTGGATTTGAAAGCTAAAGTGGATCCGGCCCAGTACCAGGAAGGCAGATCTAATAAAGTAGAGTTTATTCTTCTTTTGCTTCCATTTGTCCAGTTTTCTCACGTTTTTAATTACGCTGCACACAATGCTGCCACGGTCATTTAGAAGGACTGGAGATAAGTGAAAATGCAAATTAAAAACTCAGAAAGACCTTGAGAAAGTCTGGAGGACTATCGATCAGAACCACTTTAAAAGATTACAGGGAAGTCTTGTTGTTAGGAAGGAAAATGGAAAGAGATGAGTCAGAAATACATTTAGTCTGCAGCTACACACTTCACATCAGCCCAGCTGAAAGTTGGTACATTCTTCTTGTTTTTAATGTCTGAATCTGCTGGTGATGTCGTGTATTAGAAGTCTTCTCAGCGTGCAGCATCATTGGTGCTTTCCACATCAGCAGGTTTCACAGAGGAAATGAGCTCTGAACAGAAAAAAGCAGAAATTCCTGCTGTGTTTACAAGTATTCCCTAACTGGGACGACCTTCTGGATGAATCTTGATGATGAAAGCTGGTGTTTCTCTGCTCGCCAGCAGCAGGTATTCTGATCAGGCCTCGCTCTGGCTGCACCTGGATTAACGCCCGTTTGTTTTGGCAAAACGGGGAAAATGGGAACTCACCCAAGCAGTGACTTTATCCCGACACTGATCCTGGCTGTTTAGGGGCTGGGGGGCGGTGAAGCCGAGCGTCTAACCTTCATTAGTATCAGAGACATGTGAGCTCTGGAATGAGGAGGAGGCTGTTCTGCTGGAGACGGGAGTAAACAGGGTTTTATTCTGGACACATTTACGGTCTGATGAGTGATTTTACACAGTTTAGCTTCATGGTTTAGAGCAGGCATGTCCAACGTGTGGCTCGGGGGCCACATGTGGCCCTCGCCTTTTAAGAATGGTAGAAATTAGTCCTCCATCAGGCTGTTGATGTACTTTTAAACATTTTTATGTTGAGATTTTTACTAATGTCAGACAGAACCACAAAAATAAAATCCTTTTTACATGTTAAAGGTTAAGTCCATCTTTTATTATTCAAGTTTTTTTCTTTTAATTAAATTTTTTGATAAATAAAACTTCAAACCTTCATCAACTTTTACTACAAAGCTCACAAAACGTGACTAAATAAAATGGATTCAAATTTACTCTCAAGACCAAGAAACTAGAAAACAGGGGTCCCGCTCGGGCTCATGTTTCACCCGGACCGAAATAAGTGACGCACATACACACTGCACTGAATGCACACGCAAGTAGCGAATTAATTTTCTCTTAAGCCATGGCGGACAACTAGACCGTACTAGTACTACTAGTACTAGACCGATACAGACCGAAAGATGTCGGTAGGTACCGGTACTGAAAAAACACGGTGCCGACTTTGATACTTTTACTATAAAATGTCCCTGTAAATGAGATGCTTCATATATCCACCTGCGCAGCTACACGGGTGGAGACACAGGTGAGACGGAGGAGCAGAGAGCCCCTCCCCCTTTCTAAACGGTTAGCGTAGCGAGTTTTGGGTTAAAAATTCAGAAAAACTCTAAAGTTTGGCGGCATTTTGGAAAGGTAAATGGGAACAGAGCAAAATGCAACACATGCTATCAGAGTTGTGCCGCAAAAAACAGGAATTCCAGCAATTAGTCGAGGCCACGCATCGCGTATTGAATTAACTTGTGAGCTGCAGCAACGTGTTCACTTCAGTCCGACTGAAAAAAAAGGTGTGTGAGGTGAAGACAGTGACATAACAGAAAGTTCAGAGGTAAGCAATAAATACTGGTAATAATAGTAAATGCACTTATATGCCACAAAACCATGGTTTATATATATTTTTTATTTAAAAAAAATGTTTAATACTTTGTTATTTTCTCTCAGATTTATACATTGTACATGTAATTTATACCTACATATATATTTATATGTATGTATTTTCATGTATATTTATATATACATACATGTAATTTATTAGAGTACTCTATTAATCGATAAAAGATTCGATAGAGTACTCGATTGCAAAAATATTCAATAGCTGCAGCCCTAGATCTGATGCTAATTGTAGAGGTTAACTAACAGAGTTTTATGCATCAGTATAATATACGAGTTGATTGAAATACTCAAACTAGCTGCTAATTTGTCACTAATCTGCAGCAGTGTCTCTCCTGATGATTATTCCTCCTGTTGGAGGACTACTTCCTGTTTCTAGAGACTCCACCCATGTTGAGTGATGTCACCGGAGGGAGTGGTTTTAAATTACTGATGACCCTTTAAAGTTTTCAGATTCTTCACATCGATGAAATGATGATAGCTGGAGCCTCCTCTGTTGCTATGGTTACTCTGCTTGTTTCTTATTGTTTTAGAGTTCTACAGAAGGCAAAGAAGAGATTCAGAGAACGACACAGATGTTTAAGCAGAACTGAAGTCAAAGCTTCATCTGGTTCTGAGTAGTTTTCTTTGGGTCCGGATCCAGTGGAGACTCTTTTCTCTAATAGTGTCACAGATTGGCAGGAAATTCTCACCTCGTCCTCAGATCAGCAGGAAGTCACTGAAGACATCACAGCTTCTGGCGGCTCAAAGGATCCACTACTTGATTCCTCCTCAAAGCCGTGATTAGATGAAGGGTTGTTGGAGTGTTTAAGGCTTTAATGGTGACTCAGACAGGAGTAAAACCTTCAGATCCTGAAGGTTCGGCTTCCCTCAGGAGGCTCTGACGGACCCTTGATGGATTAGGTTTATTCTGTCAGGGTTAATTGATAATTTTATCAGAAAATGACTTCCATCTTTGAGTCTTGTTTTCTACTTATTTTCTAGTTTTGGTTTTAAGAATTTCAACATAATCAAATAACTGACTCAAACAAAAAGTTTTCTCAGCGTCTACAGGCTGTTTATTCCTGAGGCGAGTCCTTTCTTCCTGAAGCAGAACAACTTGTGATTTAACGACGGTAAAGACCTGAGCTGAGTGCTCCATAATGACTTTGATTTCTCTCGTACTTAAATGCAGATTACTGGTTTCATTGTAAAGTCTTCTGACTGCAGGGGATCCAGTTTGAATCATAAACTCATGATGCTGAAAACTCCTCACGGAGCAGAAAGATGCAACAAACATCGAATCAGAGAGCTTTGCTTCAAGGATTCTTCAGTAATATCCGAGTGGTTTCAGCTCAACACCACAGTATATTTTAGATTTAGAGTATTTTTAACGTGTTTCTGTGTCAGATGAACACAGACAGGCTGGTCGTAGTTCAGATTATCATCTAACGTTTCTGGATTCCTGCAGTGCAAATGAACAGGATCAATAATCTGACTGCATCTGGGTTACCCGTCTGCAGGAATCACTCCTAACATCAGTTTCTATGAACACACACTGAGATTTTTTGTTTCCCGTTGAACTGCAGCCTTCTTATTTTACATCATCACAAACCCTCTGTGCAGACAGTGGCTGCTGACCTACATCCACCCCACCCCTGGTTACATCATTGGGGTGGGGGGGCAGTCTGGGTGGCCTTGATGAGGTCTGTCACTCACCCCCCGCCCCCCACCTTCTGATCCCAGTTGCTTGAAGCAGCTGCACCTTCCTTTATTCTACTGATGGAAGGATTTCCTTTAGAAATTGGACGTGTCTGAATATAATTTCATTTCATTTGTTCATTTTTTTCTTTATTGTGTCCTGCTTTGACAGTCTGGACAGATAGGATGGAGCATCACCGTGTCAGAGCAGATTTAAATCATGTTCGATTAAACATCACAGAATTAATAATACTGATGATGATTTATTTGATCTGTAGATGCAGGGTTAATATAGTGGTCAGACATTATAGCTAAAGCTCCAACAGTATTATGATGATGTTTTAAGACAAACGGCTGAATTCCTTAAAGGCACACTATGCAGTTTTTTTTAGCACCCCCTAGTGTCCGTTTTAAATCACTGTCATAAAAACGTTCGCATTGTTTTTGCTCAGAAAGCCCTAAATCTACCTGTTGAAATGTCTCCTCAGCCTTCACTGCTTTCTACTGGAGCGGTTCATCACTCAGTCAAAGAAATCAGCTGTGTTCAAGCAGGGAGAGATGGGAAAAAAAATCAGGAATCATGTAGGGGTTGCATGAACTAGTCGACTTTTATGGGCTGTAGTGACTTTTTAAACCAAAGGTCGACTAGTCGCTGATCACGTGAACTTTTATTTTGATGGGGTTTCCTTTGATTTGACCGGTCGGTCTACGTCCCAATCCTCACCTATGGTCATGAGCTTTGGGTAGTGACCGAAAGAACGAGATCGCGGATACAAGCGGCTGAAATGAGTTTCCTCCGCAGGGTGGCCGGGCTCAGCCTTAGGGGTAGGGTAAGAAGCTCGGACATCCGGGAGAGACTCGGAGTAGAGTCGCTGCTCCTCCATATCGAAAGGAGCCAGTTGAGGTGGTTCGGGCATCTGGTAAGGATGCCTCCTGGACGCCTCCCTCGGGAGGTGTTCTGGGCATGTCCTGCCGGCAGGAGGCCCCCAGGTCGACCCAGGACAAGCTGGAGGAAATACATCTTCAGTTTGGCCTGGGAACGCCTGGGCGTCCCAGCTGAGGAGCTGGTGGACTTGGCCGGGGAGAAGGTGGCCTGGGCTGCCCGACTTAGAATGCTGCCCCCGCGACCCGGACCCGGATAAGCGGAGGAAGGCGAGGCGAGGCGAGGTTTCCTTTGATTAGTTCCATTTCCTTTATCAGTTCCGGTCTGGCGCTGCTCTATTAAAATGGATATTTACTCAAAGAATACTTCTTGGCAGCTTTTGATGCCCTTGCCAATCGATTGTCCATATTTAATCAACTTAATGGTGAGTCTTTGCTTTCTTTATCTCTTGTTTTACTAAAAATGCGGCGCTATTCAAACCTCCGATGTGCTAACGGCTAAGCTAACGAGCTAATGGCTCGGCTATCAAGCATTGAGTGATTTTATTCATTAAATAGCGAATGTCTTTGTTATGATTATGGCCGAACAATAGACCACAATCTGAACTGTTTTGCATATAAACCTGACTAAAATGTGACTAAAACTAATCAGCATTTTAGTCTAAAGACTTGATATTCAAACCAAAGTGCTCCTAAAACAACTGCTCTCTCTCAGCTGTTTGTTGTCAGCATAAAAATACGTTTTTGCAATAAAGCCTGTCAAGTTTTATAAAGCCGTCCTGTATACGCCGTATGTATGACGTCATCAGCGATTAGTCGAAGTCGACGCGACTTTTATTACTTGGTAGTCGACTTGTAAAAATAGCAAGTCGTTCAACCCCTAGAATCATGAGCTAAAAACACTCTGGAGCTAGCATAACAGCTAGCCACATTGGGTTAGCCTAACCCTCTGAGATACGTGACTCTGTGAGACTTCAGGGCACCGGACCAGAGACTCAGAAGTTACAAACGTGGTATTCTGGATCCAAGCAGCAGATGGGACTTTTCATTAACCTGTAAAGGGTCAGATTAGCACAGACTGGCTCAAGGAAAAGATTTAAAAATAGGAAAAAGTTGCAACGTATGCCTTTTAAAGATTTGAATCTTTTCAGTCTAGTAGAAATGATTCCAATACAGCCAGATTTTGCAGCGTGCACACATTTAATACATGTTTATTGGGCACATTCATGCAAAACACAGCAGGTTTTACATTTTTGCAATGATGCATTTGAAATGAAAATCCAGTGTGGCTGAAGGAACAAGAACACCGTCTCTAGAGCTTCATGAATTATAGGTCACACTAGAGTTGATATTCATTACATAAAGAGTAAAACTGTATTTTTATATTTGTAGGACTCACTGATGCAGTTTCTTCCATCTCGTTTGGTTGAAGACTTTTATTTTTCCTGGTCAGGAAGTCAGACTTAGCTGCAGGAGGAGTTCACTGCAGTTTGTGGCGTTGCTCCATTCATTTTACAGTGAAACATCTCGTTATCACATACAAAGTCTTTGTTCTGCTGATGTGTGTTAGCTATAGGGCTGGGTACCGTAAAATATTTTTCGATACTACTACTTTAACGATACCTGGTTTTCGATACCGGTACCTTAACAATACTTTTTTCGGTACCTATATGTATAATTCTTAGAGAAAATAACAACGTACTAAAAGTTTTTTTAAGTTAAACAAAAAAGAAAAAAATGTATGGCATATTTATGCATTTATTATTATTACCGATATTTATTGCTTATCTTGGAAACTTTCTGCCACAGTATTCCCCCACAGATGCAGCAGAGGCTGGAAGCTCTGGGTCTCCTTTTTGTTTTTTTCAGCGCTGCAGCTGCAAGTTAATTACATGCGCGATGCATTAGTTTGACTAATTACTGGTATTCCTGTTTTTTGCGGCACAAAACTTATTGCATATTTTGAATTTTGCTCTCTTCCCGTTTACCTTTTGTAAATTTGCAGCCAAACTTTAGAGTTTTTTGACATTTTTACCAGGAATTCGCTTTGGTTGTGGGAGAACTGTTTTGAAAGGCAGATTGAGGGACTGTCGGCCTGGCCGTGTGTGTGTGTGTGTGTGTGTGTGTGTGTGTGTGTGTGTGTGTAAGCCTGTGCCTCCACGTCTCACGTAAAACGTGGGGCGGAGCAGCAGTAGAGAAATGGAGCGGCTTATTTACAGGGACATTTTATAGTAAAAGTACCTAAATATGTACCATGTTTTTCAGTGCCGTGTTTTGGTGCCCAGCCTTAGTGTTAGCTCAAAGCTAATGCTAGCTCACATCTCTGTTCTGATTGGACTAATTGATCGTTTGCGTCGACACCTCGGGGTTCAGGTTAATCACACTCCAGTGTTTTTTCTAAATCGCTGATGGTTCGGATGTTGTGCTGTAAACTTTGAGCGTACATTGAACTGTGTAAATGCTGGGTGTCTGCAGTCGACCCCTTCGCCTCGGCTCACTCTGGAGTAAACCTGTTTCTGAACTTTACTGTAAAGTAAAACCATCTAGATTGTTGGTAAAATCATAGTTCAGTTCAGAGGTGAACAGAATCCACCTTTATTTTGCCATTCTAGGAGATTTCCATATTGCAGAAATGATGCACGAGTTTAGCCTCTATACGTCACTCAGAAGTCAGGGTAAATTCAGAGATAATATAATTAGACGATTAGGATTGTTTAACCCTTGATTCCTGCTTGTGTTTATTTACATTTACAGTAAATTTACAGTTACGTTTACCTACAATAAGATGCTGAGTATTTATGACTACATAGTAGACGATGAGTGAGAGCGACTTCTAGATGAGCGCAGCACCAGGTGGCAGCTCAGCTCTGGTTTGTTACCAGTGATTTGAATGTATTAAAACACAACACTGACTTTAATGAGACGAAGGAGTGACATAATAATTCAGTTCATACGTTTGGCTCTCCAGGATTTCCCTCTGTCCATCCCGACGTGGATTAATTTTACCTTCCAGTTAAACGATGTGACTTTGGTCCGCTCACTGGTCACATTAAAACCAGTAATGAGTTACTGTCATTTACACCCTGCAATCAGCGCTGGATAATTGGATCTATTCCAGCCGTGTTGGCAGATAAATGTGTGTGTGAGCGTGTGTGTTGTTATTTGAGGAGGAGGATAATTGACCACAGAGGATTGTAGTGAAACTGAGGAACTGTCATCGTAAACCTGATGGTTTCTCCTTAAATTCAGCCGATTGCTCCGTAACTCAGGGTTCTTACTCAAAATCCCTGAATATGGTTGAAATTTGTGGTATTTTTATTGGTTTGAAAGTGCTTTAATTTGTAGTAAAGTGCTTGAAACCATAGCTGGGATCAGTAGTAGTGCTGTAACATTTAAACCAGTGAGCGTAAATGTGTTAAAATTATCCATAGAAAACTAAAGCTGGTGGTTTTTCTGTCTGGACTTTTCCCGTTAAGGCTCTAATTCAGATTTTTTAAATCTCCTGTTCTCGCTCCTGAAGTTTTTCCTGTTTTTTTTTTTGCTTGTCTAATATAAAACTCTGAAAACTCCAAAAAGGTCAGACTAAGTAATGAAACGGGATCACGATTTAGTATTTGAATGTCATCTCCTGCAGTCTTCTAGAGATCGTCTCATAACGAGCTCTTAAAGTTTGTTTAAAACTCACAGAACCAGTCTGAGCCGCCTGCTGCCGACTTTCCCTGAGTCATGACAGCTGAGCACCTCGAAACCTGCTGAATGTCAGTTTCACCAGACGTATAGGGGCCCCGCGTCAGGATAAAGCTCCAAATAAGACGGGAGACGATGGACGGACCAGATGAAGGACGAGCAGTCCTCCTCCTCCTCCTCCTCTCCTGATTTGTATTCAGTGTAAGGTCTGCTGGTTTTCTCATTCGCTGTTTGTTTCCTTGTTTTAAAGTGATAGTTTGTGCATTTTCAGTTATTCATCTACACTAAGAGCTACACCCACCTGTGACATCAGTCAAATGGGCGGAGTCTTCTCTAAAATGTTATAATCATCTACAGCAGTATCGTTCAAACTTGTCAAAACAAGAGTTAAATTCACCAGGTTGAATTCATTCAAAGACTGAAATAAACTTTATAAATACAACTTTTCAATCAGAGAAAAATGTTTTTTATTTTAGAAATTGGAGACAATAAAAGGGTCTCGTTTCAAATTCCCTGATCTGATTGGTCGATTGTTTTCTACTATCTTCCTCCATCATCAGCAACAGGACCAGGATTCTGGTCTGATCCTGGATTTAGTCTAGTTTTATGAACGGAGCTCACAGGTTCAGTAAAAATCAGGGAGTGTTTGTGGTTCAATTTACTAGGAAGTTAATAAAAGACTAACATTTAGGTTTTCACAGATCTTTTTAATTCATCTGAACCTAGTTTTGTCTCTTCATCAACCTGCTGAAGAGACTAAATTCTTCCATTCTTGAAATGCAGGTGAGGGCTGCAAAAAATCACTCCAAGGGCCTCAAGTGGCCCCCGGGCCGCCTTAAAACATGCCTGATCAGCAGTTTAGCGTTGTTTCAACCAAACAGTGTCCGCACTGCTGCCACATAAACACCCTAAACTACACAAACATGCTAAACCGTAGAGGTTTACTATTAATAGATTACATAGTGAGTAAGTAAAAGTTTATCGCCTGTCACAGATGTACATCACACAGCGCTGAACAACACTGGTAAAATCAGGGCAGACATTTATAAGGTATATAGAGTAAATATATAGCGTTCTCAACGCATCGGTGTGACTTGTTGGAGTATTTTTTTACCTAAAGATGTTTCACTAAATGGTCAATTTAAACAAAGAGGAAACATTTTATGAAAATTGTTAAATTTTTACTAACAATCCAGCAAACGAGTGTTTTGGTTCAACAGAACGTTGAATTATTTTTGAGCAACGGTTGATTTAAACTTAGAGAAAAGTCTGCAGCAGCGTCTCTCCTAACTAGCAATGAGTATCACTCCGGTCAGAGGACTACTTCCTGTTTCTAGAGACTCCACCCACTTTGAGTGATGTCACCAGTGGGTGTGGTTCTGACCGCTTTAAATTTTCTCTGCAATGTTTCATCCACTACTTGGGGCCATAGATGCATGTCACATGGTACGACGCTACATCTGTAGAAATAGACCATAATGCATTGCAGTCAGGAAAGACAACAGCTGCTGGATTTAGATTCCTGCCTTTTGTTTCTGAGATGCATTGACACATGCATGACACTTTCTGCTTTCAGTGATGTTCAGCAGTCCCCTGACTAGATAGTGAACACTATGTAGTGAACACTATGTAGTGAACACTATGTAGTGAACACTATGTAGTGAACGAGAGAACGTTTACATCCTCTCTAATAGAACGACCCAAAGATCCTTTAAAACAACTTAACTAATTTATTTTGTCTGAATTTAAATGACGGATTAAATATTTATAGAGTTTGTTTTAATAGATTCAGTGATGATCTAAATCAGGGATTCCCAAACTGTGGTGCGCGCGAGCTGCCACTAGGGGGTACGCAAGATAAAAACTGTAATGGCGGAAATTTTAAATAATTACACATTTTACAGTGTTTTTTCCACACTCAATAAAGATGTGTAAATAAACATGTATACAATTATTGTGTGGAGCTGTGGGACAATATTTGGATGAACTCTGAGTCTTTTTTCTGTCAATCATGTGAACTCTTTCGAGCAGACCTTTATTTTGAAGGCGACGATAACTTTTACTATTAGTTCCGGGGCAAAGTTGAGGAGCTGCTGGTCTGTTTACCTCGTCAAATGGATATTATTTATTCAAAAAATCCTTCTTGACAGCTTGTAACAACTCTGCTGATTGAGTCCATATGTGTCCTTATTTAATCAACTCCATGGTGAGTCGTTTTCTTTTGTTTACTAAAGCTGCAGCGCTACATTCTGCCGCCGATGAGCTAATGGCTAACAAAGCTGGGTGTTAATTTTTTGCATCATTTAAAAACACTAAGCAGTTAGATAAGCTAACCATCAACTTAATCCAGTGTAGTAACCTCCTGCTCACTTCCAAACATTTGATCAGCACTCCCCCATACACACCCGCCGTCTTTACAAGATAAGAGCATCACATGGAAATGCGAGGGGCATTTACTGACCGTAGGACACGCGACTCTCACAGTAATCCTCAGTTATATATGATTTAATTATTAAACACTTAAAAGTATTGAAAATTTGTAACATTAATGATTCGTAGGTACCAGGAATTTGTTCGAATGTCAAAGGTCTCCATCCGGGGATTGGGGGTGCGCTAACACGGCTGGGATATAGAAGAGGGTGCGCGCAAAAAAAGTTTGGGAACCGCTGATCTAAATGGTCCCACACCCTAAATACAGAGATTTAAAGTATCATGAATTTATTCAGCAGCTTCTGAAACGGGTCCAAAGATTATCTCTGGAAAACATTAAGCTCTTAATGTTAGAAGGTCCTGGTCTCCGTAGATCATAATGACCTTGAAGACCTTTCTGCACCCTTAAGCACAACGTTTTTGTTCGTTCCACCTTAAAACACTGGAGTTATGAGGTAAATGAGGTTCCTTCGACCGTAGCTAACAGATGAGACCTATGGTTTCTCCTCCGTCTGCTGCTTGTTGTTTACACGAGGCTGCTTCTCGTTCTGTATTGGGGATAAGGTTCGTCCACCTGCAGGGTGGAGCCCCAAACGCTGAATAATTAACGTCACCATTCTGTAAGCCTCTCTTTACTCCATGACTGACGTTAGTGTCGCTGTCTTTAACTAGAATTCATTAACCATCAGGTCTGGTTTTGGCTCAAATTAACAGTTTGTGTTTGGCTCAGTATTTTAGGAGCCTGTTAGATCTGGTTAAAGGAGCTGACGTTTTGCTCTTTAGCAGCATCGACTATCATATTTATAATTGACCAAAATGTCTTAAATAAGTGGAGATGTTTCGATATGATTTTATGTCACCCTGATATAATTATTATGAACCCATCATTACCCAATGAATAAAGAAATGCAGAAACTTTCCTTTTTTTTTTAGCTCAAAATACTGAGAAAATATGATTTTTATGTTTGTAATAAATCAAAATAAAATAACGACTGCTATCTCCAGACTTTTGCAGAGTAACCTTTAGAATGTGAAGTAAATAAATGTTTGCGGAAGTCGGTAGTTTTATGGAGAAGTTTTAAACTTGTCTGATGTTTTTGCTCTTCCTCATCCCCTCTCACTCTGATGAGGTAAAGAGGAAGTGATGAGGCTGCTTTTCCTCTGTGACATCATTAACGTTGGAAAACTAGACAAGATAAAACCCATATATGTACATAAACACACACACACACACGTTGTTTACCCAGGATTATCTACCACACTCTTCCTTCCTCCAACCCAACACTGGTTCCTCTGCTCGGGCTCGGAGTCCTGTCGCCGTGGCAACCCTTCCGCCGTACACAATGGCATGCTGGTTGCATAATGTTTTTCTGCCGGTGCAGCTTGTGGCCCACACGGCTGCTGAGTGGGCCGGGAGTACTCCAAGCCGGCCTCCCACGCTCCGCTCTGCGCTAATGAAACGCTCGGCCTCGGCAGGGAGGCTTCACTCTGAGTCACATGACCTCACAGAACCTCGATGCTGCGACACCGACCCTTTGACCCCTGTGCTGCACGCTGAGGCCGCGAAAGACTTGATACTCAGGGCTGTTACTGATGAGACTCAAGGTTCACAAACTATTTATTTACAGTTCTGTGCATAAGTTTTAATCCAGCCCTCATGTCTTTATACTTTCTGTCAGAGCAGACAAACTTTCTCAGGGTTCCTACAGGGTCTTAAAAGCATTGAATCTACGAATTTGGAAATAATACCTTAAAAAGACTTGGAAAAGTCTTGAATTTTGGTATCTGGGTCTTAAAATGTGCTGTATGTAACTTCTCCATATCACATTTCACCTCAAAGATTTCATTTGTCAACCATGATTCTGATTAAATAACGTAGCTTAAATAAACAGTGGTGGAACCAGTAGAGCTTTCCCCAGTCACTAAAAGTAGATATCTGACGCCACAACCACAGACTGTAAACACAACACAGACACGGACCACAAGCAACAAGCCGAGGAGAAGCAGGAAAAATCAAAGAAAATGTCAGCAGACCACAAGAAAGGTTGACCAACACCTGTTAGGTTTTTTAACACTACCTAGCTACCTATTTCCTTCTAGGATTAGCCTACGGGGAAATGTAAATTTACCAAAGTGTGGCGGGATAAAAAGTATTTTCGTCATTGGTTAAAACCAGTGGAGAACAATGTGTTTGAGGCTTTTTGCACCGTATGCAAAAAAATGATTCAGCTAGCTACAATGGGCGTGAAGGCATTAAGGCTGCACTATGTAATTTTCAAAGAAGCTAGGTATCGCTAGCTATTTTACACAAACGCGTCTCAGAGCTCTCACCCCTCCTGTCGGGTATAATCCTTATGCCGTGCCTCCCCTGGACATTGCTACAGCAAACAAGAGAGCAAAACACTAGCTGTAGAATTGCTATGCTAATGTTCACCCTGGTTTTTCCTCTTTCTACATCAACACCTGTGAAATAGGCAGTGAAATCGGTATTACATTTTTTTTATAAATGGTTTTAAAAAGATCTTTTAAAAGACTTGAATTTGACTTGAAGCAACCTGTAGGAACCCTGCTTTCTCTGTAGTTCAAACATCTTCTAGAGGTTTTGTTTGGTTGGTATTTTTTTCTTCACTCTTGTTTCTTTTTTTCTGACCATTAAGTGACGGGCTTAAGTGTTTTTTAAAGAAATGAGAAAACTGGACAAATGAAAGACTAAAGAAGTAGATTTAGGTCCTAAAACATCTTCCCAGCAGATGAAGAGGATCTGAAGGTCAAGAACCAAAAACCACCTAATCATAAACCAGAGGGGTGTGTGTGTGTGTGTGTGTGTGTGTGTGTGTGTGTGTGTGTGTGTGTGTGTGTGTGTGTGTGTGTGTGTGTGTGTGTGTTGCATCAAGACCAGATCTAATTAATTGAACCAACTTTTAAAAAGTTCAGATTCTGTTTCCCAAACAGTGACTCAGGTCTACCTTTAAACCTCGTACTGGGTCAGGAGTTTGACCCTGCTGACATATGTTTGTATTTTTGGAAGTAATGAAACTTTCTGCTGAAATAACCAGTTATTATTTAAACAACATGAGATGTTTATGTTTTATACTTTTTGTTCTGGAGTCATGTAAAAGATTAGTCCAGGTTTAAAAGTTTGATCTGTTAAATTCGGCCTTCAAAGCTCTTCAGGAGCTTTTTTCTTAAACCAAACCGTACTTGGTCAGCAGTTTGTAGTTTCTGTTCTGTTTTTATCAGCTTTGTCATCTAAACCTGTCATTTCCTTTTATAAACACCCAACAAGTGTCGGAGGAACTGTTCAGAGCTGCAGCTTCGTTTGGGGAATTTGGACAGAGACAAAACATGTTCACTGGGACTTTATTCGTCCTCCGTGAGCCAAAGACAATTTAATTAAGTAGAGAAGCAGGGCTGTAATTAAAGTGACCGCACACATTTAAAGGACACTAAGAAAAGCAGCTTTTCTCTTTATGAGATGTGGATGGAAACGGAGCGCGACCCAAATTCTCCCAGAGGTCTATTGTTGTGGGAAAACGGTGTCATTATTTCTAACAATCTGAAAGTGCTTTAATGGGGCTCAGTTGATCTGCTCTGAATATTAATAAGATGGTAATTTAAGCTGAAAAGTTTCACTTTTATGTTGTTTCGTAATCAGAGAATGACGCAGTGATTTTAATCCTCATTAAATATTCAGGTCTGAGTCTAAAAGGCAGCTTCACCTCAGAGTTTCTTTATTGATTTTTGACATTAAAAGTCTTGAGTCAGAAGATGAAAAGGAAACCAACTAATGGGCTCTCTGGACTTACTTAGTTTGTAAATATTTGTTGATTTAAGTGAGTGAACATATTGTTTATTTTCTGTGTTGTTTATGAGAATCGAGAGGAAAAACAAACTTGTTTTATGTCACAGACGTAGAGGAATATTTCCTCATTCCATCATGTTTAGAGACTGTCACGAAGTGTTTAGTGAGAAAAATACTCTTTATTTATCTTTTATTGTTGATTTATGTTGAGTTCACTGTAAACAGATCAGGCTGTGGTCACCAGAGTTTATAGAAAAACCAAGTCTGAATGTTAAACACCTTTATGGAATAATCTTTCATTACAACAGGTCATTACCGTATTTGTCAGAATATTATACGTTTTTTTCTTGTAAACTCAATTGGAAAAAACGGTCCTGAATTTAGCTGCACACATCCAGCGAGGATACGGTAAAATCAGCCGCAGCGAGATGTGATTAAACATCCTGAGCACAGCAGCTCAAAAGTTAGTCAGGTTAACCAGCAAATGAGAAGTTATGATGCAAACTTTCAGCTGACGGTGATAAACACAGCGGAGTCATCAGTGATGTTAGGAGATGGAGAGCCCAGAAAGAAAGCTTGTAAAATGCTAGCATTAGCCCAGAAGCTAACAGTGGTCCTAAAGTAGGCACACTCAGAATAAACTGACAGGTAAAGAAACAAAGGGCTGTTATGATTAAATAAGCCACTACAGTGATGCATTTTATGGCATTTCATAAAGTGTAAAGTAAATTTTAAAAAGGAGGAGTGGCTTGTCTTATATTTGACCATATTGAGCGTTTCCTCCAGGTACTCCGGTTTCCTCCACGGACCAAAAACAGGCACATCTGGTTAACTGGTGACTCTACGCAGACCTGCCAACCTGTTTTGCTTAGCAAGTACTAGGGGTTGAACGACTTGCTATTTTTACAAGTCGACTACCAAGTAATAAAAGTTGCGTCGACTTCGACTAATCGCTGATGACGTCATACATACAGCGTATACAGGACGGCTTTATAAAACTTGACGGGCTTTATTGCAAAAACTTATTTTAATGCTGACAACAAACAGCTCAGAGAGAGCAGTTGTTTTAGGAGCACTTTGGTTTGAATATCAAGTCTTTAGACTAAAATGCTGATTAGTTCTAGTCACATTTAGTCAGGTTTATATGCAAAACAGTTTTAATCTGACTAAAACTACAGTTTTAATCAGATTGTGGTCTATTCTTTGGCCATAATCATAACAGACATTTGCTATTTAATGAATAAAATCACTCAAAGCTTGATAGCCGAGCCATTAGCTCGTTAGCTTAGCCGTTAGCACATCAGAGGTTTGAATGGGCTGAATAGCGCTGCATTTTTAGTAAAACGAGATAAAGAAAGCAAAGACTCACCATCAAGTTGATTAAATAAGGACAATCGATTGGCAAGGGCATCAAAAGCTGCCAAGAAGTATTCTTTGAGTAAATATCCATTTTAATAGCGCAGCGCCAGACCGGAACTGATAAAGGAAATGGAACTGATCAAAGGAAACCCCTTCAAAATAAAAGTTCACGTGATCAGCGACTAGTTGACCTTTGGTTTAAAAAGTCACTACAGCCCATAAAAGTCGACTAGTTCGTGCAACCCCTAGCAAGTACGCAATTTGACAGCTAAGTATGTGTTATAAAAAATACATATTAAAATCTAAATATTGGACCATCTCTGAAGGTCTGGTGGTTCCTCTCTGGTCCCACAAACCGTAAAAGGAAAGTTCAGATGGTTTGATGTGTGTTTCTGTAGAAAGGTGTTTGAAACACTAATATCTCACCTGTTTCAGATTGGTTTTAGAACTCAAACTCTAAAATTGCTGAGTTGAGCGAAAACAAAGTATTGATTTGGTCTTAAAACTCTCAAAGCAATGTGCTGACCAGAGATTAGGATCTGTCATTCTAGCCGTGTAATGATGCTGTAGCTGCTCCGATCACATTTAAGTGTTACGTCCTGCCATTTATCCAGCGTTTGATGTTCATTAGTTTGGTTTTATAGAGACGTACGGCGTGTAAACCAACCACGCTGTCAGAACATGTTGACGACTGATCCCATCAGCCAATCACGACTCGGCACAAAAGCTGCTTTGTCACAGAGCTGATGGGGAAGCGGAGCCGTACCAGATTACAGCGCCTCTCTTTTATCTGACAGAGACATTATTCCACCTGAAACAGAGACCTGTATTAACATGAAATGCTTTCAGTCACTGAGTAAACCACAGAGCCACAGGTAGAAGAGATTAGCTGTTAATTGAGATTATCTCATCGATTACGTGATAAAATCCAGTTAATGTTTATGACAGAAGATTGGAGAGATAATCGTTATTTTTACTGTTCAGCAGATGTTTATAGATGGAAATGATTGTACAGATAGAAAACCAGGAGAAACTGTTTAGAGAACGACGACAGAGATGGACTTGATTAGGACAGAACCTCCTCTGGTGGAGGAGCTGAAAATGCTGCCCCCTGACCCAGACCTATAAGTGGAAGACTGGGGAGGGACATATAAGTGGGGGGTGTTGTGCGCCGGCACCGAAATAGGAAGTGCAGATTCAAACGAGCTTCTCAGATCCCGGTCTGTACTGGCCCAAAGTCACCATAGGTCTAGCCCGGTCCACATCCACACCCAGGACATGGTGCTGTCGGTGTGAGCGGCTCGGTGTGGACATCTGTCCGGTGGGAGGGGGCGCTCCTTGGAGCATGGACCGTAGTGTTGATCCAGACACGCCTCCTTCCCCGGGACACAGGTCCCCACACAGCAGCACCACGGTCCATATTGTTTTCTCGAGGCTTCCCGAAAAAGTCTAAAATCCGCGTTTGCGCCATCTATGGTAAATACATCTTTGAGGTCACCAGCAGGGGGTGCTGCAGCCCCCCCCCAGCACCCCTACTTCCCGTGGTAATGCTCAGAAGTGGTAACACCAGGTGTTAATTTTTACATCTAAACAAAAAGGACCTGAAAATAATTACCGTATTTGCACAAATATAGGACGACCCCGATTATTAGACGACCCCCCTTTTTCAAGACTGATCTTCAGAAAAAAAAATAAATTCACTTTTTAAAGAAACTATTTTTTGTTAAATTTTTAGAAAATCATCTGAATAATACCTTAATTACAGACTGCTTTAGTATTTGATTATTAATCAGGAATTAAAGTTCTCCTTGACAACATACGGTTTTTCAGTCAATTGGAAAATAAAGAGGAAAAAAAGCTCAGGTGAAGCTCTTTCTCTCTCTGCCATTGGGCTGAGTGGGCTCAAATCCCTCCTCACTCAGACTGTGTCTGTGTGAGAGTATGTGTGTGAGTCAGAAATTACCGTAAAGAGATGTGAGATGCACAGTTAGGAACGGGGTCCGTCACTCTTTGTGTCCGCCGAGTTCACTCACGCTGAAAGCACCACCGAGTCCAGTTGGTAGCAGGTCCGAGGCGAGAGGTGTCGGCTCCGTACGAGTACCGAACCAAACTAAACCCACGCTGGTCTAAAAACGCCAGAAGTAGACCTGACTGAAGCTGGACTTCAATATCAGGTGTTTTAATCCTCAGTGGACCTGTAACTTTGAGCTAGACCGGACCGCTCGCGGTCTAGAGCTGCTTCCTGCTTCTACCGCATGACCAAAAAGCATGCCCCCTGCTGGTGGGGTCGAGCGCGGTTATAAGACGACCCCGCTTTTTGAAATTACTATCAATGAAAAAAACCTCGTCGTATATTCGGGCAAATACGGTAGTTTTAGTTTATTGTTTTAGGACTTTGATTCTCAACTGGTGGGTCGTGGACTCATTTTCAGTAGGTTGTGGTCTTTTCGGCTAAAAATATTTAAAAATAAATAAAGGAATGTCATCTACCTTCCTTAGAGGTAGCGATTAGTGGTGGGTTCTCACCAGGGCTACAAATTTATCGTCTTTTTGACTCCACTTCTCACTAGTTTGGTTTTAAAGAGGAATATTTTCCTCTCTAGCGCCACCACTTGATGGTTCTCGTGGTTGATCACTGAGCTTGTTTTTTGTTGGCGTAATGTGAGATTTCACTCGATTGTCTCTTGGTCAAACTGCACCGTCATTTTAGAGACATTCAACAGTTTTAACCCTTTAGTGGTTCTGAAACTGTACAAAAGCAAAGAGGAATTTATCAGCTGATGGGTCAATTTTACATCAGACTGATGAATCAGAGATGAACAAGTGAACATTTAATCATCATTTTACATGAACATATTATTATTATTATTATGTACAGAGACTGATGTTGTTGCTGTATAACTGCAGGATGTGTAAATCCCTAAATCTCTTCCTCTTGTGTATCAGTGTAGTACTCACCACCAGGAAAACACAAATATCAGGTTTAAACAACTTTGTGTCATTGTGTGACTTCCTGTTTGTTGTGTTCAGAGCTGGGCAGCACACACACACAAATAGAAGAAAGGTGGTATTACACTTCATTGTTTTCCCTGGGATGTCGTCCTGCATCAGTTTGTGTGCTGACTTCAGATCTGACGGAGAAGCTTTGTGTTCTTTTCAGGAACTCTACAACCCTACTCCACACATTTCAGCTTTTCAGCAGCTTCTCCTGTTTCGCTGTAGAAGAGCAGTCGATATCTGGCTCAGTCGAGGGAACGAGGCGACGCTCAGCAGAGCCAGCCTCTGTTTAGAAGCTTTAGTTGTTTCCTTCAGCTGAGAGGCATGAAGGTCTAAATCACATCCTGAACCTGATGTCAAAGTGTTGCTTCTTAATGGTTTAATCTGAAGTTCATTCACGCATTAAAAACAGCTTCATTGTTTATTTCAATTTAAAAATGTATATCTAAATAAAATAAAGATACTGATTGTCAGACTGGGTACATATAGGGCTATATACAGGGTACATACACGGGTATATACAGGGTACATACAGGAGTATATGCAGGGTACATACAGGGGTATATGCAGGGTACATACAGGGGTATATGCAGGGTACATACAGGGGTATATGCAGGCTACATACAGGGGTATATACAGGCTACATACAGGGGTATATACAGGCTACATACAGGGGTATATACAGGGGTATATACAGGCTACATACAGGGGTATATACAGGGTATATTCAGCTGTACATACAGGGGTATATTCAGCTGTACATACAGGGGTATATACATGGTATATACATGGGTATATACATGGTATATACAGGGGTATATAAAGGGTATGAACAGGTACATATAGGGGTATATAAAGGGTATGAACAGGGGTATGAACAGGTACATATAGGGGTATATAAAGGGTATGAACAGGGGTATATACAGGGTACATATTGGGGTATATAAAGGGTATGAACAGGGGTATATACAGGGTACATATTGGGGTATATAAAGGGTATGAACAAGGTACATACAGAAGTATGAACAGGGTATGAACAGGGTACATACAGGGGTATATACAGGGTACATACAGGATTCCTACAGGGTACATACAGGGTACATAAAGGGGTATTTACAGGGTAGATACAGGGGTATATACATGGTATATACATGGGTATATAAAGGGTATGAACAGGTACATACAGAAGTATATACAGGGTATGAACAGGGTACATACAAGGGTATGTACAGGGTACATACAAGGGTATGAACAGGGTACATACAAGGGTATGAACAGGGTACATACAAGGGTATGAACAGGGTACATACAGGGGTATATACAGGGTACATATGGGGTATATAAGGGTATGAACAGGGTACATACAGAAGTATATACAGGGTATGAACAGGGTACATACAGGGGTATATACAGGGTCCATAAAGGGGTATATACAGGGTACATACAGGGGTACCTATAGGAGTACATTCAGGGGCACATACATGGTATGTACAGGGCTACAGTCAGGGTGAGTACAGTACCCTTAGTACGTACCAGGCTGTGTAATGTATTTCTACTGAGTTCTTTTAAAAGGAGAGTACTCAAAGTTCTAGATGTAGTTCCTTCATGTATTAGGGCTGAAACTCGTTACCATCAATATTATCAGTACAACTTAGTGTGTTTAATTATTAAAAGAAAGTTTCACATCTAACATCATCTTAACCATTTCTACTTTGTAGAATAATTATTTCCATAACTGAGTTGAGGGGTGGGTTTCTTTCTTATATTCTAAGCATTCAGAGTTGATGAGTTATTTATTAAAAATGGTGTAAATTAGAACTCAATCAGTATACCTGTGATGTCACATCTTCAGGATTTTATAAACTCGATAACTGAAGCTGTTTTTGTAAATTAATTGAAAACTATTTGATTTATTTACTTGAGAACTGAACTTTGAACATTTTTCTTTCAGTTTTTAATTAATGTTTCGTTTAAGGGTTTCAGAAGGTTTTTGTGTTAGAAGCAGGTTTAATTGGACTTGATTATTTTTATTTATAGATAAAATTGGTTCTAGTTTTGATGAGGGAAAAGAAGCAATCGGTTATTGATTTCTGACTAATCCAACAGTGAATGGTTTCTATGTTTTTTGCTCTTCAGCTACGTTGTTTTACTCCACTGTTAATGAGTTTCATTATATAATCAAACCTCAGCATGAGGGTATAGCTGTCTGCTCATTAGAATCGTATTTATTTACTGAATTTATTCAAGTCTGGCCTTGGCTGTAAAGAGAGTTTTTCACAAATATATTTTCATTTTTTAAAATGTTTTATTATCTTCCACAGATCATTGTTGTTCGTTATGAAAATAGCCTGTTTATTCATTCTATTCTTTGAGCTGTTCTAGATGTGTTAAGTGTGAGGGGGAGGGAGGAGGTTTAAAAATGTTAGAATACAAAGCATCATAATCCCACCAATGTGAGCTGTAATGTATAGGTGGATTATGACAGGATTAAGGCCAAAGATTAGAAGGATAAGTATCACAGACACACACTTTCTCAAGTGGAATTTTCTGAGAATTACTTAAATATTTCATAAATAAACATTTGATCAGATGATGCTGAGTTACCTGGTGTGTTTAGTTGAGCTTTGTCCAAACATGAAAACATAATTCCAGTCATTTTCTCAATAAAAGAGTCAGGAAACAATCTGAAGATGCTGGTTTGAAGGAAAACTAATAAAAAGATACAAATCAGTGGGGTTAACGGATGCTGAGTTTAGAGTAGTTTTGTTAGAAACTCAAATCTTTAACAGTTTTAAACAACAGAGTTTAAACATTACATTTGTTTCTAGTTTTGACCAAAATGACTAACTTCATCATTTCTCATCGAGATGATCATCAGGTTAATTTACAAAAAATGTCCACTTCCGAAAAACGATCAAATATTTTTTTATGTCCTGAATGTGCCTATTTATATATATAAAAAAACTAATTTAGTTTGCACAAATCCTCAACAAATCCATGACTCCCCCAGCCAGACAAAATTAGTTTCATGAAGAAGGTTTGTGTTTATTTCATGATAAATATTAATATAATTTAAATTGAAACGTAATTTAAATGTTTAAAAGCTTGATCTTTTATTATTTGATGGATTTGATCAGAAATGAAGTTGATTGAAAGATGTTACCTAATGTAGCAGATTGATTCCACCTGCTGCAGGGCAGCTCCTTTAAGGGAGAGGGATTCTGGCCACTCGGTAATGAGAACTCAGCTGGGGCGTCGCGTCTTCCGCCTGAGCGTCGTTCGGCTCCGGGAAGGGTGCTGGGCGTTTATTTGCACGCAGTAAGTATGGAGTTTCTTTGTGTAGCGGCAGTTGGGGTTGTGTTTAACATACCGGCACGCATTCTGCAGGGATCTGATCCTGCCAACAACGCCGAATGTGACACCGAGGGCTCAGGCAAACAACTCGAGGTGGAAACACGTTGTCCAGGTATAAGCAATCAACTTTATTAACCAAAAGGCTAAAAATGATTAATCTCCACCATATTTATGGGCGTGAACATTTTATCCCTAATGGCTCAAAAGGGAAGTAAATATTAAATCTGATGCTGCACAAAGTCTAATAAAACATCAACGTTATTATTGTAGGCTTTACATGACCTATACAGGACTGATATGTTAAAAACAAATCTCTAAGCCACATTAAGTTAGTTTTATTAAATAACTAATTTTTGTGGTTTTCTCCATAAATAACAAAGATATCATGTAATCTAAATGTCAATTAAAAAGGTAAAATCCTCCAAATGGTTGGAGGTTTTCTCCTTTTGCTGTTTTGAGCTGGACAAAAGATATATGTGTAAAAAAGCAGAAAATTTGATTGATTTGTAAAAGTTTTTAAAACAGTTTTTGTAGAAGTGGGCATTTTTTGTCCTTAATGACACAAGTATGTAGTAAATTTCTATAGAAAATATTTACATTTGACATTCAAAAGAATGTTTGTTACAAAAAAACCCCAAAACATGATGGAGAGAGTAAGAGGAAAAATTAACAGAATAGAGCAGAATGACGCATGAGGGAATATAAATCATATATATTCCTCCAACACATCAGGGTTTTTATTTCTTCAACCCAAAAAGAGTCACAGCTGTAGCTAGAGAAACTCTCAGCTGACATAAATAATAAAACGGGTTAAAAAAAGACTAAAATTCAGACATTTAAATGAAGGAGGCGTTTTATTTGAACATGTTCAGAATGGACAGGGAAGAAGTTTTTTCTTGACGACTAGAGAAACTTCAGTTAAACTAGTGAACTATAAGGTTTTTAATTCAAACTAATCATTCACCTACAGGTGTTCTTTCTGATTATTGTGCTCCTGATGTTCTGGTAGTTACAGTTTTCATGTTTATTTAAATAGAGCAGCTGTTTGTTCTTCCTACTGAGCAGTTGAAGTCTAAAAACAGGAGTGATGGAAAATGAGCGTTTCCTCCTCTTGTCTTGTTCTGAGTTTGTTACATCCGACGTTTTCCCTGCTGACTCCACTTGTTTACAAAGCCTTGCTGCTGCTCATTAGCTCTACGCTGACCAGACGTCCAGTCTGAGCAGCAGAAGGTCATCTGGGAGACGCTGACAGCTCTCCAGCCTCCAGCTCTCGGCCCGTTGAACCCAGAGCACCAGAAACAGAAGAACAGTTTTAGTGAGGTCTTCAGGGTTCAGAACCAGAATGATGTCTGAAGCAGGGATGAATTATTTTCTGGTTTAATGGTTACTCTGGTCAAATCTGTATTTAGCTACAGTCAGGACCACACCCACTGATGAGATCACTCAAAGTGGGTGGAGTCTCTGAAATAGAAGTAGTCCTCTGACTGGAGCTAGTCGGATCAAGAAAGACGTTGCTGCAGACCGGTGACAAAATAGGGGCCTATTTTTGTTTGGGTTTTTTTTTTTCAACAAAAAAGTCCCACTGATGCGTTAAAACTAGAGTTGTTTGTCTCTGTTTGTCAGCTGATCCGATCTGGATAGTCCTCTAGCGATCCGATTCATTAAAGATACACGATGAGTTAAAACCAAGACCTGAATCACAACCTGATCTGATGTGAGTCTGACCCATCACATTACAGTTTAATGATAAAGTTTCACTAAACAAGGGAATCATTTTAGTTCACTTTGCTCTACTTATTGAAAAATGGCTGCTATATGGAGCTAAATCAGAGCCATAATGTTTATTTATTTGAAAAAAGATTTGAAACTGAAAGTTTTGAATTTGAATCTTGAAAAATAAAAAAAATGTATTTAAAATAAAAAAAAGTGAACTGAATTTTATTTCAGTTGGATCTAATTCACTTTTTGTTTTTATTAAATTTATTTGAAGAAATATCTTTTGCTTCCCTTTCTTTCCTAATCTAGATATTTTCACCTTCATAATTTCAACTCCTTTTTCTTCAGTTTCAAACTTTTGGCCCTGAAGTGGCGTGGGGGCACGGCTTTAGATTGCAGGGGCATGATTGCCTGCTCAGGGGAAGTGGGAACTTCAAAACATGTTCTTGTAGCTGCTTGCTAAAATAACTTAAACTTGTGTTTTTCTAATTTCTCTGTCAAAACCTTAGACAGTTTTTGTGCTGGATGAGCAAAATACAAAATCTTTAGCAGAATTCCCAGCCTCTCTTCAGACATTAACATTTCCTACACCCACAAAGTAACCACTAGGATCACTTAAAGATGGCGTCTTCTCCAGGGAATAAAAGTGGTTCAGGTGATCAGGTGAGTTCTAGTTTTTGTCTAAATAATTGGCGGATCCATCCTAAGTGTCTTGGTGTGGATTACCCTTTATGTGAGGTACAATTCAAGGAACAAGACATGTTTAGTCACTCTGTTGTCTTCAAGGTTCATCGTCGACACCCCGTCCAACTCCTTCTGCTCTTTGTCTTTTCATTTCAGTCCTTTTTTTTTTTTTTGCTGCCATATGTCACATATTTAATATATAACATGATCATATTTGATATATAGCATGATCATATTTAATACAAGTATATATAACATGAGCATATTTGTTATATAACATGAGCATATTTAAAGAGCATATTTTAAGTTAGACACTCCCTTAAACAAATGTTTAGAGAAATATAATAGAAACTTTTTCTGAATAAAAATTTACACAAATTCAGCTTATTTAGGCTCTTGGATTCGTTTTTGTGAGAATTGTCAATTTTTTCACCAAACCGGAAGTGACGACAGTTCAGGGAGACCGTTCGTTCTCTATATAGAAAACTGATCCACTGATCACTGCTTGTGACGAGCAAAACAAACCCCCAGAGTGCCGTTATTTTATTACTTTATTACTATAGTGAGCAGTTATTTTATTAAGATTAAAAAAAAAAAAGATAAAAACAATCAGTCCTGTAAGGCTGTACCCTGTCGGTCCAGCTGTAGACCGTGACCCACCTCCTCACTCGGGTCTGGATAAAATACCAGCGTTTAGCACCAGGTTTTGATCATCAGAGCTCCAAACATTGAGCTGCGTTCAGGTGGATTGTTAAGAAATGAAAGGGTTTATAAAAAGTTTCACAGGATGCAGCTAAACGGTTCGAGGCTGACCGAAACAGTGTCGGGTCAGCCTGGAAACCCCGCTGTGAAGCCCCTCTTGGTAGCCCCGCTGGGAACGGCAATCCCCTCTTGGGAGCCGCTGGGAACGGGAAGCCCCCCTGGAGAGCATCGCGGCATGGATTTACTGTACCCCGCCAGCCAGGTGAGGGTCAGACACCTGAAGGAAATGCTCTCATGAAATCGCTGATCGGTACCGGATTACGACCCACCACGAACCGTACCAAACCTGGCATGGAAACGAGACTCAAGTCTCCCCGTTAGCTCCTGTTAGCTCCTGTTAGCTGCTGTCTGCTAACAGCGGTTCCGGTGAATGGATCGAAGTAACGGCGCCTGTTTAGAGTCACACTGAATGTTTTTCGTCAGTATGTGGGACTCCATCACATCCAGTCCTGGACTAGACCAGGACCGCCGGAGTTTTTTCGTCTCCAAACAGAAGTCACCGTACCGGTAAGGAAGCCGTCCCGTTGTTGACTCAGTGTCCTGACAGACTGGCGATTGGCATTCATAAACATAATAATTTAGCATTTTTTATTAAAATGAATTCACACCGACTTGATTAAAGAGCGCTCTAACCTAAAACTAACAACTCATCGCCGACAGCGAGCAGGCAGCTGGCAGACTAGAGCGGTGCCAGTCTGAGATGTTAAAGTAGTTTAGCTTTAAAAAATCTAACACAATGATTAAAACAAGCATCTGTTACACAAACTCCACACAACAAAGGGCTCAAATCATCATATTTATGGGATTATTGATCGTACAGAGTGTTAAATTATCCTACAAATACTTTATTTATCTACATCTGACAACACTGTAAGCAGCGCCACCTAGCTAGGAGCTCCCTTAGCTGACGTCACAGGTTCACATATGAAAAAAAAAGCGTTTTTAGAAGCTTTGCAAAAAGGGGCACTTTGGACTAGAAAAATGGTTTAAAAAAATGTATTGTAAAACAAAATACCCTCAATAAACATTTCAAATAGTATTTTTGGACAGAGTTTTATCAGAATTAAAAAAAAAAAAGAACTTAAAATATGCTCTTTAATGTATAACATGATAATATTTAATATATAACATGACTATATGTAATGTACAACATGACCATATTTAATGTATAACGTGATGGCCATATTTAATATATAACGTGACGAAATTCAATGTATAACGTGACGGCCATATTTAATGTATAACGTGACGGCCATATTTAATGTATAACGTGACGGCCATATTTAATGTATAACGTGACGGCCATATTTAATGTATAACGTGACCAAATTCAATGTATAACGTGACCAAATTCAATGTATAACGTGACGGCCATATTTAATGTATAACGTGACGGCCATATTTAATATATAACGTGACGGCCATATTTAATGTATAACGTGACGGCCATATTTAATGTATAACGTGACCAAATTCAATGTATAACGTGACGGCCATATTTAATGTATAACGTGACGGTCATATTTAATGTATAACGTGACGGCCGTATTTAATGTATAACGTGACGGCCATATTTAATGTATAACGTGACGGCCATATTTAATGTATAACATGATCATATTTATATTTGTTTTATGTATGTAGCAGACACTTTTATCCAAAGTGACTTACAAATGATATTGTGACCAATAATTGACTTTGAGGCTAACAAACCACTCACCCTGACATTAACCCTAAACAAACTACTTAGATGGTCTAACACTAGTCTCTAAGGTGACCGTGAGGGGAAAAAAGAACACAGTATAGAGTGAAGAGCATGAAGAGAGTACAGAGGAGTAGTGAAGGTAGGAGCTAGTCTAGAAGATGATCTCTGAAGAGCTGGGTCTTCAGGGTCTGCTCTGGTAGCTTGGTAGATCATTCCACCATCGTGGGACGACACATGAGAAGAGTCTGGACTGTCCCAGCGTGGTGTAGCACTGCTAGCTGATGATCCTCTGATGACCGGAGTGACTGAGCCGTGACGTAAGCTTTAGCAAGAGGATTCAAGTAGATGGAGCCGTTCCTTTCAGGACCCTGTATGCTAAACTTGAATTTGATGCATCAGCTAAAGGTAGCCAGTGGAGCTCCATGAACAGAGGGGTGACGTGCTCTTTTAGGCTGATTGAAGACCAAACGTGCTGCTGAGTTCTGAACCATTTGTAGAGGTTTCACAGTGCAGGCTGAAGACCAGTTAGAAGGGCGTTGCAGGAGTCAAGGAGGGAGATGACCATAGATTCTGGGTGTGTTTTACTGAGTCAACCATAAACGATGCATTTTATTATACAAGCTGCTTCTTTAGACTACTCCTTTACACAAAGGAACTCAATGTACTCTTTTACAATAAAAGTTTGAAACGCATGCATCCCTCACATCTGAAGCTGATAAGTTTATTAACTCAATATCAATATGAGATCAATATGAACTGTTTACTAAACTTTATAAAGGTCTGAACACAGTGCGTTTATACTGGTATATACATTAATAAATGTCACATAAACATTTATGCAGTTAACGTGATAAAGGTCTGAATTACGACACCTTTTTGTTGTTTTTACTTATTAATGTCATTAATGCTCCTTGGTGTTTTAGCTATATGGAACCTATAATATAAAATATAGTGATATATATGTGTTTATATACAGTATATAGAACAGGCCGCCTCATTCAGAACAGAATTCCTGGGACAAAAATAAAGAAATGGCCTGAGGAGCTGGATGAATGAGACTTGGGTTGTCACAGGACAACGGGCTGAATAAACTTGTCTTCTTTGAATTGTATCTTATATAAAGGGTAATCCACACCAAGACACTTAAGATGAATCCACCAAGAATTTAGACAAAGGCAAGAACTAACCTGATCACACAGTGAATTAAGGTTTTGATGTTCCCACTTCCTTTGAATGCAACAAGAAAGGAAAGGAGCCCTCAGGCTCCTGTAGCAGGCTGTCTAGCATGTTGCCACGCCTCTGTCATCTAAAGCCCCATCAGATGTGAAGGTGAAAAATTAATTAAAAAATAAATTAGTCACTGATTTATCACCAACCTGCAGCAGCGTCTCTCCTGATTTGACTAGTCCTTGGTATTGTTTCTTTCTTCTAACTTCCTGTTACTAGAGACTCCGCCCCCACCCTACTCTTACTATAGATGAGTAACTGTTAGAATGACCCAGACGTCCCTTTAAACCTGTATTCTGTGAGAGATGGAGGTCTATAAGCCTCCAGAGAGACCAGACCTGTAGATGAGACAGTTTTAGATTGTTAAGGAAAGATTTTCTTAAATGTTTCCTCCGTCTGAGTAAAGAAAGTCAACGTGACAAAGAAGACGAGGTTCATTACATCACAGCTAACCTGGTCGGCTAACATTTCATCCTGCTGCGTTGCATGAAAGAGGAGTTTTTATCCATTTTACCTGTCGGTTGTTGGTTAAAGTCTTTTCTACCCTTTTAACCAGAGGTGTTTTTATTATCCTGACTGTCAGAGCCCTAGTAAGTCTCTACACGTTTACCTCAACTCTCATAAAAACAAGGGTCTTTATGCTGGGTGACTCACGTTTTTGTCCTGCAGACTAATCGGCACATAGTTGTTTGTTTATTATTCAGCAGACTTATTTTATTTACTCAACTTAAAAAAATTATTTTACTTTTTGAATTTTACATTTGTCGTTTTTTGTAAGCTATTGAATTTAGTTTATTTTTATCAAACACTTTTACTTTATACCTTTAACTTTTTTAATGGTTGAATTTTTTACCTTTGAAACTTCAGTTTTTTAAATTGTTTTATTTGGGTTTTTTTTTCACTTTATCAAATTTATATTTAAATATTATGTAGTTTATTATTTAATTTAAAATTTTTGCACTTTTTATGTTTAAAAAGTTGTTTTTTCTTTACTTTGTAGTAGAAGTTTCAGGTTTAGGCTGCAGATCAAAATTTAAATTCAGAGATTAATTTGGTCCCTAAAGATTAAAACCTTCAATGTGACTCCAGCACACAGTGACGGTCCTAAATCATGTTGTTATTATTGATTTTATTGTTATTCAAACCCCAAAGATTGTTTGAAGATAAAAGCAGAATATCTTTAGTTTTTATCCATAGCATACCTGGAATAATTTAACAATTAAAATAGCTATTTGTTTTATTTATAATCTTATTAGTTCATTCCAGAGTATTTCTCCCCTCAGGCTGTCTGAACGAAGCCTAAAGCTTTGAATAAATAATGAAATAACCAGAGAACGTGATTTCCTGTGGGTGAACCTTTGACCTGTTCTCTGTCAGGTTATTTGCATGTAAACTGATTGAGAACAGGTTTTTTAGGAAGCAGCAGATCATTATCAGGCACTTTGTTTTAAACCACATGTTGTGGTCACATTCGACAGACGAGTCTGCAGACAGGAAACCTGAAACATCAGCTGATCGTTTAGAGTGTTCCTGCTGTATCAAACCTAAAGGAACACGCTGTAGCTCCATTAAGTGAAGCAAGTCTCTGCAAGACATGGTCACACACCCAGGCAGCTCTGATAGACAAACAATCTTCTCCTGTCTGTCGGCTCCTTTCCTCCCATCACTCCCCCCTCGGGCTGAAACAAGTAGGCCAAAAGTGGGAAGCCTTGTCCTGCTCTGAGTGCAACAAAGGCAGCGAGCAACCCGATCCTGCAGGATATCGGAGGTTCTGCACCCAGAAGGGTTTGCTGGTGATTCCTGAAGGCTTCGTGTTGTTTCCACACCGTTTCTCTGTGCTGATTCAGCAGACGTTGTGTAAGTCGGAGCTCTGCCTGCTCATCCCTGGAGGATGAGAGGGATTTCCTCAGCATGAGTAAGGAATCAGGAGGCTGTCTTCTGTTTACTCCTGGATTAAAGTCACACTCAAACTTCATAAGGTTTTATTTCTTCCTCCTCCTTGTCCTGTTGAGGGCTGCAAGATTTATTACTTAACCTGATCCAAAACACCCAAATCTTTAGTTAAATTATGTCTTCAGCATTTCCTCAAGTTCTACAGAAGTCTGTGAATCAGCCACTGATTCTAATCAGGTGTGATGAAGCCGAGAGACATCTAGAAAATAGACGATCCAGGACTGGAGACTTGATTTAGGCAGATATAACGGGTCTGAGTGCCAGAGCAGGTTAACTGTATGACAGGAAACGTGGGACTGCTGAGTTTTATGAATTAGTGGCACAGTGGACCGTATCTGCTTAGGCAACAGAGTGGACGGGAAAGAGACGACATACCAGAAAGGGAGAGAGTGTAATGGGAACAACACATGGACATATTTACTGTGTACACACTAAACACTTATTAATTGTGATTTTATGTGTGACTATTGGCCTGTGTGTGTGAGTAGATTTGTAAGGTAGGTGCAGGGAGGGGTCGCCGAACCAGGCAGCCTGGGGGAAAAGAGATGTCCTGACTTAGCGAAGTGTTTGGTTGTTGTGTTTGATGTTTTCCATCAAATAGACGAGGGATCTGTGTTGGTTTTGGACCCCACCCTGACAGACTTAAACACTGCAACACTAATACTGTTGCAACATTCATAAACACCAAGCTTCTCTGCCTGTTTCCCAACCTGATGTGACCGCCTTTCAGCTTCCTCCCATCATGAAGCAACGATCCAAATCGACTTTACTGCAGGACTTTATCACCTGAAAGCCGATGCAGGTGCTGTAATAAAATCATAAACATTACGTAATGCTCAGGATTCACTGACGAGACACGGATCATGTCTAATTCGACTCTTTAGTGTCAGAATGTTGCAGAATTTTTTCTCTTTGCAGTAAAACAAATTCCTAACTGGTTATATTTGGAGACTTTGTGGACTTTGGAGAGCTGTTCTGTGCAGAGAAGTTCGGTGTGAAAGCGACTCACAGGATGCCTTCGGAACTGCACAGATGGTGTGAAGTCACGGACAGAGAATGGGCTGCGTGTTCGTCCTCGCACCACGCTACGCGGACACCGAGCTCTGGAAAGTTTTAGCAGGACTTTGATTGCTGCTTGTTGATGTTCTGGTTTTGTTTCCTGCCAGGATGTGTGTATGTGTGTGTGTGTGTGTGTGTGTGTGTGTGTGTGTGTGTGTGTGTGTGTGTGTGTGTGTGTGTGTGTGTGTGTGTGTGTGTGTGTGTGTGTGTGTGTGTGTGTGTGTGTGTGTGTGTGTGTGTGTTCTTACCTTTCTGGTTTGTGTGGTTGGTTAGCAAATAAACCAGTTAACTTCCTGTTCACCTGCGATTCTACACAAGTCAAAACATTGGCCGATGGGGGAAAACACGCCCCTACAGTATTCATTTGATCTCGTGGAGAGTCTCGCAAGACGGTTCTGTGTAGGATCTGATCCTGGTTCAGATTTTGTGCAGCAGCCTGAGTGACGGAGTCGGGAACAACAAAAGGCTGAGGCCAGACTGGATGGGGGTGGAGGTGTTATTAGCATGAGAAAACCCTCATCCTCCTCTCCCTCGTCTTCCTCACATTGTCTGTGGCTCAGTCAGGGAGTCGCTTCCTTAAAAAGCCATCGTTCCTGTTAGTGAACAGATGATTGTGTCCTGTGAGTTCATTATGTTGGTTATTTATTGGTGAAACGTGATTTACTCTATGATCACATTAGAGATGTTTATCTGGGTCAGTCTGAAGTGTAGTATTCTGAGCAAGAACACATCACTGCTACGCAGCAGTAAATACGTTTTCTAAGTTAGGTACTATTCACACTCTGTTAGCCGTAAACACCTCTTTAATTTCTACTTTCCCATCATGCTTTGCTTCAAGGTAAAGGTGACATTATTAATATCGATTAGTTTTAAATACATAAAAATTAACTGCTAATCTTCTGCAGCAGCGTCTCTGACTAGCCATGAGTATCCCTTCAATCAGGGGACTACTTCCTGTTTGTAGAGACTCCACCCACTTTGAGTGATGTCACCACCAGTGGGTGTAGATAAAGAACTGATAGAACATCACTTCAGTTCCTTTAAGGCTGAGCCTGGTCACCCTACAGAGGAAGGATCTCATTCTTTCAGTTCCGATCCAGATCATTCAGTTCCGATCCAGAGCTTTCAGTTCCGATCCAGAGCTTTCAGTTCCGATCCAGATCTTTCAGTTCCGATCCAGAGCTTTCAGTTCCGATCCAGAGCTTTCAGTTCCGATCCAGAGCTTTCACTTCCGATCCAGAGCTTTCACTTCCGATCCAGAGCTTTCACTTCCGATCCAGAGCTTTCACTTCTGATCCAGAGCTTTCAGTTCTGATCCAGAGCTTTCAGTTCTGATCCAGAGCTTTCACTTCTGATCCAGAGCTTTCAGTTCTGATCCAGAGCTTTCAGTTCCGATCCAGAGCTTTCACTTCCGATCCAGAGCTTTCACTTCCGATCCAGAGCTTTCACTTCCAATCCAGAGCTTTCACTTCCGATCCAGAGCTTTCAGTTCTGATCCAGAGCTTTCAGTTCCGATCCAGAGCTTTCAGTTCCGATCCAGAGCTTTCAGTTCTGATCCAGAGCTTTCACTTCCGATCCAGAGCTTTCAGTTCTGATCCAGAGCTTTCAGTTCCGATCCAGAGCTTTCAGTTCTGATCCAGAGCTCATGAATGTAGGTGATGGTTCAGATGAACCACCAAACGCAGAGCTTTGCCTTTCAGCTCCTTGTTCACCACCACAGCCTGGAGCAACGCCCTCATTACTTCAGACGAAGCCCTTATCTGTCGGTCCAGCTCTCCTCCATCCTGCCATCAGTCAGGAAAGAGACTGAGATACTGGAATTCCTCTGTTTGAGGCCGAGGCTCAACCTGGAGGGAAGATTAGAAACCATGACCTCAGGTTTTTAGGAGGTTGTGGTCTGAAGACACGAACAGAACATGCCGACAGCTCAGGAATTGTTTGTCAGTTTAGAAGATTCATGATTTAATAAAGGGGGGACTGGCTGTAATCAGGTTTACAAAGGACTATATTTACTAACCTTTGACCTGCAGCTCAACCATTAAAAGAATATTTTAGTCCTTAAAGGTTTTTGAAGCATAAAAACATTACTAAACTAAAAATGAAGATAAATACATTATTATTAAATTGATATTACTTTTACATTACTTTACAAAACCTGTAAATAATCATTTTGAATGTATTAATTCCATTCTGAAGGAAGGAAAGAGAACAGGTAGTTGTAGCTCAAATAAATGGACGAATTTCAGAAAACCTCCTAACGTATTTGGACTCTGCTGACAGGAACTTCTGTTTTGGGTCAGAACAGGAGGTCTGGGTTGTGATTCATCCGTTTAGGAATGTATTCCTCATTTCTGTTTTCTGTTAAATCTCCTGAGCAGCTGCTCTGACTCTTCTCACTGCATATCGTAGAGGTTATGGCTAAAGCGTTTTCTATTAATTAAAATACAGATCGGTCTCTTCCAGTCCTGCTGTCGAGCAGCGCAGCACTGAGACTGAACCTCTGTCTGAACAGCGATGCATCAGGAACACCGGTCCTGGTTTTCCTGGACCTCACTTCTGTGTTTGATGCCGTTGATCGCAGCATGCTGATTGGTAGACTGGGAAGGTGGGTGGGATCCTCTGGTCCTGTGCTGAACTGGTTTGGCTGACTGGGGCTACTTGATGTCATTTTAATTAGGTTCCACGTGGGGTTCCTCAGGGCTCTGTTCTTGGGCTTTTTCATTCAACACCTACATGCGCCCCCTAGCTCAGATTATAGGGTATTACATCATATTTGCTTTCAGTTCTTAGCTGCTGATCTGTATTCTAGTGCCTGTTTTTATGTGATGCTCTGATTTTATTGCAGTTCTTTAAAATTCTTTCTTGTCTTCTAATGTATTTGTTGGTGTTTTTTTGAAAATGCACAAAAAATAATGTATTTAGTTTGAATTATTTAGACATTTTATCCTGATCATAATTTGATTTATATGAGAAAAACAGATGATCTTCAACAAACAGGAGAGAGGGAAGTCGGTGCAGCAGATATTTATATTTCTCATGTTTCTGTAAAGCGTTTGAAAGGTTCAACTCTCCTTTCTTCGTCTTAATTCTGGACCTGGAGTCTCGGCGGATCCATGGATCCACTCCTTCGTTAGAACATTGCAGCAGAAATCAGAAAATTAAGACAGAATGTCTGTGGTTTCCTCCCCCCTCCCCCTGTCCTCGTCCTCCCTCTGTGGGTGTTTGGTACACTAAGTGCTTCATGATTGCCGGGGCCGTGAGGCGGCACAGTCGGCGGAGGCGTCAGCAGCCCTCAGCCAAGTGTCCCTGTTTCCCTGGTGGTTTATCTGGCAGCGTTTTGGTTGTTCTGTTACGTAGCAGCAGAAACGCTGCGCAGCAACAAGATTTCCTTTATAGCTCCTGTGTTGTTCAGCCATTTGTTCAAATGTCAGGCGGCTCCTCCACATTTTGGATGAATCAATTAATTAGTGAGTGACCTGGTGTTTGTTCAGACCGCCGTGAGGTGAGACGTGACCCCACAGGAACTCCTCAACTCTTTAAAGGATGCTCACAAAAATATTCACACATTTAAAATTAAATAACACTGAGTGACTATTAAAAGAACACATTTTAAAAGTTGTTCATTTATTTGACTGTTTTTTAAATGTTGTTTAAACCTTTTTAAATACCGTATTTGCCCGAATATAGGACGACCCTGATTATAAGACGACCCCCCCTTTTCAAGACTAATCTTCAGAAAAAAAGACTAAATTCATTTTTTAAAAAAACAATTTTTATTGAAATTTTGAGAAAATAATTTAACTAATGCTACTAATAATTCCAGACTGCTTTAATATTTGCTTATTAACAGTGGTGCACACAACTAGCCCACCAGTCCACTGTACTGATCTCTCTGCCCGAACGCACCTTTGCTGACAGGAGCTTTCACGGTCAGATTGTGCAGCTTCGCGATCATCAGACACTGATGAACTTCACATCCAGTTGTGGAGCTGAGATGGAGTTTTCATGTAGGGGAAGCTTGTTTACACACACACGCTGCTGCGGCAAAATGCACAGACACACACACACACACACACACACAGCTGCGCCATGAACGAACAGACACACAAACCGGCTGCTGTGCCATGATCGCACACACACACACACACACACACAAACCCGCTTTTGCACCATGATCGTACACACACACAAACCCACTGTTGCGCCATGATCGCGCGCACACACAAACCCGCTGTTGCGCAATTATTGCGCAGACAGACACACAACCCCGCTTTTGCGCCATGATCGTGCAGAAACACACACAAACCCGCTGTTGCGCCATGATCGTGCAGACACACAATTATGCTGTTGCGCCATGATCGCGCGCACACACAAACCCACTGTTGCGCAATTATTGCGCAGACACACACACAAACCCGCTGTATGTGTGAGGGAGTGTGTAGGTGTGTGTGTCGGGTGCATATAAAGAACGGTGAGACGGATGAGGTTCTGAGGGAGAATGCGTGTGTGAATCGAGCGAGCGACGCGAGTCCTCACCTGTACAGAGTCTGCTGCTGAAAACACCTGCTGGGTCTGGACATTTTAATCCTCAGTACTAGTAAACTGTAACTTTGAACTAGGCCAGGCCCGGACCTCTGGAACCGCTCGCGGTCTGAGCTGCTTCCTGCCGCTTTGACCAAAAAGCCTGCGCCCTCCGCCGGAAAAACTAGGGCGCGATAATAAGATGGACCCCCCCTTTTTCAAATTATTTTCAATTAAAAAAACCTCGTCTTATATGCGGGCAAATACGGTATTCAAACTATTTTTGTCAGAGTGTTTGGTTTAGGCTCTAAATCAAAGTTTAAAGCACGCAGTCGGATATGATCTTTTATCACAAAAAAAGTTGGAAATGAAATCTAATCAACCATGTTGAAGAGAATGCAGAAAAACCTTCAATCGATCAGGAAGTCGGAGTGAAAACTGTCATCCTGTACGGGAGGCAGGCTCACATCTCAGCACAGGGCCAGCTGAAACAGCGAGGCCCATCCTCCTTCCTCTACTGTCACCTCCAAATCTCCTGCGTCATTTTAGATCTGGTTGCTATGGTTACCAAAGACCTCTCGCTTCATGTCTTCTCGTCCTTCTGCTACGTCGCCCCATTTGATCATTTTAGGACTTAGTGTCATCCTAAGCTGCTAATACTGTGTTGTTGTTTTTAACTAGAATGTTTTTAAAATGTTTGTTTTTTAAAACCCTGCACACCCCGAGTTGTTTTGTTTTGTTGCTGCCTCCTTTAGACTCTATTCATCTGTTTTCTAAAACCATTTCATAAAAAGTTGTTTTGTTCAAATAATGAACTCCATGAATGTTTGTTTATTCTGACAGAAAATGGAAAATAAACAACAAAATAATGCAATTTTACTTGTTAAAACTAGTCTGAAAGTTGTCATTTTTACTGGGTTTGTGAAGACTCCTGCAGTTGTTTTTTTTAGTTTAATTAATTAATTTTTTTATTATTTATTGATGCAGTTTACACAATAGAAAAAAAAAAGCAATTAAGTTTTAGGAGGTTTAGCTTTTTTTGCATGTTTATTTGGAACAATGAGTAGTTATTATAATATTTTTATAAAGTTTTCATTCAACCATCCTTATATTTTTTTAAACATAATTTAGTAAAAAATATATATATAAATCAGTTAAGGTTAGTGCACATTTCACTAACACACACACACACACGCTCTGCAAACAGAGTGATCCAGCTCAGTTGAAAACCAGCTTTAAACCAGAGGATTCTGGTTTTAGTGACTGAAATCAGGAACGTCTCTGAAGTTTCTCTGGATTCATGTTTTCATGCAGCTCTGATTCATCAGCTGCTTATTAATGAAATCTGTTTCTGATCAACTCTTTGAGAGCTTGGTTTCCCGCCCACTCCCTCCCTCCAGCTCACCTTGAAACTCTGAGATCAGAGAGAAAAGGTTTTAAAGTTTGTTGTTGCATTAATTACCACCGTGGGGTCGCCTAGCAACTGATTATTGTTCCTTCATCAGCTGGTCCTTTCCTCCTCAGTAACATGAGTTTTTATATTATGTGTCAAGGACTCAAGTTTTATGAATGATCTTCACACCGTGTGATCAGAGGCGACATTAACAGCCGCTCAGCCGATCCAATGTACGCAAATGGTGTACACGGCCATGTTTGTTGATGTTTCACAGATAAAATCAGATCCTTTTACGTCAGAGGAAAAGTCTGAAAGCAGTTTTGTGTTTTTTTTTTTACGTCCACTTAACAATAGGAAGGTTGAAAAGGTGTAGTCAGGTTTGTGTATGAAGACTGGATCTCCTGATTTGGTACAACTCTTCTTCTGCTGCCATTCCTGCTGTTTCAGAGAACTGCAGCACACTGAAGTGTTTTATTTATGATTTATGATCACGTGGATCAACCACTTAACCTGAAAATAAAGAATTTAACCAAAGTTTTTTTATTTACAATAAATTTTCTTAGTTTGTCTAGTTTAATTTTAAAACAACCTGTTAATCATCTCTGGGCTTGAGTTGATTTTACTACAGCAGCTGTTCACTGGACAGGAAGCAGTCCAGAGTTTTCAGACAGGCTAAATTTGATATGAGAAGATTTGTTTCAGTCATTAATCACCTGAATGAGATCCGAGTCGCTGACTGAACTCTGATGTTCTGGTTTCTCGTCGGCAGCGGTCAGTTCGCCGTGGTCAGAAGATGTCGGCACCGGAGCACAGGCGTGGAGTTCGCCGCCAAGTTCATCAAAAAGCGGCGCAGCAAATCGAGTCGGCGAGGGGTGACGAGGGAGGACATCGAGCGCGAGGTGAACATCCTGAAGGAGATCCAGCACCCGAACATCATCACCCTACACGAGGTGTTTGAGAACAAGGCGGAGGTCATCCTCATCCTGGAACTGTGAGTCTTTACTTCTGCGGTCCATTCTGTTTCATGCTAAATTGTAGAGATTGTACAGATTTTCTTGATACTCGTTTGTTTTGTTGCATCTAAACCATGATGTGTTCAAGTTCATTTGGGTTTTAGTGAGCAAAAAAAGAAAAAGGTGTGTCATCACCAAACAGTTTGTCACATAGATGAAGTTAGAGTCATTAACATGTAGAATGAAAACAAGTGGACCTAAGACGGAGCCCTGGGGAACTCCATGACTGATTAAAATGAGGATGATTTTTGTCAGACTCTAAGAATCACTCACGGTTTCTATTTCTGAATCTCAAACAAAACCTTCCTGCTCTGTTGTGGAGTGGAGTTGGGTGATATTAAACACATTTGGACATTTTTGTGGGCGGAACAACGTAAACATGCACAAACTGATTTATATATTTCGAACTCAAAAGTCCAAAAATGGAGGAACTAGTTGCCAAAAAACATTTGGTAATACTTTGTCTATAAAATGGCCGCTTGTGCAGACGTAAAAGCCACGAACCAGCCTGAACATTCATGAGTTCACTTTCCAGCTGAGTATGCTAAGCTATCACACTGCAGCTCCATGATATTGCTCAGTAAGATTTAAAATGGAGATTTATGGAGACTGTTTTTATTTTAGTTTTTGTTGCTTCATACTGAGCAGCGTCTGTGAGGCAGATAAAGACCCCTGAACATGATTAAAGCCCGTCTCTGTTTCCCTCCCCTCCATAGTGGTGATTAGTTAAATTCATATGTTATCTAAGGACAGGCTACTCACTTTTCTGGAAAAAGATTTTTAGTTTAAGCTTCAAACGTGGCTCAGCTGGTCTCTCTCCTTTTATTACAGACGTCTAACTGGTTAGAGCGCTGCTTCCAGCTGGAAGATAAAGATTGTTTCAGTTTTTATTTGTTTTAACGTTGAGACATTTTTTTAAAAGAATTTTGGAAAAACTTTCTGAAACCCAAATTCTGACCCCGTTTTTGTTCAAATGCAGACACGTTTATCTGCTCAGAACCAGATTTAGTTTTTAAATTGAGGAAATTAAAGAAGAGAACTGGTGATTTTCTAGAGGTTGGCGGTGAAAGGAGCTGTAATCTGTTGAAGTGCTGAGTGGCACGAGGCCTCTTTGTAGGAGGTTCTGGTCCGACCAGTCCAACGAGCCCACATGCAACTTCAAACACTTCTCACAGCAGTTGTTTGCACCACAGGAATCCAGCTGACACACTTCTTCAGAAAAGTTGTGCCTAAGAGCAGAATGGAAAACATTTCCGTCACTGGGTGACCTTAGAGTGATCAGAGTCAGAACCTCGGCCTGAACCGGTTCTCCTCATTGCGTCACCAATAAGGATAAAGCCCACAGGCTTTAAAATTTAACAACACAAAGTGTGTTCTTAGTGGAGCGTCAGCAGGAATGTTGAACCTGACAGCAAACCTTTGTTGAAGAATTTTACTCGTTTCCTTGGTCTAAAAACCCAAAGCGAGCACTAGAATTTTAAGGTGTTCTGAACTCATCCTGCTCCGGTCTGAACTCCTCTGAAGATTTCAGCTCCAAACCGTAGAAACATGAACAGAACAGCCTCCTGCTGTCGGGGTGTTTCAGCATGTGGCTGAGGATCTTTTTAACCACAGTACGGAGTTTACTTCATGTAATAAAAGGTTTTTATCCCCTTCTTTCTTTTCTTCATCTAAACTTTTTGTTTTTGAACATCAATAAGATTTGAATATGGAAAAACGTTTCAACAACCAAACCAAACGACTGATTATTACAATGATCAGATCTAAGGATGAACCTGTTACTGGTTTTAATGGTTACTACAGTTAGTATTACTATTTTAATAACGTTTACTGTTAAAACCACATCCTGTGACCAGGCTGGATAAAAGCCATAGAAAGCTTTTAATTGTTTGACAAACGCAGCGTACGTGAGGAGACCCTGTGGACGTAAAGTTGGATAACTTGTTAAAATCAGTCGTTTTAATCAGTTTTACTAATAATTTGGTGATTATATTAATTTAGCTGTTATAACCAGAGGTTATGAGCAGGGGTACACATAACTAGTCGACCAGTACGCATGTGCACCCCAGAGCTATCATGTGGAACTATGTTTGGTGACTGTTTTTGTTGCGACACCCAAGTGTGTCGCCAATTAGCTTCCCCTATAGAACTGGTTCATGCTGTTCTGCTCTCTGACATTGTTTTAAATAAAGAGTCGTTCTGTTCCAGCCAGCGACTGAGTGTTGTGACTCCTGGCTTCACGGCCCCGCCCCCGGCGTACCAAACATCAGCGCCCTGAGTACCTCAGTGACAAAATAGTGTGCACCCCAGATTTATGAGTGTGTGTTTAGTTGATATAACCTCTAAAATATGAGGCTTTTTGGTTTGAGAAGCACCATCTTGATTATCCTGACAGCGAACTGAGACATCATTTATTTAAAAACCCTTCACAATAAGAGCATGAGACAAATGCAGCCACTTAAAAGAAGAGAAACATTTAAAGTCGGTGTCGTTTTTGTCAACGATGATAGCAAAATAATTTTGTTGGCGTGTGAGAGCTTTTGTTGACGGGACGAAAAAGTCAGCGTGTGGTGTCATGTGGAACAGTGTTTGGTTGGACTGTTTATACAGCGACACACACTTCCCTCAGAAAACAAGGAAGTGCGTTCTTTTCTGTTTTTCTTCTGTTTTATTGAGTTCTGCCTCCTGACACCAAACACCACTGATGGTCTGTCAGATGTTCAAAATGCAGGACGTTTCTGCCCACTGAGTGTGATCGGTCAAAAGCTCTGAGCAGCTGAGTGTGCGTTGAGAGTTGAGTGTGCGCTCATCACCTACGTCACGTTTAGGTGACGCAGTCACCAGATGCTTCAGTGCTACAACTGTTTCACTCGCTCACAGTGCAGAAAATACCTTCTCGCGGTGCATTTTTTCACTCACAAGTAAAACTTCTTATCACGTTAATGCGCTCAGTGTTTTGTCTGCAGAATGAGCGTTCATTCATTCAGGGATATTTGGTCAGGCAGCAAGAGATTCCTATTTCCAACTTATTGATATAAATTACTTTGTTTAAAGAGTAAAACTGACTTTTTAAACTAAAACTAGACTAAAACCTTTCTGAGTTTTTGTCGAGTACAACTGGAATAAAACTATAGAAGTGACTAAAATGTTTTTAATAACTAATAAACATTTTAATCTGAAAGACTAAAGCCTAGTTTATACTTCTCCGTCTGCGTCGTTACGGAGACACACACCGCCATTATACGTCGACGCAAGAGCTCTCCGACATCCACGCAAGGATGGACGGAGTCGAGCTCACTTTTCTAAACGTCCGTCGAACGAGACGGAGAGCGCACGTCTCTGATTGGTCGGCTCAACACCTCGTGATCATTTCCGGCTTGACGCTGGTATCAACCGAGTAGGAATAGTAAAATCTCAACGAAGCGGATATGGATCAGCTCGAGAAACGTCTGGCAGACGAAGTACGAACATTTATATCATCCATCAGTGTCCCTAAAGGGTTAAACAAGAGCTACATATTCGCTCGTCGTCTGCCTCGTCCTCACTGAACGGACGGACATTCAACGGACTCCTGTTGTAGTCTCCTCACTTCTGTTTAATTCTTTTTAACAACATTGTTTGTTCCTCCAGATCAATCTGTTCAAACTCAGTCAAAATTCGCTCTCTGTCGACCGTTACTGAGCTGAAGTAAACAAATTTTGGTCGACCGGACGGAGGCATTACTGCAGAAAAGGTATACGCCCTCTGCTGTCCTGGTGGGGAATTGCTTCACAACACTGACGGAGAAGTAAAAATCCAAAACGTCTCCGTCAATACGTCTGCGTGTGAGCGCAAACGTGCTGTCGGAGAAATATAAACTAGGCTTAAAGCTAAGATGGCTGCCAAAAACAGCACAGTTTGAAGGTAATGAACAGAATGTTGGGTAGTGTTGGGCTGTGTTCGAATTCAGGGGTAGGATGAGGACGCATTTCGAGGCCGATGACGTCACAGCGCCGCGACGAGTGCTGTCCGAATTCGAAGGATACTCATTCATGCGTACTCAAATGCGTCCTCGCTCCACCCCAATTTCGAGGATGGGTCTGGTGTATCCTCGCTGGCCAAGGCTATCCCAGGATGCTTTGTGCCGGCTGTTGGATTCTACTTTTTTTATTCTTACTTTATTGAATTTACAACACAAGTCCCATTGGATTCTACTGGTTCATCAATTTTGCAGCAGTAGCAGAAAAACCCAGAGAGCAGTTCAGTTTTAAATGTCAGTTTTTCAAAAGATGATAAAAAGCTTGTGTTTAGGAATGTTTTGCTTATTTTTATATGAAGTTTAATAATAAAAATCTCCACAAAAGAGGTTGAATGTTTTATTTTCATGTAATTTAAGACAAGAAATCAATGTGAACTAGCTTGAATGTTTTAAATGGAAATTTAGGAAATAAGTCACCATAAAAGAGCTTAAAGTGTTTCTTTAGATCCATTTTATCAGCTTTAGTCTGTCTGTCGGAGCTGTCACAGTTGCTAAGCGACTGGACTGAGGGGCGGGGATAAGTCTGAGGCTAGACCGTCTGAATTCAGAGCCGTTTATTTCCGGTCTTAGCGGTCAAGCAAGGACCCAACCTAGATAGACCAGCAAGTCCACGTCCTCAGAAGCATCCTACCCCTGAATCCGGACACAGCCTCTCAGTCCTAATGCTGGGAGCATCATGTTGTCGTCCTGCAGACTATAACCAGATTATTAGTATCTGTTTATTTATTATTCAGCAGGCGGGAAATGTAAAGTTATCAACAGACAGTGAGAATTACACATGTAGCTGAATAAATACTACTACTACTAAAAACAGCTGATAACCCAGTACTGCTGATGGCTCTGTTGTACTGTTTGAGGGCTTTTAAATACAGTTTTGATACCATTAGCAGTAATATTCCACAACAATCATAATTTTTAATATAATTTAATCAGTGTTCATATCGTTAATATAACATGTATTCATGTTTTGGTTTCTTTTTAGCAGAAATGTGATTTATTCTTTTCTTTTAGGGTCATAAATAACCTCTAAATCTTTGATGTTTTGAAGTTTCTCTGTTTGTTGTCCAGATCTGATTCTCTGGGTTTTCTCCTCCAGTTGTAACATCACTCCCTGATTCTCCACCTTCCTGGTGTTTTTCTGTATTTGTTGATGTTCATTTGGCTCTTGATCTGCTGATGGAGGAATGGGAGTTTTTACTGGTGTGTCAGAGAAAATCCAGTGTACTGGTTGCTGCTGACGGAGATGGTGTTTGTTGTTCTGCAGGTTGTGATGTGTTAAAGGATAAAAATGGAACTGAACTGAGAGAAGAGTGATTTAATTGAGCAACTATAAGAACTGTATTTTTGTTTTCGGTTTCGATTCCTCAGAGGAAGCCATTTAATGTAATTAGCCTCATAAAACCTGCTCTGGGCGTTGTTGTTTAACTGTCACCAGACCGATGAGTTTTTCTGTTCAATCTGCTGACGGTTGAGACGTTATCAGGACTTTTTATTGCTGCCGCCTGGTTTTTATTCTTTATTTTCTTGCTTTTTTACTCTCCACCTTCTCTTGACTCATTTTAGAAGAGAGAGAGTCTTCAGTGAGATGAAGATGGAATAAGATGGGACGTGTTGACTAGATTTAAAATCATGCGTTTACATATAGATAGTGAGTGGTGTGTAATTCTGTTGTTGCAGTTTACTCTCTTTATTCTGTAATAAACCAACCATAACCTGAGTATTTTAGCCGTTAAACTCGAGACGAACACATTCTGATTTTCAGAGCCGAAACCTTTTTCTGGTCTGACCTGTAAATACGATTTAGCTGATTCTCACGTGTCAGTGAATTAAAGCAACAATAAATAGTTTTTTACACTTTAAACTAGAACATTAAAATTGATCTAATTGTGTTACGCCCCTCTGCAGTTTCCCATTTATGTTACGACCCCGCTCGTTGGGCCAAAACATAAAATGGAGACTGAACACAAAGGATAAAGTTTTTAGTGTTTTTATTTAAAAGGAGCCATTTCTATGGAACTAGAATTGGGACTTTAGTTTTGTACTTGTAACTTTTAGTTGTGAACTTGTAACTTGTAATTTTTGTGTTTTGTGTGTAACTCATAGCTTTGTGCGCGTGTAAAACCCTGCAATTTGAACATGTGGCGGCACTAGCTCAGTTGGGAGAGTGGCCGGTCTGGTAACCGGAGGGTCACTGGTTCGATCTCCAGCTCTGGCTGGGTTAGATTGTCGTTGTGTCCTTGGGCAAGACACTTCACCCACCTTGCCTGTGTGAATGTGAGTGTGACTGTGTGTGAATGTTGGTGGTGGTCAGAAGGGCCGATGGCGCAGAATGGCAGCCTCGCTTCTGTCAGTCTGCCCCAGGGCAGCTGTGGCTACAGACGTCTGTCGTAGTTTACCACCACCGGTGAGAATGACTGTGTGAATGAATAATGCAACTCTGTAAAGCGTCTTTGAGTGACCTAGAAAAGCGCTATATAAAACTGATGCATTATTATGTAATTTGAAACTTATATTTTTTTACATGTGTGCAAGTCACAGAACTAAGTTACAAGCACAAAACTGAAAGTTTCAAGTACAAAACGTAAGTTACAAGTGCAAAACTAAAGTCCCAATTCTAGTTCCATACATTTCCCTTAAAATCTCCAGCCTCTATCTGGCTGGTGGCAGCCCCAGTGGTTCTCTCCTTCAGGCCCCTCCCAGCATGCTTTATGCCTGCTCCCACAGGTGCAGCCTAATTAGTAATCAGACCATGCAGATTGCTGCACCATCACAAACTGGCCAGGGAAACTGCAGAGGGGCGTAACAAATTGGTTTTTGAGTTAGAAACTTGACCATTTTCATATTTGCCATCACTCTACACCCCTCTACTGGACAGATACAGCACTAAACAGTTTTGAGGCGTGGGTAGGTCTCCTAGATGATGTCACTACCTGCTTTACGGCCAGAGTTACCAGGAGTGATGGTTTCAGCGAGGGTTTCACCGTTTAACCAGTCTGACTATTAACCACGTGGTGAAATATTGTAGAAAAGTATGTCCTGAAAATTAAGACTCCCCTAACACCACCTCACAGGTAATTAAATTAATTAATTAATCTGCTGGAACCAGTGACGTGAGACCCGCACGAAAACATCTCCTACACAGGAGAACTGTTGCCTGCTAGTAGGATCAGAACCGAAGTCCTACGGGTCCAGTTGGATTTGGGTCGATTAATTATCTGGACATACTGAGTCAAGGCCAATTCATACTCCATGAAGGGTCAGCGCGGACCGTGACAGCCACGAGACCTGAAAGCCTCCTCAGTTCCGCGTTGGTCCTGGAGGTTTAGCGCCAGTCGACTGAGGCCCAAGAGCCTTGTCATGTCTGCGCTGGTCCTGAATCGTTCTAATCTGCACACACACACACACCTGATACGCACACCTGCATGACACATCGCTAAAGGAGTTCGGCAGCTGAGTTCTCGTCGAGTATGAATTGGCATTTACGCTCGGACAGCTGAGAGAGGGAGAGAGTTTCTGAACTGAAAATGATTATACGTTAAAAAATATAAAATGCAACACCTTGTCTGTGCAGTGGCAGACTGCGGAGGGAGAGCTTTCTCTCTCTTCTGCCTTGAGAGGATTTACGGCAGTTGAAATTACACTTTTAACCAGTAGGGGGCTACGCAGGAAAGTTCATTATTGCTGCTTTAAAACTACATTTAACAATTAAAATATATCAGATTAACTCCCAAAGTATAATTCTGGAAGTAATCGTTAGCATGATTTAGCACTTAGCAGTGGTGCATTCATGGACCAGTGTGTCTTGCTCTCATTCTGCCATCTTTTCTGGTTCTGATTTTTTTTAAATACCTGTGAGTTTAGCCATCAGAAGATGAGGAATTCTTCTTTGTTCTGAGAAAATAATGGCATGAGATCAGAAAGCTAAAATCAGAATTCAGGTGTGATTACGGGACGGGACTAATCTCTGTTCTTTCTGTTGTAAATAAAACCAGCTGTTTACCTTCAGTGTCCTTTGGGGTTGGTGTGTTTCCTGGGTTTGTTTATGTGAAAGGAGTTTATATATTTATATTTTTCACTTCTTCTTTCTCTGCTGCTTCCTGCTTCATGTTGCGGAGACAAACGGAAACTTTTTGACCTCGTCATCCTCACGTCGCTCACTGCTCTCCTCATCTCAGTGTATTTGCTGCCACTGATGATGAAATGAAGAGTTTGACTGTTATAAAAACAACATAAAATTTTAAATAAAATGCACTGAATTAGATTCTTTGTAAATCTATATGATGAATGATTCTAATGTGTTTAATGTGAAGTGTTTACATATTGTTCTGCTTTTATCTTGAACTTTTTCTACTTTTTTCTGTGTTTTTTTCCTTGCAGCAACTTTTACTTTATAAAATTGATTAACATATAATTTATAGATGACACACAACAGTTTATAGAATTTGAAGTCTTCTGACACGTTTACATCCTCTCCAGTCTGGTGTTTATCTCTCTGAATCCTCCTTTTCCTGCAGCGTTGCTGGAGGTGAGCTCTTTGACTTTCTGGCAGAAAAAGAGTCTCTGAGTGAAGAGGAGGCCACCCAGTTCCTGAAACAGATCCTGGACGGAGTCCTCTACCTGCACTCCAAACAAATCGCTCACTTTGACCTCAAGGTACCAACGCAACAAACAAACTCACTCCCAAGTTTCAAATCAGTGTTATTAAAAACAGTTAAAATCCATCATTAAAAGGCTTCATAAAGTCAACTAAAACTGAGCTGTTTGCCCTTTAATGGGTTTGTATTTAATCAAATAAAGAATGTTTAATTTAAATAATGCTCCTCATATAAACACATTTTTATAAGAAATGTATTGTTTTTTAGGTTGTAACCTGATATTTGTTTTATAATCACATCAAGGACAACTATAAATGATAGTCTAGTCTCTGTTACCATGGTGACCTAGAGTCTAGTCTGTTACCATGGAGATCTAGAGTCTAGTCTAAGTTACCATGAAGATCTAGAGTCTAGTCTCTGTTACCATGAAGATCTAAAGTCTAGTCTCTGTTACCATGGTGACCTAGAGTCTAGTCTAAGTTACCATGGAGATCTAGAGTCTAGTCTAAGTTACCATGGTTATCTAGAGTCTAGTCTCTGTTACCATGATGATCTAGAGTCTAGTCTCTGTTACCATGGTGATCTAGAGTCTAGTCTGTTACCATGGAGATCTAGAGTCTAGTCTCTGTTGCCATGAAGATCTAGAGTCTAGTCTCTGTTACCATGAAGATCTAAAGTCTAGTCTCTGTTACCATGGTGACCTAGAGTCTAGTCTAAGTTACCATGGTGACCTAGAGTCTAGTCTCTGTTACCATGAAGATCTAGAGTCTAGTCTCTGTTACCATGAAGATCTAGAGTCTAGTCTCTGTTACCATGAAGATCTAGAGTCTAGTCTCTGTTACCATGAAGATCTAGAGTCTAGTCTCTGTTACCATGGTGATCTAGAGTCTAGTCTCTGTTACCATGGTGATCTAAGTCTGGTCTCTGTTGCTGTGGTGCTCTAGAGTCTAGTCTCTGTTGCCGTGGTGATTTAACCACTCTAGATTTCCCCTTGGTACCAGAAACTCTGACTTTCCTCTAAACAGGACACCTGTCTCTGGCGTTCAGCCCTCTGGCCCGTAGCAGGTTTTATTTTCAAAGTGGGGTTCAAACACCAACACACCACCTCTCAGCCAATCAGAGAGTCTCTATATTTTCTCCCAGAATTCCTTCTGATTTTCTCTGAGCAGCATCTCTATTTGATATCTGATGTTTCTGGAGTCTAAAACCAGTTTGATCCTACTAACTGGTTCTGGATCAGAGAGTCTTATGTGTCTTTATTAAATCCTTCAAAATGCTAAATGATTTCCTGATGTTTAAATCCTAAAGGATGAGAGCGTCGGATGTCTTTGTCACAGATCTGATGACGTTTGGCAGACTAAGCTCACAGTTCAACACTTTAATCAGGAGGCTGGAAATCCCTGTGGTATTTTATAGGTTTTGAAACTACCTGGACTTGGACAAAAACCTTTGATTGGACTCAACTTTTATCATTTCATTAAGGTTTTATTTTCTCTGTAATTTTGTTGTTTGGCCTCATGTTAGTAAAAATCTGAAGATAAACATTTTAAAGGGTTCATCTGCATCAACAGGCTGCTGGTTCAACCTGCTCTGGTTTATAAATCTGGTCTGGTCAGACCTGACCAATCAGCTGTTTTGGTTCAACCCACTCCTGTTCTGGATCATTTCCTCTCTGAGTCTGATTTTTTGTGGATTTTTTGTCTGGTTTTATCTTTTCAGCCGGAGAACATCATGCTGCTGAACCGCTCAGCGCCTCACCCGCGCATCAAGCTCATCGACTTCGGGTTGGCTCACAAGATCGACTTCGGCAACGATTTCAAAAACATTTTTGGGACGCCGGAGTTTGTAGGTCAGCCCGAGTTATCGTTATTGTCGTGTTGTTTGAGTACCAGATGTTTACGATGAGTCAGCACAAACTCAGCCCCCCTCCCCCCTCCCGCTTCCTGGCTCCATCCCAGAGGTTCACATCGTTACAGCAGGTGCCCACTGGGCCAAAGGCAGGCCTGATAATAGACCAGAGATTGTGAGAAATGTACCGTGTTGCCAGCACACACACACACACACACGGTGCCATCTGCCCTTTCCCAGGGCAACTGCCAAGCTCTAATAGCATCATCCAGGGATGCAGACCTGTCCAGGACCAGAACCTGCTCTTAGTCCTGCAGCCAGCAGAGACAGGAAGCTGAAACTAATCCAGTAAACAAGGTTCTTATGGCTTCTTTAAGTCATTAAAGATGCTTAAATTTTAACATGTTTTTTCAGAGTCTCTCAAACCCCTCCACCACGGTAAGGCGGAGGTTCAAGGAGGAGTTTTAAAGGTTTAGAAAGCGCTTGAAACCAGAGATCTCTCAAATAGTCAGCTGGTGATCAGAATCTGTCGACGTTCACCCTGATTGGTCAGACTCAGACTCTAGAGTTAGATTTTTGTCTGTGAATGCATCATCTCCAAGGAGCAATAAAAAATCTGACATTTTCTCTGGTCTGTGAACACTAACTAACTCTAATTGGTTCTAAAAATCTTACATGAGGAAGTTTTTACTTATAAAACCATCATTTTCAGTCTGAACAGAAATATAATAAACATTTTGGTTGTTCTGGTAAAAGTAAACCAGAAGATACTAAAATCAGCAGGTCAGATGCAAAAACCAGCAATCGGTACCGGTCCTCAGAACCAGAATCTTTATTTTAAACTGGAATTTAAAAACGGTTTTAGAACAAAAAACAATAACTTTTATGAGTCAGGAGGTGAAATAATCATTTTGAGTAAATATTCACTGTTTATGTGTGAGTCATCACCAGTAAGAGGTGCTGGAAAATGTTGAAAACTCACATTTTTCAAGTGTCTGGATTTGATTTGGACCAAGCTGTAAGAACCTGTAAGAGTAAAATCAGCTCAGATGTTGGTGGATGAACCGACGCCGTTCTGGGTTTCTGTAAAACCAACATCAAGTTAATGGTTGTAGCTTTGGTCCATTTAGCAGAACAGTTTCACCAGAAAAGCTTTGACACTCAAGTAAATCCATCAACACCTGATTGCTGCAGTTTGCATCCAAATCAAACTCCACAAATCAGATAAAAATAGAAAATCAACATTTTAAATCACCACAAACCTCAACGTGAGTTCCCCTCACTGATCATTTACTAGTTTTATTTATTTTATTAATATTTTATTATTAAGTTGCACAAATAACAGTTTGATAAAAACGTAAAAGATTCTGCTTTTATGGTGTCATTCTGTTAAAGATATTATATTTATCATAAAGACTGATTAAAACATTTTAGTATAATTTAAGTATAAGTATTATAATAAATCTTCAGTAAAATATTTTCTAAAAGCAAATTTTAGTTTCTTTACTATTTCCTTAAATCTTTAGTAAAAAAGTATTTTATTGAAAACTTATTGAACTTTTTCATTTAAATGTAAACATGATTACAGAGTCTGTAAATGTAATATAATATAAATCTATGTTTTATTTTACCAGGTAAAATGCTTCAGAAGTCGTTCTCCTTTACAGACCTGACCTGACCGAGAGCCTCAGAACTATAAAATCCTAATAAACAATACAAATTTTAAAAAGGATTCAATCAGTGGAAATTCAAGTCGAACCATCTGTTTGTGTGTTGACCTGAAAACTAAAAGCTTGCTGTTTTTTCCTTTTCCAGCTCCAGAAGTGGTAAACTATGAGCCTTTAGGCCTGGAGGCAGACATGTGGTGAGTAAATAATCACAGTTAGAGCTCAGGGTGAACATCTGCTGTAAACTCGTTAGTTACGTAGCCTCAGATTAATGGCTGCTCTTTGTGTTTGTGTTCAGGAGCATCGGGGTCATAACCTACATCCTGTAAGTACCTGAAGTTCTTCCTCCTCTGATGGATGAAGGTGTGAAACTTTAGTTCCTGCAGCGTTTTAACAAACACCTCCCTCAGATCATTTATGATTTATTAGGCTGTCGTCTCTCGCTGGAGGTGAATGTTTGCCCTTTGACCTCCATTTTTAGATTGAATTTTCTAGCAAGTCACTGACCTGACTAATGAAGAATCTGCAAATTAATACAGAAGCATTTTTCTGATGTAGTTACTGAAACTAGTTATGGTTCTACATAATTACTAAAACATTGTTTTTATTTAGTTTGTATCGATGAAGCTCTGGAGGCTCCTAAAAATATCCTACAGCTTAAAATATCATAGAAACCCTCCATCACACGAGCCGCCATGTTTATCACACTTAGCTCCGCCCACTGACTTTGACGAGTGAGTTTGACAGATGAAATTAAATCATGATGTTCAGCAACACCAGACACAAACATGAAATAATGAAAACATTAAATAGATAAATTATAAAATAATTAAACCATAAAATAAAAAATATATGTAAATTATAAAAAAATCTTATTTTTAAAAATTTACTAAATATTTTTATTTATAGCACATTTAATTATATATTTTAAAAAATTTCAAAGTTTATTTCATTCAAAATAAAACAAGATAATAATAAATAAATAATAATAATAAAACAAAATAATTGGCACATTGAAATAATTATTTAATGCTTAATTTATTTATTATGCTTAGTTATTGTGTCACTTTTGGCCCTCTATACAAGTAAGAGTAAAAGTGGAAATAAATAAATGTGAAAATAAATAAATTTATTGCTCAATAAATTTATTTATTTCCACATTTATTTATTTACTCTAATAGTTATTTATTAATTGTCACTTTTGGCCCTCCATAAAAGTAAGAGTAAAAGTGGAAGTAAATTGATGTGAAAATAAATAAATAAATGTGGAAATAAAGTAATTAATTAATTGCTCAATAGATTTATTTATTTACTCATATATTTATTTATTAGTTGTCACTTTTGGCAGCATCCGTCCTCCATAGCTGGTAGCTCAGCCCATTAAACACACATCATTACCATCCATCCACCCGTTCTATGAACAGTTTCATCCAGTGAGGGTCATGGAGCGCTGGTGTCTGTCTCCAGAGGTCACGGGGCGAGGGGTGGGGGTCAACCTGGACAGGTCACCAG
>SSNR01000139.1:1397313-1482309 GCA_006937965.1 Callopanchax toddi | reverse complement strand
CTGAAGGGCGCCGGTCATTCTGACAGGTTTGCGCACGAGCCTGCCCGTCCATACCGTCATAGGAAATGACTGAATTGTCCCCTCTAATAATTCGAACCAAGGATGCAGAAATAGTGCAGCATCTCCACCAACTAATACCTGCAGCCCAGACTGAGGTTCTGTGCTGCTGTGTGCAGACCTGTGATCCAGACGTCCTGCGCTCTGCAGCAGAAGAACACTGGTCCACCAGAGCGCATCAGGTGTCAGACCCGAACCATCCGGTGCTCAGTGCGCGATCAGATATGGATTAACTACACTTCCTGTTGTAATGCGCCCTCAGAGTAGCGTTCATAGGCTGTGGAGGCTTGTTGACATGCAAAACCTGCTCCGCGAGCCGCGCGCACATAGAACTGGACTCCAAACGCGAGGAGGTCCGCTTTAAACAGCATCGCCAGGTTTTCCCCCGAGTATCTCAATGAAAAATATGTGAACCCCTCATCCCTCTCTCACTGTCTCTCATGATCTCATAATGAACGTTAATATTCTGTAATCAGAGTCCCGTGGAGCGCACAGAGCTGCACCTCGCTGCGAGGCGCTCGACTCCAAACGGAGTTTTTAGAAATGTCTATAGGATGACTGGCTGATCGACTAATTTAGAGTCTAATCCTATGGATTTATGTGCTAAATGGGCCCGGTGTTTGAGTAATAATGCTACTGAAAATGTAATTATTATAATTTTTAAAATTAATAAGTGACGGATAAAAATAGATTATGACCGGATTTTTTAACCCTGTCAGTCAAAATGACTGAAAACCAAAAAGTTTAGCGCGACCTCTGATATACAACAACCTTTTTTTAACCCGATCCTTTCCTTTTCGTAATTTGGACATGATTCTGTAGTCCATCTTCGCAGTAAGGATTTACCGTCAAATACAGCTACCGGAAACGAAAGACAGTACATCCGGTCTCAAACCCGGAAGTTAGCATTTTCTCGTGCACAGGGTCTATTATTCCTGAATGGCTATGAGAACAGTTTAGAGTGGGTGTCTTATATCTGAGTCTTCAGTAAAGCCTGAATCTGTGTGTTTCCTGCAGCACGGGACGCCTCCGCTGCTGATTGCTGCTGGATGTGGTAACATTCAGATCATCGAGGTTCTGATGAGAAAAGGTGCAGAAATCCAGGCTAATGACAAGGTAGGAGCAGTTTGTTGTCCTCTGTGGGTCGGACTCCTGCTGTGGGGTTTATTTCACACAGATTAGAGCTGCAGAGTGGAAGAGAACAGGTTTTATTGAGTCAGCCATCGGCTACAGAAATTCATTATTTAGTAGAAGTCTCATTTTCTAATTTTTATTAAGAAATGTTTAGGTAAAAATGATTAAATCCTGTGAATCAGTGATTAAATCGGATTAAATGGATAGTTCAGATCTTATCTGTTGTAGGAAGCTCTTTGAACAATCCAGACTTTTAAGTGTTATTTTGACAGACGGGGTCAAAAAGTCCAGTCACAATCTAAAAACACCCATCACCAAGTTTAAAATGACAATAATAGCATATTCACTAGCATTTAATTGTCGTTATTTTAAATATTATATCATCTCCATCGTTGTTTTTGTGACTTTTTGAAGCCGACGAGGTCACGCACCAAGAGAAACGGCTAAATGATCTGCTCACTCGCCTCCAAGTGGTCAGGGCTGTGAATTACAACCTGTCAAAATGACAGTTCTGATTTTTCTGTCACCTTTAAAAAAATATTCTGTTAACACGACCCCTGGAACAACCTCAGTTTGGAGAAACGGAGCTCAGTGCTGAGTTTGAGTGAAGTCGGTTACAAACTCTTCCTGCTGCTTTGAAGGAAATAATTGGGTTCTTACAGTTGAAATTCTTGAAAATGTAACAGAAATTGGTTAAAGAGCAGAACCTTTAGGAGACGATGACGTGACAGAAGTGTTTTTTGTCCCAGTGTGGACAAAAGGAATTTAAAAACACCTTAAAGTTTTATTTCCCCAAATCCTTACAGTACATTTTACTCTGCTTTGAGGACGTTTGGTGTGTACTGTACGGTAAATCATGTAAGGTGCAGAAAAACTTTGAAAACTCCTTTTGAAAGTGGCAGGATCTGATTTTAGTAAACATGAAATAAGAAGCCTGAACTATAATCTAAAAATTCATAGCAGTTCACAAAAATCTTAATTCTCTAACTTTTTTACCAACGAGTATATTATTATTACATTATGTATATAACACCACTCTATATATATATATATATATATATATATATATATATATATATGTATGTATATATATATATATATATATATATATATATATACAGCCTAAAGGACAGTTCCTATCAAATAGAGATAAATCTATACATTTCCACTTGATCAGAGCGGTCCTTTAGGCTGTTTTCCAGAAGCAGCAGCTGCAGCCTCGTGCACGTGGATCCCTTTAGTTTGACTCGCTGTTGAACCATCGAGATAACAGACGTGTAAATTAACGACACAAAGCCAGCAGATCCCCGGTTGGCTTCTATTAACGGTTGCCATGGCAGCGCTGTGACTAATGCCACTCTGAACCTTCGGCAGTCACACGTGCCGTATTTCACCACGACGTGTTGACGTCGTCTCACCGGGGATAAGATCTCGGGGATAAAAGCTGGAATGTTGTTTCCTGTGAACCCTCCAGGCTGGAGCCAACGCTATCTACTACGCCGCTCGGCACGGCCACGTGGACACCCTGAGGTTCCTACACGAGAACAGATGTCCTCCGGATGTCCAAGATAAGGTGAGTCAGCTCTTTAACACTCACACTCAAGTTTCACACACCTGAACAGTAAATACTCTGATTTATCAGCTTTTTTTTTCTTTTGCTGTTGCTATGGAAACGGGTCTTGCAGAATAAGATGTGAGTGTTTTTGATGCTGCTGCGTGGCATCGATTGGAGAGCGTGTTTGAGCGGTTCCACTCGCTGGAGGCGACCTCTCGTACAGAGTCTGAACTCATCGGCTCTGAAGGAACTTTCCTGGAGAAGATCTCTAAACCCCCGATCAAGAGTCCTTAAAGTTTCAGCTTACTTTATTCAAGTCAAACCAGAACTTATGTTCTGTAGTGGTCTGTGATGGACAGGAAGGATCTTCTGTGATGAGTCGGGATCTGATCCTGCAGCCACGTTTCAGTGAAACACATGATGTTCTGTTAGAGGAACACTAAAGAGCAGAGACCGATATGGTTCTAGGATCATTTTCCTGATTAAATAGATTTACGAGGCTTTTATGCAGCCATTAGATTTGATGTCTCAGGTTGTTGTGGCTGGTTTTATTCAGGCTCCTCTCTAACAAGTTGCTCCTCTTACCGGCAGACCAAAAGCTCAGGGATCGATTTCTGAAGACTCCCAACACGAGGAGTAAACTCCTAACGTCTGCTTTAAGAGCAAATGTTTGTCTCGGAGTGAACCAATCATAGATTATTTAAACTTGAACTTCTATGGTAACACTTTAGTTTGAGCAACACAAGTTAACCACTAACTAGTGTCTTACTGACACACCAATTAGTAGCTAATTACCTCTGAATTGCTTATTGTTAAGACTTAAAGTACAACCATTACTCAGTTGGAGAAGTTCTGTCTCTCATCTGGTTCTAGAATCAACTTTAGATTATGAAGCTGATGTGGATTAATAATCAATTACTAATGAATTAGTTCAGAGCAACACCTCAAAAAGAGATGTTACTTTGTTGTTTGGGGATTATTACCACGTGTAATTAGGTGTTTATTAACACTTGTAATTAGGCCTTTATTAACACTTGTAATTAGGCCTTTATTAACACTTGTAATTAGGTGTTTATTAACACTTGTAATTAGGTGTTTATTAACAAATGTCTTTAGGACTATTAACACATGTAATTAGGTGTTTATTAACACGTGTAATTAGGTGTTTATTAACACGTGTAATTAGGTGTTTATTAACACGTGTAATTAGGCGTTTATTAACACGTGTAATTAGGCGTTTATTAACACTTGTAATTAGGTGTTTATTAACACTTGTAATTAGGTGTTTATTAACACTTGTAATTAGGTGTTTATTAACACATGTAATTAGGTGTTTATTAACACTTGTAATTAGGTGTTTATTAACACGTGTAATTAGGTGTTTATTAACAAATGTCTTTAGGACTTTATTAACACGTGTAATTAGGTGTTTATTAACACTTGTAATTAGGTGTTTATTAACACATGTCTTTAGGTGTTTAACACATGTCTTTAGGTGTTTAACACATGTCTTTAGGTGTTTATTAACACATGTCTTTAGGTGTTTAACACATGTCTTTAGGTGTTTATTAACACGTGTCTTTAGGTGTTTATTAACACATGTCTTTAGGTGTTTATTAACACGTGTAATTAGGTGTTTATTAACACGTGTAATTAGGCGTTTATTAACACGTGTAATTAGGCGTTTATTAACACGTGTAATTAGGTGTTTATTAACACGTGTAATTAGGCGTTTATTAACACGTGTAATTAGGCGTTTATTAACACGTGTAATTAGGCGTTTATTAACACGTGTAATTAGGCGTTTATTAACACGTGTAATTAGGTGTTTATTAACACTTGTAATTAGGTGTTTATTAACACTTGTAATTAGGTGTTTATTAACACATGTAATTAGGTGTTTATTAACACTTGTAATTAGGTGTTTATTAACACGTGTAATTAGGTGTTTATTAACAAATGTCTTTAGGACTTTATTAACACGTGTAATTAGGTGTTTATTAACACTTGTAATTAGGTGTTTATTAACACATGTCTTTAGGTGTTTAACACATGTCTTTAGGTGTTTATTAACACGTGTCTTTAGGTGTTTAACACATGTCTTTAGGTGTTTATTAACACGTGTCTTTAGGTGTTTATTAACACGTGTCTTTAGGTGTTTATTAACACGTGTCTTTAGGTGTTTATTAACACGTGTCTTTAGGTGTTTATTAACACGTGTCTTTAGGTGTTTATTAACATGTGTCTTTAGGTGTTTATTAACACATGTCTTTAGGTGTTTATTAACACTTGTAATTAGGTGTTTATTAACACGTGTCTTTAGGTGTTTATTAACACGTGTCTTTAGGTGTTTATTAACACATGTCTTTAGGTGTTTATTAACACATTGTAATTAGGTGTTTATTAACACGCGTCTTTAGGTGTTTATTAACACGTGTAATTAGGTGTTTATTAACACGTGTAATTAGGTGTTTATTAACACGTGTAATTAGGTGTTTATTAACACGTGTCTTTAGGTGTTTATTAACACGTGTCTTTAGGTGTTTATTAACACGTGTCTTTAGGTGTTTATTAACACGTGTAATTAGGTGTTTATTAACACGTGTCTTTAGGTGTTTATTAACACGTGTCTTTAGGTGTTTATTAACACGTGTAATTAGGTCTCTATTAACACGTGTAATTATGTCTTTATTAACACTTGTAATTAGGTGTTTATTAATGATCTGTTAGTTGTAGAATTAGGTCATTTTAGAAGAACTTAATGAACTATTCATTCATCATCAATTGGCTACTAATCTGTACGTTAGTAAGCTACTATTTGGAGGTTAAATGGATTTTGTTTGTGGTTCTATCAGTTATTTTGTATTTTTAGTTATATTCAGATCAGGAGAGACACTCCTGCAGATCAGAAATAAAGAGTTACCCCGGTTGTTTGTTTATACGTAGTTGTTTCCTCTTCCAGTGTGGGGAAACGGCTCTTCACGTGGCCGCTCGTTATGGTAACGTGGACGTGGTGAGCTACCTGTGCAGCATCCGGGCCAACCCGGACCTGACAGACCTGGTCAGTCCCTGTTCTCTCTGTTAAAGAAATGAAAGCAGCTCACATTAGAGAACCAGAGGTTTGACTGTTTTTATTTGGTCTCCAGGAGCAGGAGACTCCTCTGCACTGCGCAGCCTGGCACGGGTATTCAGCCGTCGCCCGAGCGCTCTGCCAGGCTGGATGCCACGTGGACGCTAAGAACCGGGAAGGGGAGACTCCGCTGCTGACGGCGTCTGCTCGCGGCTTCGTGGACATCGTTGAGTGTCTGGTGGAGCACAAAGCAGATCTTGAAGCTACAGACAAGGTGATCATTGGTGCCCACCACTCAGTGAACTCTCCACCTCTAAATCATTTCTTTATAGATTATTATTTTATCAACTTTTATGAGTCCCAAATGGAAGAACACACAGACACAAACATCAAAATGACCGGCTTGGTCCGGAGGAATGTGCATTTACTGTTTTGAGTTATTTTTAAAATTCCCTCAGTTAAAATGAATTGAATCTCTCTGGAACTTTGTGCCGTTTGACAGCTTCCTGTATCGACACCAATAGACCCACAAACTGAATTCAAAGTTTAAAAGACTCTTTAGGAAAAATACTTTTTACTCCTTTACTGTTTAGATTACACATCACCTCCTGTTGTTCCTGTTGTGTTTTTTGTTTCTAAGAGATTCATATATTAACAGGTTGAGCCATTAATGAAGAGCTGAAACCAAACGAGTCTAAAGAGTTACAGAAACACATCGAATCTAAACGAACGAAGAGAATTAAAACAAACTGATTAAAACATTCAGCCCCGGGGGCCTGATGGATCAGTGACCTGTGTGTAAACAAAGTGTTGACGTTCTGTGTGTGTGTGTGTGTGTGTGTGTGTGTGTGTGTGTGTGTGTGTGTGTGTGTTTATCTCAGGACGGCCACACCGCTCTTCACCTGGCCGTGCGGAGGTGTCAGGTGGAAGTCGTCCGCTGCCTCATCAGACATTGCTGTCACCTGGACCAGCAGGATCGTCATGGCAACACACCGCTCCACGTTGCCTGTAAGGACGGAAACCTACCCATCGTCATGGCGATATGCGGTGCCAAGGCAAGCCTGGACCTGCCCAACAAGGTGAGCCCCTCCTGCAACATCCTGGAATAAAGAACGAGTGTTGATAGGTTCTGCTTCAGTCTGGATTTCTGCACTAAACATGCTCCATGAAGAGTTGTCTGATGTGTCAACCTTTACTGGACCTCAGAGTTCAGCCCGATCCAACTTCTCCTTATGGCACTGAATCTGTTTTGTTGAGGGTTCTTAAAGACATCCTGCTGGTCTCAGACTCCGGGGATGTTGTGATTTTAGTACTTTGATTTTCTTATCTCGTTTAGAGCACTGTTGGTATTCATGGCGCTGCCCTGCAGTGGTTCAGATCATATCGGACACGGAGAAGTCTCTGGATCCGTTTAAATAGTTTTCATTCATCCTGCACGTCCTTGTCATGTGGGGTTCCACAGGGATCAGTACTTGGTCCTCTGCTTTTTTCTTTCTCTGCTGCCTCCAGGGTTCATTTTCCTTCCTTTTTTCGTCGTTCTGTAGACGATACACAGGTGTAGATGGCCACAACATGTATATTTGAGACAGTTGTCCAAGATAAAATCCTCCTGTCAGCAGAGAACTTTAAAACCGTGATCCATGTTTTTATTATAACTGATGAGTGCTGCTCTGCAGATCAGCGTTAGCCGGTCCTTCAGCTGGAACAGAAAGCAGCTTTTTAATAAAACCGAGTGTCGCCGCCGACACGTTTCTGACATGCCTTCTTTCCATTACCATAACTTCGGATATGACCATTTGCGCTATCCGAAAAATTTAAACAGTTTTAGAAAGAAGAGAAGTTGCGCTTTCAGGTCAGATTAGTGTTATTACGGTAATTTTACTTCCGCGCTGTTGGTAGACCCGCGAATCAGCCCCTTTGTCCCCGTCTCACACACACACACGAATGCTGCAGCTGAGGAGGAAATCAGCCACAGAAACGGAGAAAAACACAGCAAATTCTGTCAAAAAGAAGAGCTTTCCAAGTTATAAATCACCATAGAGTTTCCTGGATTGTTTTGAGCTCAAAACAGAAGCTGAAGCAGCGATTTCCAATAAAAAAAGGTAAGGTTTGACCGATTAAATAATGTTTTGAATTGAATATAAGGATAAATGAAGCTGGTATGTAAAAAATATGTAGTTTTGATACTTTCATTATGTTTTTACATTTTTAAAGCTGTGTACCAAGTAAGTAAATGAGTACAAAGTACATACATTTGTACTTTTTATGTCCAAATGTCCTGTTTTGTGCACTGACGTCACTTTTTAGCGCAGTACACCACATTCTGACTACAAACTACGCCTGCATAGTTCACCGTGTCTTTTCTGTACTAAATACTGTGGGTTTGAGACCTGCTGAAAATGTCTCCTCTACTTTTAGAGTCTTCTGAGGAGCAGCTGGTCTCCTGAGGGAGAACTAGAGGAGGATGCAGACTGGAAGAGGCTGTGGGGATGCTGGGGGTTCTGGTGATGCTGCCAGGGACCAAAACCCTTCACCTCATCATTCCAGGTGGAAGACTGAGGCAGAGTCTGATCCTCCTTTAGTTCCTGAACCACCAAGGTTCATCCTAAAGAGAAGCCCTGGGGTGCAGACCCGTCTCAGTAAACCATCAGGACTCTGACATATGAGGAGAAAAGCAGGCAGAGAAAAAAACGCCTGAATATATTTTTGAATTATTGGCCTGTATTTTTATATTAGTAAGAAAAAAAGGAAACAAAAATTGGTGAATATGTTCTAAACTGTTAAAATTGTTAAATTATGATGCAAAATCTGTTGTTTCTGTCTATATACCCTATTTTATTTTCACTAAAACTCTAAAATCTAATTTCGTTTTTTGGTTTTTCTTCATTTCAAACAGTTCTTACAGTGGTTTATTGAACATTATATAGTAAAATAATGTCAGATATTTAAAGTTCCAAGTGTTATGGAAAAAAGAGCCAAAGCATTTGCTTACAGGACATTTTTTGACTAATTTATAGTTAAAAGAGTTTAAAAAATGCCAGGCGGACATTTTGAGTTAACTGAGTTTAGAGTTCGTTTTAATGTTTTATCTTGAATGTACAGTATTTTGTGTTCAGCTGTCTGCTGTTTTTAAAGTGCTTTCTAAATAAAGTCAGACTTCAGCCTTTTAACAAGCTGCTGCACTTCTAAAAGGTTGTGAAAGAACCTCCCAAGTGTGTAAATGTTTGTGGTGTAGAAATGTCCCAGCGGTCCACTGAGAGGTGTGTCCACATGGTCTCTGATGAAACCAGAGGAGGACCAGGAACATCACTGGGATCAGAGGAGGAGTTCTGGGTTTTTTACTGAGCTCAGAAATCCGTCTCTGCGGATTTTAACTAAAACATTCTGTTTAGTAGCGACACTGGACACATTTTAAATGACCTAACCTGGAATGTCCACACTTTGTTGACGTTAAAACCATAGTGGTCCTGTTTCTTCTCTAAGTTTTTTTAAATCCCCATCTTTTACAATGATTTCAGATTTTTCAACAAAATATATATCAAAGCATCCACCTCATTCAGGACCCTTGACATTTAGTAGACACTTGATAAAAGCTAGAAAAGAGACATAAACCAATAAAAATAACTGGAACTGAGTCCTCTTTTGCTTATTCTGGTTAAAAATCAACCTGCAGCATCTGAACCAGTAATAAACGAGCAACAGGAGCCTGACTGGTCATAAACAGATCACAGTAATCAAACTGGGATGTTATAAAATCACGTATTACTGCCTGGAGTTGAAGCTTCAGCTGAAAGAAGCAGGGTTTCACCATCATGTTCACAGGATTCACCTGTTTTACTTTCAGATCTGTGATAAAGGTTCACACTTTAGAGACAAAGCGTGGGTTTCCTGCTGGTGTTGTTGGGCGTGAACTCTAAAACCTCTGTCTTTTTCTCATTAAGTTTTAGTAAATGTCCCACCAGGCGGTCCAGAGGCTCAGCAGACTGACAGGGAAATAAACCTGGCAACCATCTGCAAACAAATGAGGGGAAATGTTCCCCTAGAGGCAGCAGGTGTAGGGAAAGTGTAGTGGTCTAAGTATAGAGCCTTGTGGGACCCCACTCTAATAACCCTAACTGACACTAAATCTCTGCTACATCTGGTTTGTCTGAACTGGTCCTTTAACCTCTGATTTCTATTTAGGCGCTGGTCTCGCCTCTCCAGGATGCTGATCTGACTTTCTGTTTAAATTATTCTGCGGTGCAGCTTCTCCCAGACGCTGCCTAAAACGTTTCAGGGAAGTGATGTGAATCCAGAGCAGGCAGCTCTGTCAGGGCTGCTGTGATTTAGTCCTTATTTTCAGTCGTCGTTATCTGAAGCAGCAAATCACGCTCTGCTGAGTCCGAGCCTGGATTTGTCTCCTCTGTCAGCTGGATGGAAAATATGACAGGATTTAAAGTCTGTTCACAGACAGAGACTACAGGAAATGACTTTAAACAGTTTATAAGGTTTAATAAGTTTGGGAAGAGTAAAGATTAAACACTGTTTGTGGTGTTTGATTGTCAGCTCTACAATCTTTATGATCAGTAACCAAAAGCTGTTTCTACAACGTTTTTGGCTTTTTGAGCAATTTGGACCTCCTGACTCAGCTAAAAAACTAAAGAATAATGATCTGTTCATTTATCCATGAACCTGATGGCAGCACCTGTCCTCCAGGTCTGATCTAAGGAGCCTTGGAGTCATTCTGGACCAGGATCTGAACTTTAACTCTCAGATAAAACATGTTTCTAGGACTGTTTTCCTCCACCTGTGTAAATTTACTAGAATTAGAAGCATCCTGACCCAAAGTGACTTGATTCCTGCAGTTCTCCATTATCAGGATGTTCTCTTAGATCCTCCAGCTGATCCAGATGCTGCTGCCAGAGTTCTGATAGAGACCAGGGTGCTCATTTATAAAACTTGCTTATGCACAAAATGAGCCTGAAAGTCACGTAAGTCACTTTTTAGTCAAACTTTGGGATTTATAAAAGAAAACGTAACGAAAAAATGTGCGCAACTCTAAGCAAATGTTGAACCTTGCGTAAGGACCCGTTGGAGACGTGAAACCTGTCAGAGCAGCTGGTGAGATGGAAAATGTTGAATTTATGACACAATTAAAGACTTGTAGACTCTCGCGCACACAGAACCAACAATCCGTCTCTAAAAAGAATAAAAATTAAAATCTGAATGAAAATATGTCGCATTTTTGAAAAATATCCCATTATGTTCCAGGGTTCCCGCGGGGTCTTAAAAGCATTGAATGTATGAATTTGGAAATAATACCTTAAAAAGACTTGAAAAAGTCTTGAATTTTGGTATCTGGGTCTTAAAATGTGTGCTGTATGTCACTTCTCCGTATCGCATTTCACCTCAAAGGTTTTATTTGTCAACCACGATTATTCTGATGAAATCACTTGTCATATTTTACACATTCCACATTTCTTTTAAAAATAAATGAACATATGTTCAAGAATTTTTGTTTTTCCTTGAAGGTAGGTCTGTGAAATGGGTACTTTTATGTAAAAGGTCTTAAAAATACTTAAATTTGACTCGGGGAAACCTGTAGGAGCCCTATGTTCATCCAGTCGTCTTCAGATTATATAACAAACTGCACTTATTGGTGCATTAATTGTGATTTCTGAGACTTAGGAATCCTGCAGGGACACTTGTGCGTAATGCGCTGGAATGCGCTGCTCAGCCAGTAGTCAGACTCCGGATGAATGGGAGAGAGCTTTTAGAGATTTCTAGATAACGACTGGACGATCGATCAGCTGATAGATTCATTAGAGCATCCTATGGACCAACTGGGTCCAGTATTAGATCAACAGAACCATCGGAACCAGTAAAACCCGGTGTCACCGGCCGTTCTCAGGTTTCACCCAGCGATTTATCCAGCAGGTTGACTGTTTGATAGGATGAACAACATGACGTGTCTTCCCCTTTGGATTACATTAAATGTTGTCATTAAACGTTTCTCTTAGATCTTAGATCTACACCATCTCTCTGTCAGTCTGACAGCAGACGTGCTGCAGCGAGACGTCTCTCGGAGCACTTCCGTGTCTCTAATCCGTCAACATTTCACCACCAAATCAAACATTTTCCCATCCATCCACCACAAGCACCTCCAGTTTCAGCCTCTGTAAAATCACGTTTTCTAAACCTCTCCGTTGTCACGATTTACTGTTAAAAGCCAGAAACCCACCGGCTTATGCATATGCAATTATTCATCAGGTACTTTGCATTGACCGTATATGGCAGAATGTGGTGTGTAGGAGGAGGGTTCTGACCCAAAAACAGCCGAGCACAGTTCTAGGAATGAGAGAGATTTATAAAGCAGAACTGCGTGGATCTGTGCGTCCGCAGGGTTTTATAAATCAGAAATGGAATTTGCGTACCTGAAATTTTTTTGCTGAGCTTAAGCAAGTTTTAGTAAGGATTCTACGCAAAGTTTTATAAATGAGCACCCAGGTTTCTACAGTTTTAGCTGACTTCACTAACTTCTCATCGTTTACTTCCTAAACCAACAACAGCATCTGCACACTTCCCACTCCGATCAGCAGGATTTGCTGCAGAGTAGTCATACTGGAACGTACTGGAACCATCCCCATTTTATCCATCAACCTGATTGAGGTGTGTTTTGTTTCTGTTGGATTCTGGTCTCATTAAAACTTCATTTTTCTGCTTTTCCAGTCTGGCAGAACTCCGATCCACCTGGCTGCTAACAACGGGAGCCTGGAGGTCGTCCGTCACCTCTGCCTGTCTGGAGCCAACATCGATGCCGTCACTAATGTAAGAGGACAGTTCCTCTGGTCCTGCTGCTTTCTGGTGTTTAGTATGGCTCGCTGCTTGAAGACTAAGCAGCTCTGTGTCCTTATCAATCAATCCAAATATTTTATTGATTCCAGAGGGAAGTTAAATGTTTAAGTAACTCATTCAAGTGATTTCATCAAGTCATAGGATGTGCTGTGGACAGGAAGGACCTCCTGTAGACGTTGTATCTCATGTAGTCAAACATCTCCAGTGGGGTTGCTGCAGAAGATATCATCCGATTTCAAGTGGTGCTCGCTGCAGAACCAGAAAGGTGGAGCTGCACCAGGTTCAGCCCCACCCATTCAACCAGGGTCAGCCCTGCCCCGCTGTTTTTTAAATTAACTTTATTGCAAAAGAGTGAATTTACAAGAAAATAACTGAATATCTGCCTGTTTCTCCTTCTGTTCCCCTTGTTTTCAGGATAAAACATCTCCTCAAAATTGATTAAATATCTCGGGGTTTCAGTCATGTTCTGGTAACAGGATTAGTTTGTGAATTTCTGCCATACGAACTACAACGAGAGACGATGAGCCTAGCAGAGAAAGCCAACTAGCCCACTTTGCTTCGTAGCGTTAGCCGCCATTAGCCGCTAATAGAGGCTGTTAGCTGCTATCAGCTAGCAGCTGTTAGCTGCTCCTGGCGGGGGCCAAAGCATTGGGGGAAACCCTGAGCGCTTCGCAGACCCGCAGCACAAAGCTGCGCCGGACCAGGAGCAGCGTACGAAGCTCCGCAGACACACTCGCAGCATTACCCGACAACGAGGTGTTGCATCTCCGCCGGACTTTGTGCTCTGGATCTGGCGGAGATGCAACACCTCGTTCTCGGATCTAACAGCCCAGTATAATAGTCCAATATAACCAGGTCAATCACAGGGGAGGTGTGGGAGCTGACTCTGATGGAATGGGTGGGGCTGAACCTGGTGCAGCTCCACCTTTCTGGTTCTGCAGCGAGCAGCCTCTCTCCAATTTAGCATCAGTCCCTCTTTCTTCCTCCTCTTTTATCAACACCTTATTCATTTTTGGACATTTAGAAAACATTTTGGTCTCTCAGCTGCTGGGACTTTTTTTTCGAGTGAAGCCAACGAGGTCATGTGTTCTTTCTGCCCGCTGCGTAGTGTGTGACCAGGATGTTTACGTTCAGTACGGTGGCCCAAACAGGACAACAAGGCTGTTGTTAATCTGCTCACTCGCCACCAAGTGGTCAGAGGTGTGAATTACAGTCTGTCACGATGACAGATGAACTACAGATTTTTCTGTCACGGTTTTTAAAAACGGTCAATGATGGAAAATATTCCGTTGACGCGACTTCTGAACACAACCCTAACTCGGTACTGAAAGATGATGTCATTAGAAATTTAGATGAAAGGTGACGCTCAAAACGTGCTCCTTCAAGGATCATTTAAATATTTATAAATTTTAATCCATTCCATGTTTGAACAGCCGCGCCTTGTTAAAGTCTTCCTGGTGTTTACTGTCAGAGGAATACAGTCAGCGGCGTTCTGGGTCCAAATTAAAAACATCATCCTCTCATAGGTTAAATTATGGGAGGGGTGAGTGTGAGATAATTTTCTGCTTGAGCTGTGAAGCATCTCAGAGCAGTAATTAATTATTAGCTCAACCCTTCAGACACCGAGCTGCTCCGTCAGACACAAACAAACCATCCTCATCCTGATTCATGGTGAGATGGTAACGTTCTCTTTGTTTACTTCAAAAAAACTTTATTATTTTCAATCAGACACAATCAGAAGGTCACAACTAAACTACAGTCAGAAACCTTAAATCACAACCGGTGCATCTTTACTCAGAACTACTTGTACCGCAGTAACTTTTACTTTAGTGAGATGAGGAAATTAGATTTTTGGATTATATATGTACTCTTTGTGTGTGTGTGTGTGTGTGTGTGTGTGTGTGTGTGTGTGTGTGTGTGTGTGTGTGTGTGTGTGTGTGTGTGTGTGTGTGTTGGGGGTGGGGGTAAATCATCACCAACACAAAAGGCAGGAAAACCTTAAACGCTCCTTGAACGGGCTGATCCAAAAACCCATAAAACTCCCTGAAAAAGAAAAAGAAGGAATGTTTTTGTCTCCCGTGCTTTCATGTTTTTCTCTCTTTATCCTCTTGTGATTAATTTTATATGACAGCTGATGTGAAAAGCGTGTTTAATCTAGAAAGCACATTTTGAGATGTTTAATTCATTATTCTGTGGTCTGCTGTGAGGCAGCATTAGGAGCTGATTTTATTTCTATTTCTCATCGGATGCTTCAAAACACAGGCGTGGCTCCAGATCTCGTCCTCAGCAGCTGGGATGATCTAATCTGATGGAACGGGCTCCTCATTTTTAACATTTTTAGTCTAAACTATTTAAAGGCCGTTGCTCCCAGGCTGATGATACCATGTGACCTTATCAGACGCTGACAGAACAGCCTTCATGAATTCATCACTAATCACTGAACAGCTGTAAACATCTGCAGAGGGAGGATGTTGGAAGAGGACTCGGACCTCTCTGCTTCGTGAACTCTTCCTCCTACACGTCTAATTTCCCTCTGGGATTGATCGTTTTCATGATTTTGAACATACATGTTCTGATTTCCTGAAGAAGAGAGACGACGGTTTAACAAACGGGTCGGTTCTGAATTCTGCTTGGAAACCCTGAACAGTTTTAACAAAGTATTTTCTAGGTTTTCACAGCGCTTGAGTTTTTAATAAAGTTCCTTTAAGACAAAACAGAAATTACACCTGTGATCGGAATCAGACAATATCCAACAGGATGAATTTAATCACCGATCAGCTGATCTGATGCTCAGAAATCTGTACTCCATCCATGTACTCGTTAAAGTTAACCGAAAATAGAACCCGTCTTCCAATTCATTGCATTTCTTTGCGCGGTAGTAGTATCGTATTGGTACTCTGTATCGGCGAGTACTCAGATTTAAAGTGATAATATGCAACCTTTTCATATTTTTAAATCTTTTCCTTGAGCCAGTCTGTGCTAATATGACTCTTTACAGAGTTAATGAAAAGTCACTTAGCTCCATCTGGTGATTAGATCCAGAATACCACGATTGCAAGATCTCCGTCGCCGTCACGGTACCCAGGAAGTCACGTGTCTCACGAGGGTTAGGCTAACCCAAAGTGGCTAGCTGTTATGCTAGCGCTGGAGTGTTTTTAGCTCATGATTCCTGATTTTTTTCCATCTCTCCCTGCTTGAACACAGCTGATTTCTTTGAAGGAGTAAATAACCGCTCCTGTAGAAAGCTATGAAGGCTGAGGAGACATTTCAACACTTAGATTTAGGCGTTTAGAAGCTGAAACAATATGCTAACTTTTTAATGCAGTGATTTAAAACGGACACCAGAGGGAGCCCAAAACAAGCCAAACTGCATATTATCACTTTAAGTATCGTTTTGGAAATAAGTGGCATCAGTGCATCCCTAAGCACCAGTTCATGTAAAGAAAACTTTCACGTTTTTACTTCCAGAACCATCATTTTAAGTTGATCAAATTTAAAATGTATTCTGTTCAAGTTGTTTGAGGTGAATCAGATTAACGTGAAATCTGTTTCATCAGGTCACAGCTGAACAAAATCAGACTCGGTTCATTTCTACCTAAAACGGATTGTTTGTAAGTGTAAACCATCTCGGGGTGAATACTTCGTTTAGACTGTAAAGGATAAAAACCAGAAACCCGAGACGAGTAAACAGTTTCTGAGCTGTCGATGTGTTTTCTGCCTTCATTAAAACTCTGATCCCAAATATTAACACAGTCCTCTAAACCTTTACATCGTTTCTCATCACAGGCTTTAGCAGCAGCTGTGTGTCTGCAGCCTGAAGGACGTCGTGTGGGACCGTCAGAATATTTCTGATTAAATGAGAAACGAACGGCAGTTTAAAGGTTAATAAATTAACCTTCACTGAGATTTTTAGAGGAATGAACAGATTTTAAAGCAGCTCAGAATTTAAACCAAAACAACAAAATCAGGACCTTCAGTCTGACAAATGACCAAGAAAATCCCCAAAACAGAAAGTGCAAAGTTAGGAAATAACGATGTTTAAATATTTATTAGAACTTTTCTTATTTTTTAGATTTTTTTTAACCAGATGTTCCAGTTTGATTTAGGGACTAAAGTGTTTCCCACCCTGCTGATTTAAGGGTAAAGAATGATGCTTTTTCCTTTAGATTTCTTAAATTCCAACATTACAGCTCATGTTTGTGCATAAAGTGATGGATAAAACTGATGTTTACACTGTAGTGTGTTTCTATGACGATCGATTACACAAACAACAAACTTAAAGAGCTACAAACGGACTCTAATGATGAGACGAAAGCTGAAACTGTTTTAGTTTTGTGTGTTTTAGCTGCAATTTAGCTAATTATTGTCTGAGTTTGATTTGTAATTAGAAAGCAGCTGGTCGTTATAATAATACACCTGATTTTATTCTTTTGTTTTGCAGGAAGGAAAAACAGCTGACGATCTGGCTTCGTCCAGTAAACACGAGCACGTCGTGACGCTGCTGGGTAAACTGAAAAAGGTGAGGCTGAAAAACACCTGGTAGAGCTCTCATCATCAAAGCTGATTAAATAAATGAAAGTTTTCATGCAGACTATAAGGCGGAGGTGACGATGATGCAGTCAGGTTTCTCAGTCGACTATTTTCGTCCCGAGGTGTCGAGACGCAGACAGGAAGTGTTAGGTTTTAACGATCTGCTGAAGTGAGACCACGCTCGGAGCAGATGGATGATAATCAAACTACCGAGCCGCGAGAACTCCCAAACCTTCATCACTTCACAGGCGTTTACCTGTGCAAAAGTTTTAAACCGCTCATCTCTTTATATTTAGCAGCCAGAGTCTCCTGTAACAGTTCATAAAGGTCTGGATCAGGAGTTCTGGAGGCCTTTTTGGGATGGACATAAAACGCTGATAGAATTTATTAAATTATGAAACTGTTACTGGTTTGAATGGTAACATGTCTTACCATTAATTTACCGTTAAAACTGAATTTGGTGACCTCATTATTTAAACGGAAACCTTTTGGTTGTCCCAGACGTGAGAAGGTGGAGGATTTTAAGAGACCGGGTCTGTAGTGGGTCTGGTTTTTAGATTACTCTAAGATCTTTAATCTCCACTGGAACGACGACAGGAAAAGAGTCTAGTCTGACTACGTCACAGCTGATGGAGAGTCGGCTAACGTCTAAACCTACTGCCGTCCTTGAAATCAGCTGTTTTTATCAGTTCTACTCGAGGGTTGCTGGTTAAATTCCTTATGCTGTTGTAACTGGAGGTTATGAGTCAAGTTTTACCTAATAAAGTACGAGACTATTTGATTAAATTCCTTATATCCTGTATTTATATTGTTTATTTGTTAAAGATTCTGACTCCAGGTTAGAAACCGGTCCACGTAGGACACGGAGTTCTGTAGAGATTTGTCCTTAGACCAGTTTTACTTTGTCTTCCTTGTTAATTATCCTTTAAAAGCTTGAAATATTAAATAATAATAATAGTAATGAAACTACTAGTTTCTAGTTCAGCGGTTCCCAAACATTTTTTGCCGCGCACCCCCTTCTATGTCCCAGTCGTGTTCGCGCACCCCCAATCCCCGGATGGAGACCTTTGACGTTTGAACAAATTCCTGGTACCTACGAATCATTAATGTCACAAATTTTTGATACTTTTGAGTGTTTAATAATTAACTCATATGTAACCGAGGATTACTGTGAGAGTCGCGCGTCCTACGGTCAGTAAATGCCCCTCGCATTTCCGTGTGCGCGCACCACAGTTTGGGAATCCCTGATCTAGTTAATAAAAACAGAGCTTTTTAATTATATCAGCTATAATCTGTTTTCTTTTGATATCAGTAATAAAGAATTTCCACCACTAGAGGACAGCAGACAGGTGTTGCACTGGATATGGTTTTTGATGAAAGTACTAATACTAATACTCAGCTTTAGGGCCAGAAGTGGTTTGATGATATTTCTTAAATAGTCTGATTCTATGAATTTGATTGGAAGCCTCTGTGATCCAAACTGTCGCGTTAATGCGGAGGTCAGTCAGTCTCATCCATCAGAACAGACTCAGAGTCTGAAACTAAATGTTACCAACTCGTCTCCTGATACAGTTTTTAACAGAAAACCTGCTGAGACTCAGAGCAGAGTGTGAAAACGTGAAAGCAGCAACTGTGAAAACAGTCATCCTCTGCATATGTCGAGCTAATTTAAGCCTCCGCGGCTCACGAGACCAGATCTGACAGGAGAGCTGGATTCTTAGCATCAGCAGGAGGAAAATCTGGAGTCAAAACGGACATCGACTCCCATTTCAAAGCAAGCAGCTGTTCTCTGAATTAGGAACTTTATTTACTGAACGCAGCAGCGCAACCTGAGTGGGAGTGAAGTGTGTTCACTGCCCACACACACTCTGAGTGATGGAGGCCACTTCTGATGGATGACTCATCCACTGCATGGTTAAAGGACCGCCTCACGTGTTCACTATTGTTTAACATCACGGCTCTAACACCAGCATTCAGGTCCGTTTAAATCCAGGGGCTTTGTGTCCTGTGAGGCGAAAACATCCGTTCATCATGTTCCCAATAAATCAAACGTTTTCCTTGTAATTTGGGTCAAAGGTCAATAAATCTGCTGTTTTCTTTGGGTGCAGGACAACCACAAGCTGAGCTTCATCCAGCAGCTTCGACCCACTCAGACCATCCAGCCGCGGATCAAACTGAAGCTGTTCGGACACTCTGGAGCCGGGAAGAGCACGCTGCTGGAGTCTCTGAAATGTGGCATCCTGCGCAGCTTCTTCAGGAGGAGGAGGTCACGTATGACCAACGTGTCCCGTCACCCCAACTCCCCCGTCAACTCCAAGCCGGCCGGTAGGAGCGAGTCGAAACGCTTTGTGTCAACAAATTTACGCAAAACCTTCATTTATTCAACCTTACTGTCATTAAATGTTGAACATCATCATTAGTGTTTTACTTCAGGAGGAATTCTTAGTTTTTACTTCACACCAGAGACAGCGCTGTGCTCCTCTGGCCTCCAGCCACCATTCAACCTGTCTAAAGTTAAAATACCAGCAGAACCACTGAATGATTTAAGAGCCACTCAGACAAAAGGAAACCTTAACCTTTAGATGTGCTTCTCTACTGGCGTTACAGTAAACGTACGACTTGTGTGACTTGTGCACGCATCAGTCGGGTCTCAGTGACGTGGAAACGGTGGAGGATCACCTGCGCAGCGAGGTGAAGCTTAACATGAGACGTTGTAGTTCATGGTGCTGCAGCAGCAACACGGACAGTAGTGAAGTCATCGTTTGAGTGATGTCACTGGTGGGCGTGGTCCTTGACCCTAGATAATAACTGACCCAAACATCCCTTTAACTCTTGATCACCTGCTCTGAATATAAATCTGTACCTGAACCTTAGAAGTAACGTTTTTTTAAAGTTAAAGAAATCACAGTAAAATATTTAATTAACTACATTTAACATTAAAACATTTTAATAGCTCCTGATAAATCAGCGGTTGAAATTTTATGTTTTTCAGTGAGCTTCCGTTAAAGGGTTGAGACAAAGTTCTAAATAAAACAGAAATCATCTAAAGTGAGAATTCTTTGTTTTTATTTAAACGTTTTTAGTAGGGGTGTGTATTGGCAAGAATCTGGCGATACGATATGTATCGCGATACAGGGCAGACGATACGATATATCGCGATATAATGCGATGCTACGAGTAAGACCATATATTATGATTTTTAAAACATAATTTAAGAGTAGAAAAACTGTCACAGCATTCTAAAAACTTCAACCGTTTTCATACATAACACATCTAGTTTTATTACTAGATCTAGCTGATCCACTGGAACGAAGACGGTGAAAACAGCCACCAACTAGCGGCCATACTTTTAATTTTACTACAAAAATTACTGTCATCAATAATGGTTCCATTAAGTTTTTTTAAATAAAATTTAAAATTGATAATTAGCTAAAAAATTTGATACAGCAAAATATCAACGGATATATCTACGGATAGCACGACAGCGATATAATATCATGACAAAAATATTGCGATATGGCTAGCACGATATTGATATAATATCGGGGCAGAGAATATCGCGATATCGATATATCGTGACGGAAAATGCCGCGCTATGGATAGCACAATATCGCTATAATATCGTGGCATAAAATATTGCGATACATTGCCGTGTCAATATTTTCTTACACCCTTAGTTTTTAGGAAAGCAGAAAAGTCCCGTTGCCTTGGTTGGAGCTTGCCGGCGTCACCGTGACCTGGGTGACTGAGAACCACCAGCATCAGTTCGAGTTTCTGGTGCCGACTTTGAGTTTAGTGTTCAAGTGCAGCTCGCCGTGACCTCGCCTCCTGTCACATCGCATCACACAGACATAACGTCTGTCTTTATGAGCATCAGAGTGAACCATGATGTTAATTAAACAACTAGTTTGTTAGATTTAATCCACATTTGATCACATTCTGCTACGTTGCCCCTCATGTAGGACCATCCATGTCTGCGTTGCCGTGGTGACGACTGGTTCCCATCACAAACGGCGACATAAACGATAGAACAGTCCAGCTGCTAAAAATTAAATCTGATTTTGAAAGTGTGGACAGATACAAGGTTCCTGTTGCTGTTTCTTTAATCAGATTTAAATAAACAACAGTGAAGTCGCTTTTAATGGATGAATTCTTCTTTCTGTGTTGTTCCTGCTGTGCAGCTGGAATGTTTTGAGTGAATTACTACCTCCTCCTCCTCTAGCAGCGATTTGGCTCAAATGTTGGTTTTCTGTTGGGTTCAACCATTAGCTCAACAAGAAAACTGATCACTGCGTTTGGTGAAAATTTGAGAAGATTTAGCTAACCCCGGTTCTTATTTTATACGACGTAGCGTGTTTGTGTTATTAGTGTCGTTCAGCTGGTGGAATTATCACACTAAATACTCGTATATCCACTAAATATCCTCTCCTGTTGTTGGTTTGTGTGTAAACATAAATCAGGTAGTGTTTCATGGACGCTGCAGAGCTCTGGTTTAAATAACGCCGATCCTCCAGTTAGTCCATGAGACACACGGAGCCCGGTCCCTATTAGACCTGAAACAGAAGCGGTTTATTCGAGCGCTCCTGTTTTCTCTGACGTGTTCTGTGAAGCAGAACTCGCCCTCCTCTCAGCGCCGTCAGCGTCTGAGTGTTCTGATCCATTAACCTGCCAGACAGGCGGGATGTTCCATCAGATAACGGGTCCGGTACGTGAGCCGGGTCCGGTTACAGATCCATCCTGTAAACCTGGAGGCTCGTCTCCAGTCGGAGCTAAACGTTACTTTGGCTGAACGTTAATCAAGACCACAGGGAACCTCTTTCCATCTCTAAAGCTTCTATTGACATGAAATTCTCACCAGATGTTGGTAATGACCCACCCAGTCCACACGGGCAAATAAATTAAATCATAGATGTCCTTAAGTGGATTTAATTTAATGTAATAAAGTGGGAGGAGTCATTAAAAAGTGACAGGATCGTTTTCTACTTACTGATAGATTCCAGATGACTTTCCAGGCCTTTTTACGCCTCCCTTTCTTCACATGTTCACTCCTTTTCCCCTGAGTCCTTCTATTTATTACACAGAACTTAAGGTGGACCTGGATGGACCCCTTAGAGGTTGATTTACTGTTTTAGTTTGGTTTCTATCTGAATGTTTTCTGTCCCAGGATGCCAGTTCTTGTTTTTTGTTGGGGTGAGGTCAGACCCAGACCCCAGACCAGATGAGTCCCAGTCAGAACTTCTCCAGCTGTGATGTAATGTTTAAAGCATCTGGGCTCAGGTTTTTGGGACGTTCTGCTGCTTTTCTTTCTCTGAAAACAACGTTTTCGCTTTGTGTTTATTTAATTCACCTTTTATTTTTGTTCAAGTTACATAAAAACAAGGTGGTTTGACCCAAAACAAATAAAACTGTAACAAATTAAAATCTTTTGGACTGAACTTCAGGGTGGTCCAGCTGACAGCGAGTCTATTTTTAACCCAACAGCTCCCCCTTGTGGTCTATTAGTGAAACCTGTAAGAAAAGTTTGTTTCTATAGCAACTGAACTGATAAAAACCACAAAGAGCTTCATAAAAACAGCATGAAATTTAAAACGGTATTACAGATAAAATAATACTGAAGGAAATGAAAATGATCTGAAGCCTAAACGGGTTTAAAACCAAGTCTTCTTAAAGAAGTCCAGACTGACGTGTTCTGGTCTGCATGGAGAGAACATGCTAATAAATCCATTACACGTAATGGTTTAATGGCTGAGTATCTAACCGGGTTTCTGTCTGTCTCAAGTCTCGGTGAGCATCTCCAACCTTTACCCGGGTTGTGAGAACGTCAGCGTGCGCAGCCGCAGCATGATGTTTGAGCCCAGCCTGACTAAAGGAGTCCTGGAGGTCTTCTCCCCGGTCCACAGCGCGCTCTCCGCCGCTGACGAGCAGGCCACCAAGGCCATCGACATCCAGCACGCCAGCATCCACGGTGAGTCTCCAACCCGCCCAGGTTTCAACGCGTTAGTAAAATCCTGACCCGGTCCTGGTTTCACCTGTCTCTCCTAAAGGTGTGGGGGACTTCAGCATTTGGGAGTTTTCAGGGAACCAGGTCTACCACTGCACCTATGACTACTTTGCAGCCAACGACGTCACGGCGATCCACCTGGTTCTGTTCAGCCTGGAGGAGCCTTACGAGACCCAGCTGGGCCACATCACGTACTGGCTGAACCAGCTGAAGGCCCTCACCCTCCCCCAGGACAGCATCGGTGAGCCTCATCCTACTTCTAGTTGTCAGGTTTAAATCAACTTTATTAACATTAGAATAGAAAAACAGCTACGGGTGAGATTAAAACAAGTGGGTCAGGAGCAGAACAGAACTGACGACGTGGTAAGAAGAGGAAAAGATATGAAACCAGGGGGAGGGGCCACACCCTCTAACACACATCATCTAAACTGTCAGTGGATGTTTAGAGCATGTTCTTGTGTTTCTGTCCAGCGTTTGGAGGTCGGATCCAGCAGCCTCTAACGGTGGTCCTGGTGGCGACGCACGCCGACCTCGCCAACATCCCCAGAACCTTCTCTGGAGAGTTCACCTACGACAAGGAGAGAGCGCTGCTCAAAGAAGTCAGGACCAGGTCAGGACCCAAAGCCAGAGAGCCTCTACACAACCCGCTTCAATGATAAAAATGTATTCTCCAATAATCACAGATAATCAGTAACAACAGACAGATCTGTTACAGGGTCCTTAAAAAGCCTTAAAAGGTCGTAAATGTGCTTTTCTAAAATTAAGGTCTTAAATATCATTAAAAGTGATAAAATAATCCTTAAATTCAGTGTCCAAAGGTCTTAAATTTCTAGGGCCCCTATGATTTCTGGGTTACAAAGATCTGAAACGCAGCAGCACACCAGACCGCAAGGGTCTAGAAGGGTCTAGTAGGGTCTAGGTCACTTAGGGCTGTTATCTCATTAATTCAGCAAAACAGAGCTTATTTTTATTTTGTAAAAGTTATCTTGTTAATTCAGGAAAAGATTAGCTATTTTATTATTTTCAGGTGAATGCAATACACTTCCGTAAGATATAATGATGTTTGTTATTTTTTTGCACTTTCAGTTCCAATAAAGGTTCAGTCAGAACTAAGGTGGTCACATCCCCTTTCCCCATTCCGTGAATGTAAGGTCTTAAAACTGGTCTCTTAAAGTCTTAAGTGTGGCTTCCATAAACCTGCAGATAGCCTGTGTTTAAAAGTTTCTGTAGGACAAAAAACAAACCCATCTATCAAATCATTTGGGTGAACCCTTAAAGTGGCGGGTCAACGGAGTGGTAGCATCCACCGGTGGCATCACTCAAAGTGGGCGGAGTCTGTAGAAACTAACCTGAACACAAATACTGACTAAACCTGGTAACGATTTAGAAGATAATCTCTGAGCAGCTCCTGACTTTGTGTTATTTTTCATCGTCTGTGAGGTTTGAAAACAACGTTCAGATACACGTTTACAGAAGTAGGTCTTCTTCTGAACGCTGCGTTCAGCCGTTCAGCGGAGGCTTACAGCTGCTCTTTGTCATAAAGTAGTCCCGAGTCTAAAATAGTACCTGTATTTCCTTCGTGTTACTTTTTATTTTCACTTACAGTCGTTAGTATCACTACTGAGTGAGTTTTAAAGACTTTTTTCTCACAATGCTAGTTGTTACCATTCACTTACAGTGTTTTATGCTAAGCTAATGCTAAAGGAGTACTGCTGGATCAGGATAACGACTGGGCTGGTTACAGATTGTTTTTACCCAGTGATCTAACTATGAGGAATATGGTACCAAACAAAAAAATCACTTTCTGGTGGAGTAAAGTTTAAAGTTTTCTGTCAGAGAATGAAGTATTAGATATACGACTGAGTAAAATGATGATTAAATACTACAGCTAATAAAAACTATTAAATTAATAATACTTTTAGGCAGCTGTAAAACTCAGGAAACCTTCTGGTTCTAACTTCTTTTTGCCGTCAGGTTTGGGAACGACTTGCAGGTCAGCGACAAACTGTTTGTGATGGACGCCGGAGCCTCAAACTCCAAAGACGTGAAGCTGCTGAGGAGCCACCTGCAGGAGCTTCGAACCAACATCATCTCTGTGAGTTCTCCTCCTCCTCCTCACCCACAGCCTCACGGTTTGGCTGTTTAAACCAATTCAAGCATTCAGTTCTTCATCTGGACGTTTTTACTTCCAAAATCATCATTTTAAAGTTGATTGGAAGTTTGTTAAATAGTTATGGATGAATTTTAGGTCTGTGAGATAAATCTGAGTCTGTTTTTATCCAAACTAGGCTCAGTTTAACCTCTGAATCGAGCCCTAACGGATGATGTCATGTTTGACTTCCTGTCCTCTGTCGTTTCAGAGCTGCGCTCCGATGACGCAGCTGTCAGAGCGTCTGCTGGCCATCCTGCCGACCTGGAGGAAGCTGAGCGGACCGAACCAGCTGACGTCGTGGCAGCAGTTCGTCAGCGACGTTCAGGAGCACATCAACCCGCTGGTCAGCCAGAATCACCTCCGGACTCTGACCCTGCAGCTCCACAGCATGGGGGAGGTGAGTGTTAATCCTCAGACCTCCACCAGGGGGCGCTGCTGACTCAGGAGGAAATGTATCATTTGTTCTGTTCATTCCAAAAGTCAAAAAATGGCAAACTGATGGGTTGTCTTGTTTTTAATTTGATGAGAACAAACATCGGATCAGTTTCTGATCTCCTTAGAGATGTTCGTAACTCTCCTCCCTCCTCAGATCAACATCATGCAGAGCGAGACGGTCCAGGACGTGGTCCTCCTGGAGCCCCGCTGGCTCTGCTCCAACATCCTGGGGAAGCTGCTGTCGGTGGAGACGCCTAAAGCCATCCACCACTACAGGGGGCGCTACAGGGTGGAGGAGGTCCAGGCTCTGGCTCCGGAGAGCGACGTGGAGGAGCTGCTGCAGATCCTGGACGCCATGGACGTCTGCGCCCGCGACGCCACCAACCCGTCCATGGTGGACGTCCCCGCCCTCATCAAGACGAACGGTCTCCACCGCTCCTGGACGGAGGAGGAGGAGGAGGAGTCGCTGATCTATGGAGGGGTCCGGCTCGTCCCCGCCGAGCACCTCACCCCCTTCCCCTGCAGCCTGTTCCACAAGCTGCAGGTGAACCTGTGTCGCTGGAGCCACCAGCAGAAGCCGGAGGAGGACGGCGGGGAGGACTCTGACGGGGACATCCACCTGTGGACCGGCGGAGCCAAAGTGAGCCAGGCAGGCGTGGAGGCCATGATCCTGCTGGTCAATCACGGGCAGGGCATGGAGATCCAGGTACGCGGACACGAAACGGAGCGGGCCAAGTGCTACGCCCTGCTGGACACCATCTGCAGCATCACGGAGAACCTGCTGGCCTCCACGCTGCCCGGACTGCTTACGGCCCGGTACTACCTGAGTCCTCAGCAGCTGCGCGAGCACCACGCCCCCATCATGATCTACCAACCCAAAGACTTCTTCAGGGCTCAGGTCCAGCGGGAGACCTCGCTCACCAACACCATGGGCGGCTACCGGGAGAGCTTCAGCAGCATCCTGGCCTTCGGCTGCGCTGAGGTCTACCAGCAGGGCATTCTGGGAAGAGACATCCACATGTCGGACGTCCCCCTGTTGGTCCGCAGGAAGCTGAGTCGCATGCTGGACCCGCCTGACGCCATGGGGAAGGACTGGTGCCTGCTGGCCATGAACCTGGGCCTCACCGAGCTGGTGGCCAAACACAGCGGCGGCGCTCCGAACGGGACGCCGGACTCCCAGCAGGCCGAGCGGCAGCCCAGCCCGACCGCGGCGCTGCTGCAGGAGTGGAGCAGGCGGCCCGGGAGCACCGTCGGCGTCCTGATGACGAAGCTGAGGGAGCTGGGCCGCCGAGACGCCGCCGACTTCCTCCTCAAGGCCTCGCCCGTCTTCAGGATCAACGTGGAAGCTGTGGGCGGAGCCTCTAGCAGCTACCCCCCCACCTGCAACGGCGGCACATCATACAACTCCATCAGCTCCGTCATCTCCCGCTGACGCTGATCTGAGTCCGGCTCTGAGTCCGGCTCTGGGTTCTGAGTCCGGCTCTGGGTTCTGAGTCCGGCTCTGGGTTCTGAGTCCGGCTCTGGGTTCTGAGTCCGGCTCTGGGTTCTGAGTCCGGCTCTGAGTCCGGCTCTGGGTTCTGAGTCCGGCTCTGGGTTCTGAGTCCGGCTCTGGGTTCTGAGTCCGGCTCTGAGTCCGGCTCTGGGTTCTGAGTCCGGCTCTGAGTCTGGCTCTGGGTTCTGAGTCCGGCTCTGGGTTCCGAGTCCGGCTCTGGGTTCCGAGTCCGGCTCTGGGTTCTGAGTCCGGCTCTGGGTTCTGAGTCCGGCTCTGAGTCTGGCTCTGGGTTCTGAGTCCAGCTCTGGGTTCTGAGTCCGGCTCTGAGTCTGGCTCTGGCCTCCGAGTCCGGCTCTGAGTCCGGCTCTGGGTTCTGAGTCCGGCTCTGGGTTCTGAGTCCGGCTCTGGGTTCTGAGTCCGGCTCTGNGAGTCCGGCTCTGGGTTCTGAGTCCGGCTCTGGGTTCTGAGTCCGGCTCTGGGTTCTGAGTCCGGCTCTGAGTCTGGCTCTGGGCTCCGAGTCTGGCTCTGGGCTCCGAGTCCGGCTCTGGGCTCCGAGTCCGGCACTGGGCTCCGAGTCCGGCTCTGGGCTCCGAGTCCAGCTCTGGGCTCCGAGTCCGGCTCCGAGTCCGACACTGGGCTCCGAGTCCGGCTCTGGTCTCCGAGTCCGGCTCTGGTCTCCGAGTCCGGCTCTGGTTCTGAGTCCGGCTCTGGGCTCCGAGTCCGGCTCTGGGCTCCGAGTCCGGCTCTGGGCTCCGAGTCCGGCTCTGGGCTCCGAGTCCGGCTCTGAGTCCGGGTCCGGCTCTGAGTCCGGCTCTGGTCTCCGAGTCCGGCTCTGGTTCTGAGTCCGGCTCTGGGCTCCGAGTCCGGCTCTGGTCTCCGAGTCCGGCTCTGGTCTCCGAGTCCGGCTCTGGGCTCCGAGTCCGGCTCTGAGTCCGGGTCCGGCTCTGAGTCCGGCTCTGGTTCCGAGTCCGGCTCTGGTTCCGAGTCCGGCTGACGTCCTCCACCATGAATGTTGAGACAGAACTGAATCCTGGATTTCTCTCATCGTGCTGCTTATGGATCCTTCCCCCTCTGAACCAGAACAGAACCTCCACCAGGGTCAGAACCACATGGTCTCTTCTCACCTTTCCTTTATTTTTTACGTCTAACGGTTTATGTGAGTGCCTTCGCGGCTCCTCTACCTCCCTAAAAGCACAAAGTTCTGGACATCTGGAGATCTGTGCCTTGTTGACACCAACAGAAAACTCCTTTAAACAAGTCAGAAAATCAGAAACACCTTTTTAGATCCGACTCTGCGTCACCTTAAACCCAGAATCTCACTTCAGATCACTCGATGCAAAGATCAGAGAATCGTTCTGTTTGACAGGTTCCAGTCACTTCCTCTGAAATTCACTTTGATTTCAGCTTCATCCTCAGAAAGTTCATTCTGCTACGACTGCGTTTAGAAGCCAGAGTTTTTAGGGTAACTGAGTGAGTTTGACCTGAGTAAATTATATAAAAACGTTTATTGATACAAGCTGCTGTTTTTTTCTACTTCCTATAATCCTTCACAATAAGAGTCTCAAGCCTCAAAACATCTGAAGCTCGTCTCACACTGCTTTCATCAGACTCTTATTGTGAAGGATTAAAGGAAATTGAGTTCCATGGTGGACGCTGCTCCGAAAGCTGCTAAAAGTAGAGCTTGTAGCAATATTTGACTCAATAAAAACTCACCCAGAACCCTCCTGATCAAATAAACCCAGTCGGGTTCTGGAGAACGACGGGGTTCAATCCCCAGGATGATCTTGATCTCATCACCTCCTCCTTCTGTCTCAGTGGCTCTAACGCGCCGCCGTAGTCTCGATACGAAACTCCTTTCCCAGAATTCCTCCGTCTCGTTGGCCTTACCCATCATGCTTTGAGTTTATGGTTTAACTTTTAGACAGAGGTTTTGCCAAAATCCCAAAAAATGCATCAGAATCTTTGTAAAAATGTCATTTTATGAAGCTGAACCCTCCTGTTCCTGTTACACACCAGACTTCATCTGAAGCACTTTACGGAGTCGTATTAATGGTTACAGCGGCTTTTCTTTTGGCCTCAGCGTGAAGATGAGTTTTATCATCTTTAGGCTGGTAATCCACTCACAAACTGTTTAAATAGGAAAACATTTAGTGGCAGAAAAATACATCCAGAAATGTTTTTATTAATAATCCTGTCACTTTAGTTCCCCAGAAACAAAAACCAAAGATTTAATTTTTGATGTTTTTTTGTCCTGAAGTCTTGGAAGAGGAGGCTGCAGTTCATAGTTTCTGCCTGTAGGGGTCACTGCAGCCTTCAAATTGGACCTAGAAACAGAGAGAATCCTCAGTACTTCGAGCTGTTTGTCAGAATGATGTTTTTTAAGGTGGATTTCTAGGAAATGTTGGAACCTGTGAACTAAAATGCTTCAATGAATATTTTCTTTTTTCACAAAAGCACATTTAGCCATCCAGCTAAAGGATTTGGGTTTTTGTCATCTTTTTAAATGATCTTTGCATCAGTTCATTGACTAATTTTAGTGAAAATCAGCAGTAGTGATGTTAAAGTCCTGACAGCAGAGAGGAGAAGTTTGATCTCAGGATGAAAAGTTTAAATAAAAACAAAAGAAGAGCCGGCAGACTGACGGTTTACCCTCCTGACGCTTTAACGCCTCGCCGACCGCGCACGGCTTCATCTGCTTTCATTTGTCTTTACTCAACACGAACCTGAAACCATCAGCAGAAACTAAATAATGATGGAGAGGAGCTGGAAAAGGCCAAAGGCTGCTGATGACAGAAACTCCAAAATAAAAGCTTTTTCACTTTGTTCAAACTGAGATGTGTTTTCATCCTCATTTAAACCCAGAAAAGTGAACATTTTTCTGTTTCCACGTCTGACTTTTAAAACGAGTCTTTGAATCCTGAGAAGTTTGGGGTTTTTGGAAGCTAAGGGTTTTTATTTTCGGGACATTTTGTAAAATCCCAGCTGTGCAGTATTTCCTGTGTGCTTCACTTCCTCCAGTGTTACTGTCTGTTCAGAGTCGAGATAAACCTTTTTTTTTTTAAGCTGGTTTTGTTTCAGCCTGAACTCGCCAATCGACAGCAGCAGCGTTGAAGCTGTGATGTAAATATTCTTGTCACGAATTCATCCTCACATTCCTGCTTCTTAAACTCTCATTTCTGACCCAAACGTTGAGGCAGGATGAATGTAGTAACTTTAAAAACGAAACGGTGAGATGAGACGTCCCAAACTGGTCAGGAACAAGGTTTCATCGTCTGTGTGTTTTATCAAAGCTTGTGTTGAAGTTGTGTAATCATTGCCAACGTTGTGTGCCTGAAACACACTGATTTATTCCTCTGCTGATGCCTTGTACAGATCACACACTTGTTGTAAAGGAACAGAGATTTATTTCCACCTCTTGTTTCAGATGATCGAGATTCAGATGAAACCAGTGGATTCCTGTTTGAAGAACTGAGTTTTATATTTGAGTGACTTTTCTCCTCAGATTCTGGTCCAGTCGCTGCGTTGCACAAGTTGTTTGTCCTTATTTATGTTACATTCTCTAAGCATGTCTGTGAATGCCATGTTCTTATTACTTCTGACACTTTACAGTGTAAAAGTTTTTATAATAAATTCTTTACTTACTGTTGTCTCTCTAATATGATGCTGAACTTCTGGAGGTTCCTGTTGTAGCTTCACAGAGCATTTCAAATAACTGTTTGTTCATTTTGAATCTGTAGAGGTTAGCTAAGTTCTACCTGTAGAGGTTAGCTAAGTTCTAACTGTAGAGGTTAGCTAAGTTCTAACTGTAGAGGTTAGCTAAGTTCTAACTGTAGAGGTTAGCTAAGTTCTAACTGTAGAGGTTAGCTAAGTTCTAACTGTAGAGGTTGGCTAAGTTCTAACTGTAGAGGTTAGCTAAGTTCTACCTGTAGAGGTTAGCTAAGTTCTAACTGTAGAGGTTGGCTAAGTTCTACCTGTAGAGGTTAGCTAAGTTCTACCTGTAGAGGTTAGCTAAGTTCTACCTGTAGAGGTTAGCTAAGTTCTACCTGTAGAGGTTAGCTAAGTTCTACCTGTAGAGGTTAGCTAACGGGCAATATAGAGTTCTACCTGTAGAGGTTAGCTAAGTTCTAACTGTAGAGGTTGGCTAAGTTCTAACTGTAGAGGTTGGCTAAGTTCTACCTGTAGAGGTTAGCTAAGTTCTACCTGTAGAGGTTAGCTAAGTTCTAACTGTAGAGGTTAGCTAAGTTCTACCTGTAGAGGTTAGCTAAGTTCTACCTGTAGAGGTTAGCTAAGTTCTACCTGTAGAGGTTAGCTAAGTTCTACCTGTAGAGGTTAGCTAACGGGCAATATAGAGTTCTACCTGTAGAGGTTAGCTAACGGGCAATATAGAGTTCTACCTGTAGAGGTTAGCTAACGGGCAATATAGAGTTCTACCTGTAGAGGTTAGCTAACGGGCAATATAGAGTTCTACCTGTAGTAAAAAAAAATGTAATCAGGATTAGTTTTTTAAATAACATTAAATTAGCTGCTGGCACCGATCTACAGCTTTGTCTCGCATGATCTGACTAGCCATTAGTATAGCTCCAGTCAGAGCATGACTTCCTGTTTTTAGAGTCTCTGCCTACTTTGGGTGTTGTCACCGGTGGGTCTTGGCCTTACTATAGGTACTACACTAAAATAAATTTAGTTCCTGCATTTGATCATAATTTACACAAAACGGGTAACAAAAGTATTCAAATTAATTAAATGTTCACAGATTTTGTGAGGTCACGATTCAGCAATAAGAAAGAGACTTGGCAAAAAGGAACTCCATAAAGGTCAAGACCTCTCCTGACCAAAAACAACACAAAGACCAAGACTTCTGGGGAATATATAGTCAACATTAGGTAACAAAAAAGCAAAAAGAACTCAATTGAAAACTGACTTTAACCTGAATCAGAATCCAGAACTCTAACAACCATTTGGGCCCGTTCAGATGTTCCTGACACTTTTCCAGGTTTCTGTGTGGACCTCCGTCCCGACAGCGGCAGGAACATCAACCTTCCACCCACACGCTCACATGACGGGCCACCTGCGTGTCACCTGAGGCGCCCTGGCTCCGTCTCAACATGTCGACTGCGTCATCGTTAGCTGTTACAACAGGTCCCTCCAGTTCCTCAGAACGCACTAAGGAACTCTGGGAAACAGCTGGTTTCTTTACACATGGTGGAAATAAGATTTATCAAAGAAAACATTTCAGTGATTTTCAGCTGGTTTAGATTTACTTCAGTAAATAATAACTTTGTATTTTCATAGAATCAGAATATTTGTTAAGAGTCGAGGTTAATTAGAATGTTTCCCTTCATGTAAACAAACCAACTCTAAGAAATAAAATTAATAAAAGATAATGACCAACCATAAAAAGCTAAAAAAGATCAAATCTTCACTGTCAGACTAAAAGACATCTGTGACATCATCACTGTCAAAGCTTTAGTCCTGGTGGTTCTGATGTGAAACCAGGAGGTTTATGGGGAAGTGTCTCATCCTGTAGAACCACAGCTCCAGTTTCTTTCTGCTCTGAACCAATCAGGAGGCTTGTGGGTTGAAATCATTTTCTCTGGAACAGAACAGGTGATGAGGAGACCTCTTTTTAGTCATGTGATCTACATCTGAACACCTCTGAGGCTGTTTGGCTTTGAGCGTTAACGTTCAGATCAATAAAACTTTTATCCCTCTCTGATTAGGGATGAATGCCCAGATCAATAATGACCTTAGGATCAATAAGGAGTCACTGAATGGTTTGATAAGCAGGAAATGATTTGATTTATTCAGCGATCTGAGCGCTGAGCTGCTCAGGGATCAGGAGGAAACCTCAGAGTTTCACTAAACTGACTTCAACAGGCTGACACCAAAATCAAAGATTTCTAACTTTGTTTTATTAAAATTGAATTATTTCTCATAATATAAAGTATTTAAAGCTTTTTATACCTTTTTTTTATCACAAACAAGCTGGGATTTATTTTAGGAATTTCCTCCAAGATGAACCAGTTTTCAGAAGTATCATAGGGGGCGCTATAGAGTTAAGCAGTTTAAATTATTACAGTTTGAAGAGTTTGGACCAATTAGAGATGCTTGTTCAGGATCTGATGAAGTATGACTGGACAAAGTGGGCGTGGCTTATGATACTGACATTTATACAAAAATACAAAAAGATAAAACACTTTTTATGAAAATACCCCACAAAATTGTTTTTGTCAAAAAACTAAAAGCTGGATTGTTTGGACTTGACTTTTAAATCAGTCTTGGATATGTTGAGAATGATCTAAATTATTAACATTGAAGAATTGTGTGTAGAAGTTTAAATTCTGTTTAAATTACTAAAAATAATCATGTGATTTCAGGTTTTTGTTTTAATGTTGACCTCTAAAATCCTCCTTATCGGCCCAAACATGAACGACTTCATCAGATCTTCTGATTGGATTATTGAATCTACACGAATATCTACAGGACAAGTCAAACAAAACATGGCCGCCTTTTCTCACTCCTCCCACTTTGTCCACTTCAAAGTGGAGAGAGAGAAAAAAAACAGTGAGTTCAGGTAGATTTCAATACATTTTAGTGTGAATAACTACATTTTTGTGGCATTCTTTTGTTTAAAAAAGTAGCATCATATCAAACTGGCCTTTAATGGGTTAAAAAATCCTGATTGAAAATTTAATTTTGACATCTCTGATCTCAAAGGTTTCCTATTGATTCATACAAACATTTGATAAACTTTAACTCTGATGTAAATCCTGCTTTTTACTTAGAATTTTGTAGTTATTTGCAGCTAAAGCTAGCTTAGCGCTAGCTGTTCCAGATCCAGCTCAGCCTGAAACTCGTCTTTTTTTTTTTTTTTTTTTGCTTCACTGACATTTAATATGAAACTAATGAAACTTTATGAAACATTGTTAGTAAGGAATTTTTAAAATTATGTTTTAGGAAAGTAAAAATTAACTTTGAAACTCTGCGATTAGCCGTTAGCTCATCTGTTTGATTATTCTATGTTCTCCAAAGTCCCAATAAACGCTGTTATGGTTCATAATCTGACCACAGAAGCAACTCCAAAGGATCTGAAGCACGTCTTGAGTTCAGACAAGCTTTGTATATTTTTCGAGCAGCAGATAAAGCTGCCCTGATGAACTGAGCCTGCAGGGCGCAGCCATGAAACACGTGGAGAGTCTGAACGTTTCTGAGGAAAGAAGGATCGTTTGTAGACCCAGAAATAAACACAGTTTCACATCTTTTATAATCAAATTGGTTTTCAAACTACCAAATGCTGATTTAATCTTTGAATTTACCTATGAGACAATTACTTTATTAATCCACTAATAAAGCAGAGGAAAGCTTTCAACGGGGGCCAAGATGGGGGCCATGTGTAATGCCACTGTACATGCTGCATCAGTAAAAACATTATAAACCTAACAGCCTCTTGTTAAACCTAGCATCTCACTGGGCTGCAAACTCTACTGAGGGAAATTCCACAAAGACTTAAAACATTTTAAAGTTGTTGTTTTTTTTGCAATTACCTCACCGGAGATGCAGAGCCTCACTGTTGGAATTTTTGATTTCCTAAAACCAATAGGCTTTATGCACAGAGTACTTAGTAGAACTTCCGGTTTAAAATTAACTCGCGGGACCATTTCCGGTTCCATTTGAAACGTGAAGATTTCCAGAGTTAGAGTGCATTTCCAGCTAAAGACATTGTTTATAATCAAAACGAGTAATAGTATAGTATAGTACAGTATGATATATATATATTATAGCACTAAGAAATGAAGCCATCATATAAGTATCAGCGGACGGGAAGCCTCGACAGCTGAACACTGCTGTGTTCCGTTGTGTACCGCATCAGCTGAATATAATTCATCAGTCCGTTTCCACACATTTCCACTGAATAAATAACTACAAAAAGGAAGGATTGTGAACTTAAGAAGAGAAAACGTGATCATTTCTAACCACACCGTGTCTGCAGTCCACATTTTGCAGCACAGTAGTCAAAGAGCCGAGTGGAGGAGGCTAAAGGAGGAGGCTAAGGAGGAGGCTAAAGGAGGAGGCTAAAGGAGGAGGCTAAAGGAGGAGGCTAAAGGAGGAGGCTAAAGGAGGAGGCTAAAGGAGGAGGCTAAAGGAGGAGGCGCGGCGCCGTTCGTGTGTTATTTCACTGGAACAACTATTCTTTTGGTGAATGAAGACTTGGTGTTTGATAACGTACAGCTAGACCAGAGAAAGTTGAAAGTTGGGAAGCAGTTGGAGCCCACGATCACGGCTATATAGATTTGTCTCACTGTTTTTTGATGATGGAAGCTACGAGCTAACGCTGTTAGCTTACCTTCAATTTCATGAATAAAGCTGGTTATATACAGCTTAAAGTCCTTCACCCGCTTGCTCGCAGACGTCTCTGTGTGTTTTTCTAAAATTCGGTGGACATCGTTTACCGTGATGCGCGGCAGGTCTTGAAGAAAACGGGTAAAAAAATCAATTTTGTCCAGTTTGTGTGGGAACAGCGTTGAACCGGAAGGGAGCGGCAGCCTCTATCGCAACCAGGAAGTGACCGTGCATAAACCCCATTGGGGGTCTTTTTTTCTCATTAGTTGTTGTGGGTCTGAGGTTCTGTTTGTGAAGAAAGTGGAAAAATGTGAGATAAATAAATGTTGGAGCTAATTGAGACATTCTCCTCTCTTAAATTCATTTTCCTTAAATTCAACTTTCTAAAAAATAATATTCATATAAATCAGTCTGAGCAGGGGGCCCAGTAGGTTGCAGTTGCCCCCCCCTGGAGCCCCTTTGCTGGCACCCCTGCAGTAAAATTAATCCACAGAGATTTTTGCACAGGACGACTGACTTTGGTACGTTATTTGAGAGCTGCTGTGACTTTTATTCAGCTCCTCTGAGAGTGAAAACTGCAGCAGTTTCTGTAAAAGATGTTTTTGGTGGCTGACAGGTCAGAAAAGTGTTCAGCCGTCACCTCCACGTGTCTGTTTGAGCAACACGGTCACATGTCTGCTGTTCTCAGCAGCAAACACAGGAAAAGTTGTGGTGCTGGGAAGTGATGCCGTGTTAAGAGAACCACACAGGAACTTTACACATTCTGCATGTGACTGCATGGAAATGAATCACATCACGTTTAAATTCGGCCGACATGATGACACAGGCTGAAAATCTGTGCTTTACTTACACACGGTGGATATTTTACCGGTAGATATCACTGTTTAGACTGCTGGGGAAATGTGATCAAAGTAACAAGAACCTCTCTACTTTCAGGTCGGTTTGAGGAACGTGAAACTAAAACCACAGCGGATCAAATTAGAGGAGTGTAAAGACTGAAATTAAAAGCAGAAACTTTGCATCCTATGAGTCGCCTCATCACCTGGTTCCTCGATGTCCTAAAGAAAGAAATACTGTGATTTAAAGGGATAGTTTACATCTTTTAATGTGGCTTTATATTTTTAGAACAGCTGATGTGAATGGCCCTTTAAACAACCTCAGTTTGAAGAAACAGAGATGAGTTTGGTTGGAATGATGAGCAAACGGTTTGTCAGAGTTTATAAAACATTCTAATGTCACCAAGACAAAAGAAAAATATGTGTATTTGTTGCATTTTAAATGAACCCTGTGCAGTATGAATTATATTATGATGTAAGATAATAATCAAGTACAAATATTATTAATAATATTCAAAATGTAGTCATAAAATAAAGCTTTTTATTCAAACATCTTCATATTCTTCAGAATTATTATTGGTTTTTGACGTTCTATCACATATATATCTAGTAAAGACCACGCCCACTGGTTATGTACCTCAAAGTGGGCGGAGTCTCTAGAAACAGGAAGTAGTCTCCTGACCAGATCAATACTCATTAGATCAGGAGAGACACTGCTGCAGATCGGAGACATATTAGCTGATTTTCAGGTGTTTTAAAACAACTCTCACAATAACAAAATAGAGGTGTCAGATTAGCGAGTTATTTACGATGAATTAATTACAGCCATAATTAACGCGTTATGTTTCGGCATGCTGTCTGCTGCTGTAGCGGTGTGTGTGCTGACCTGGTCACTGAGCAGCTCTGAGAGTCTCAGAGTTCAGGAAGCGATCTACGTGGGATGCTGCGACATAACACACACAGCACACACTCTAAGAAATGTTTAAATTATCTGTCTCATCATATCAAATGTTATAGAGCTAAAACCAGTTCTAACACTTTCACATCCTTGAAAACACCACATCAAATGTCAAAGGATTCATTGAACCTCATTTATTTCTTTCATCTTGGTGTGGAGGTTAAAGGGTTAAACGCTGCAATCAGTGTATGGATAACAGAAACCTGGGATATTAAGCTCGACATTTAAGGATTTTTTAAGTCAAGCCTGCAGAAATAAAAGAAAAAGTGCTGAAGCCTTCAGTCTTTAACGTTGCATCAGTGCATTGAACCGGAGTGCTGACACGTCGGTTCAGAAGGAATAAGAAACCAAACAGGCTGAGCGTCTGCAGCGCCGCGTCAGTGTTTCTCCATCATATCAGTCACATGAGATCAGGATTGATTAACTCTGACTCTGATCTCCTGGAGGCTCTGCTGACATGTCTTTTTTACAAAAACAGATCCTGAGTTTATGTTCAATTATTAGTTCAAGTCTAAAACAAGACAGAAAAGTATAAACCAGGAGCCTCCTTATACTTTTTAAAGACACCACCTCATCATTTGTGTCTCTTACCACATCCGGCTCTGAAACATAAACTATTTATCTGGACTGAAGCTCAAACAAACTGATGGGTCACACAGAGTGCAGGCAGGTATGGATTGTTCTGAATCGACTCACACACACGTGGCTTTGTGTGTTTCTGCAACATTTTACAGCTTCATTTGAAAATACAACCAAATGTCAGCCTGTGAGCCTGTTTCTCTTACCAAAAACAAACCCTGGACTAAGCTGTTTTAACACTTTTCTTTGAAAAGTCAGTCATTAAAACAACAAAGATGTGAAAGTCAATTAAAAAAAGTTCCAAAACTGGTACAAAAATATGGTTTTCATGAGGTAAAGAGATCAACATGCATGTATTAAATTTAGAGTTTAGGTAAATACTTATGCCTGTACATGTTGGTGGGTAAACGTGAAGATGTGGGTATGTCACTTATAGGATGCTATAGATGCTTTTAAACACGCCAGGATCACCCAAACCAAAACCTATATTCAATTGAATGGAGCTGATAGTTCATCATTGAGGTCAAATAGCATTAGTGTGCTAACATGCTTGCTATAGTATTGCATTTTTGTTTGCTAATGCTATAGTTAGCATTAGCATGCTAACATGCTACAGCTAACTTTTGCATGTTAGCATGCTAATGATAAAATTTTTACCCTTTTGACATGGGGACAGGTCAAGCACAAGATTAGCATGCTAGCATGCTAATGCTAACAGGTTAGCATGAAATTGGGTTTTTGGGCATTTCAGACGCTAACGAGAGGGGGAACCTATACAAATTATATATCATATCGACCGGCTCGCTCATGTGATGCTTGGTTGAAATTCCCATAGCGTTTCGATTAACTATCGCAACGTTATTCACAAAATACTACGGCAGAAATGGCTCAAAAACGGATTCGCCCTTTGAATTTCCTCAAAAACTTACTGATGTTTGAGAGCCTGCCAATTCGACACACTTTAACTGAGAAACTTGATTCTTGGTTTAAAATAGTCATGGGACTTTGGACTCTAAAATATTGAGGAACCATGTTTATTTCATTGATGCCGCCGGTAGCGCGCCCTCTCAAAGTTTCTTCAGGAACTTTTCTAGTTTTAAATATTGTTGGATTATCTGAGATTATGTTCAAGGTATGTTAATTTGTGACATTCTGATTTGACATCAATAATCAGTCAGATGTTTTAACCACTAAACAGAGCAGAAACGCACGTATGTCTGTTTGTTTTAGAACATCCAGTCCTCTATATAATCAGTACATTTTATCCATTTAACAAACATCTTTTATAAAGAAACTCTAATCGTGCATTTAACTGGACAAGAAAATCAGAAATTAAATATAAAAATCTGCTTTTTTTGTGTCAATTTTAACTTTATTCCAGTTTCTCCTCAAAGATCAAATAAGACTTGTCCCAGATGGCAGTAAAAATGATTTTAATCTCTTCAAAACTGACTGATATGCTCACATTTATCAGTGTTTAGTTCTATGAACAGATAGAAGTAGAAACAAACAGTCACGTGGAGATAAAACTGTTGTTTTAACCAGTTTTATCTGCATCAGTTCTCCAAAAACATTTTCCTAAGGGAGGGAATCACGTGCTCCCGTGATGGCGTCATCCAACCGGGCGGGGCTTAAGTGGGAACAGATATGGAGCTGACCAATCAGAGAGCTCGATGGTACGTTATCCAGCGGCCACTTCGGCCTTTATAAACTTAATGTTCCTCCGCTAAAAAGGGGCTATTTTCTGCTTTTTCATCCAACGAGACGCTGTTTACAGTGAGTTTGAACGATTTACGCCTTTAAAAATGTTAAATATGCTCATATTCACGTCTGCGTTTTGTTATATTGGAAGAATATTAAGTTATTGTCTGTCTTTGTTAGGTTTTAGTACACAACATACCAGATTCCATTTTAAAACTAACTCTATTTTTTAAATTTAACAAGTAAGTTGTGTTTTTAGTTTAAAACATCACCGTGGTCGCTTGTATCTTTTATTGATAGCGTTTTGTTGGATTCGGCTGCCTTTGTCTTCGTCTTTACTGCCGTTTCGGAACCAAACGAGCCAGTTTTGTTAGTTTTTTCGGTTCTTTTTGTATAAAATCAACATAAACTGCGCCATCTTTTTAGCTCGGCTCGGACCAGGAGGATAAACCCGTTATGTTTTATTTTCGTTTTCCTGTTTTGAGATGTTTTTGTCGGATTCTTGGCTCCCTGCCGAGGCAGCAGATCCCGTGACTGAGCTCATAAAAAACAGGATCGGCCCGGATGAAGTGTCTGCCTAATAACGAGCAGAGAAACGACCCAAAAGAACCAAAACGTCATTTTTAATATTGGTTATTAATGTTATACACCGTCTACACGGCCGACCCGTGCGTGATATGCTGGGGTTTCAGCCTGGTTCTGGTTAAAGCAGACTGGGCTCCTGGAATTTGCTGCTTCATTGCGAAATTCAGGATTCAGTCCCCAGTCAGTCCAGGGCGGAGAGATAAAGCAGCTAGCTAGCCTATGGCATCATTTCCCTGTAATCTGATATTTTCTGATCTTTTTTTAATGTAATCCTCATCATATTGTTGTTTTTTTCCCAGTAAAAGCCATAATGCTGCTTCCTGTAGTCGTGTTGACGTTGTGTCTGAGCCCAGTCCTCCCAGCCCCCAGCCTGGACCCACAGCTGGACCAGCACTGGGACCAGTGGAAGGGCTGGCACAAGAAGAACTACCATGAGGTGAAGCTGCTGTGGTCTTGATAAGATGTTCTGGTTCTGGAGACGTTCTGACTCAGTTTATCTTATTGCAGAGAGAGGAGGGCTGGAGGAGAATGGTGTGGGAGAAGAACCTGAAGAAGATTGAGATGCACAACCTGGAGCACTCCATGGGCAAACACACCTACAGCCTGGGGATGAACCACTTCGGAGACATGGTGAGACCCGGGTTGGTCTGGTATCAAGTATATTAAAATAGTCCTGAACCAGGGGAGAAGCATTGAAGACATTTACTAAAACGTGTTTAATTTTTGGTCCATCTTCAAGATGCTTCACGTAGGAGAAACTAGTCTAGGATTCAGGTCAGCTGATTGGCTGCAGCTTGATTTTCTGTCTCTGAAACCAGTAGAGAGTTTCTGGCTGTGTTTGGATCACTGTCCTGCTGAAACCCTCATTAAATCTTAATCATCCTGTTAGATGGCGGCTCTTTACTTGCTGTGTTTCTCGTGTGACGCCTTGGTAATGAGACCTTATTATATAGGCCATTATTTGGGACTGAAGCAGCCGATATTGATAAGTGACAGGAATGTTTTAGGTTCCAACTAGACACGGTGTGTAATCTGGTATCTAAAGAGTTCAGTTTTGGTCTCATCTGATCAAACTAGGTTCTCCTAGTACTTCATAGGATTGTCGACGTGTTCGACCCTTGTTTTAACTGCTGTATCATTAGAAATGAGACGAAGTCTGGGAAACTTTTATAGAAGAATCAGATGGATTTCACCACAATGTTATTTTTCTTCTTCAGCTGATACAATAAAGTTCTGATTGTTCTTCAAACAGACTCACGAGGAGTTCAGGCAGATCATGAACGGCTACAAGCACAAAGCAGACAGAAAGGTGAAGGGGTCCCTGTTCATGGAGCCCAACTTCTTGCAGGCCCCTCGCGCCGTGGACTGGAGAGAGAAGGGTTACGTCACCCCCGTTAAGGACCAGGTAATGGATCGTTTTCAGTCTCTGATAACTCCCGTAAAGCCTCCGAGCCGTGTGGCTGCTAAACCCGCTGTCATGGTGTGTTTTTAGATTTCTGAAATTCAAAAACAAGGTTCTTACAGGTGCTTGAAATCCTTAAAAAATTTTGAATTTTAATGGAGTGCTCAAGGATTTGAAAGTGTTTGAAACTAGCCAAAATTGGCCAAAGTTCAGCATAAATGGTTTAATGATTGATCAGCTGGTCGGAAGCTTAAAAATCCTATTTTTCTTTTCAGTCTATGAACGCACCATTGCTAATCGCTAACTAATGCTAAGAGGTGTGAAGGGTTGTACCTTCAGAATCATTATTTTAAAGTTGGTCAGAACTTTTTAAAGCATTCTGTTTTTTCTAGTTCTTTGAGATTATTTGGATCAGAAACTCAAACCTGAACAAAATCTGGTGTCGGCCTTTAAAATCTAAATCAGTGGATCAGTTTTAAATAACTACCTGAAATTGGTTGTAGCTTGAAAATATTTAGTTTAATGAGACGAGGAAGTGAAATAAGCATTTTGAATAAATATGTAAGGTGCTGGAAAATCTTGCAAACTGACCTTAGAAGAGCTTGAATTTGTTGTGTAGGAATCCTGTGAAGAAGTGGGAAAGATTTCAGCTTTTAGGGAGATCTCACACATCTGGAACGTCTAGTTTTAATAAGTAATGGTTATTTATATAGTGCCTTTCAAGATATTAATCACAAGATGCTTCACAGTCATAGACAGAAATACTCGGATGACTGAAAATAAAAAACAGGAGAGGCTACAGATTAAATAACTTCTACTGCCAGTGAGGTCCCTACAGGTAATTTTCTTGAATTTTAAGAGTTTATTGAAGGTTTTGAAAGTACATCAGAGTTAAAGATGCCTCCTTTTAGGGGCGGTTCTTTAAGATGACTCAGATTTATATAAAAATAGCATCATCAGTACTGACCCTCAGAATCGGGTCTAAAATCTGTATCTGAAACTGATCAAAGCACAAAAACATTTGAGATGAAATCGTCTCTGAAGCCAAACAAACGGCTCTGAAACAAAAGTTTATGGTTGTATAAAATGTGAATTAGTGGATTCATAAACCCAGTGTTTTTCTTGGACTTGGTGACCTGTTGTTTTCACTCTGAGCTCATAAAGCGTCCGATCTGCTGTAGCAGTGACTCAGACGCTGTAAACACGACTCAGACGCTGTAAACACGGCGTTGCATCAGGAGGTCTTATTTTAATGTGCAGCTGCTTCAGCAGGAGACGGAAAAGCTGACCTGAAATCAGCTGCTGTGGATGTTCTGTAAACTTCATTATCAGCCTCTTTAAATAACAAGCTTCAGCCCATAGATATATAGAGATTAGACGGCCGTATGAGGGTTGTTTTTGTTATCTGTGTGCTGCACCCTCCTTGAGTGTACAGTTTGTTCTCTCCACCCCCCACCCTCACCCTGACATACATTAACAATCTGTAAGCTGAAACCAGTCGGACCAGCTGACTTTAAACCAGATCAGGGTCTAACTAACTAACTAACTAACTAAACGGTGGGTGTTTGTTTCCTCATCACGATCAGCAGGTTTAGTTTATTCTCCACAGTTCATTTTATAAACAAAAATCAGAATGACTAAAAGTAAATTCTCAAACAAGCAAAGTTTTTTTTTTTTTTTTTTTTTTTTTTTCCATCAAAGCTTTAATATTTTAATCACCGGTGTTTTTGACTGTGAGACACGTGCACGCTCCTACAGCTCGGTCAGGTGGTTTCAGGTGATGTCATCTAAAGTTTCTCCCAGTAGCAGCAGCCTTTATTTACTACTACTATGAACGTCCTTTAGTTTTACGCTGTATAGACAGTCTGGACTCCTTTTTAAAAAGCAGTTGAAGACCCAATTATTTAAAACTGCTTTTATGTTCTCTTGTTGTTGTTTAATGATTTTGATTTGTAATATTTTGTTTGTTTTATTGATTTTATTTGTTTTTATCATGTTTGATTCTGTTTTCTGTGAAGCACTTTGTGATTTCTTTTCTGTGAAAGGTGCTATAGAAATAAACTTTACTTACTTACTACTACTACTACTACTACTACTACTACTACTACAGGCATGTCCAAAGTGCGGCCCGGGGGTCCTCAGAGTGATTTTGTGTGGCCCTCAGCTGCATTTTTAAAATTATATAATTTAGTTTTCCTGCAGGATTTTGATGCAGAGAGACGTTTTATGACATTTTTTAGATTTTTACTAACATGAGACCCAACAAACAAACAAAATCCAAGTACATTAAAATCTTTTAAAATGCAAAATTTTCCATTTAATCAAAAATATTCCAAATTTTTTGCGACAATTCAAGACCCAGATCCTGGTCTTGTTGCTGAGGATGGAACAAAATGTAGTTTCTAGAAACCTTAAAACAGTCGACCAATCAGATCCAGTGAATTTGATGCTTTTTATTGAGTCAAACATACGAGATCCCTGTGTCGTATTGACAAAGACTGTTCATTAAAATGTTGCATTTATAATGAATTTTTGAGCAGAACAAAAATATTTTTTGCTCGTTTCTTTTAAGAAATATTCTAACTTTTGTGGCCCTCGAGGACTTGACACTTGGTGATTTTGGCCCTCGTGTTGAAAAGTTTGGACACCCCTGTAGTACTACTACTACTACTACTACTACTACTACTGTAAAAGCAGTCAAATGTGAACTCTCATGTGTAAAACCTTTACATCCAGATGGGAGGTTTGTGTTTTTAATGTTTCTCATCAGAAGGTCGTTTTCTGCAGCATCTACAGTTTTATAAATGATCATGTTTTCATATAGTTCAGATAAAATGACTAAAGTTTTCCTCAGAAGTCTTTTCTAGACATTTGTGGTAAATTTTACACTCAATATTTAACAACAAATATCTCAAAGTTTTGGAATGTGGAAAAGGAGTGAAAAGGTGTTTTAAAAGTATTTTTAACTTGTAAAGAAAAGCTTATTTTAATTTCTGCTACCGTTTCATTCTTAGTTGTGGTGTTCTGCTGTTGTGATCATTTTCTTGTTTTTTGGGTTAGTTTCTTCACATTTGGTTTAAAAATGGTGGAAACTGTAGATTTATTAGAACTGAAGAAGAATTTAAAATGTTTTTAATCTGAGCAACATCGACGTTTTTAATTCCAGAATCATGATTTTTTTTTTTTTTTTACGTTCATCAGTAGTAAAATAAATGGTGTTCTGTCAGAGATGAGCTGACTCAGGGTTTGAGGGATTGATTGATGGATTGCGGATTGATTTATTTAGGATTTTCTAACTTCTCAGGTTATTTATTGTTAATTTATAGGTCTTTGAGATGAATTGGGTACGGACTAAATCAGTATTGGAATCAGCCTTGAAAACCAGAATGGGTGCATCTCTGATTAGTGGATTTAAAAAATAAATATTTTTATTTCTCATTAACATTAGAATCTGAAGTTGAAAACCCTACAGATGAAGGATGAGGTGACTCATTTCACAGCCATGATCTGTATGACAGTACAGTGAAATTGGAGACAGATCTGTTACTAGTGATGGTGCGTTCACAGACTGTGGGGGAACAAAAGGATCAGACTTTAGAGATTCAGCTCAGCTGATCAGATTGAACTGATCATGTTGAATATTCTAGTTCTGATCACCAGATGTTTTATTTGTTGTATCTGAGATTCAAACTCTTTAATTTTCAGAGTGCTCTGATGAAAACTTGAAGCTCGTAGTAGCGGTGCTGCTGTAGTTCTTTGTCTCATTCGACGCTCCTTCCTGTTTCAGGGTCAGTGTGGTTCCTGTTGGGCTTTCAGCACCACCGGAGCTCTGGAGGGCCAGCAGTTCAGGAAGACCGGCAGTCTGGTGTCTCTGAGCGAGCAGAACCTGGTGGACTGCTCTAGACCTGAGGGCAACGAGGGCTGCAACGGGGGTCTGATGGACCAGGCCTTCCAGTACGTCAAGGACAACCAGGGTCTGGACTCCGAGGACTCCTACCCGTACCTGGGAACGGTACGTACTTCAGGACGCGCTTTACCTGCTCCGACTTTAATAAGTTCATCTTTATTCTTAACGAAACATCAATAAAAGCAGCTGTTTTTAGATATGAATGTTTTTATTCCTCCAGGACGACCAGCCGTGTCACTACGACCCCAAGTTCAGCTCTGCTAACGACACTGGGTTTGTGGACGTCACCAGTGGTAACGAGCGCGCTCTGATGAAGGCTGTGGCCTCCGTCGGACCAGTCTCTGTTGCTATCGATGCTGGTCACGAGTCTTTCCAGTTCTACCAGTCAGGTCAGTTTGTCTATAAGATGCCTTTTTTTTGTTTACATTTTAAGTGTCTAGAATACGACCAGAGGACGAGACGTAGTCGGATGTAAACGCTGCCTTCACTGTTTGCAGAACTTACAGGATGAATGCTTCAGAAAAATTCAGATTCTCTAATCATCGTTGTTTTTTTATGTACCAAGAACATCAAACTAAACTAAGTGTGTCTGATTTGTCTGAAGAGTTCTCAAACACTAATTATTCAACAAACTTGACTTTGAAAAAATGTATTAAAAGCCCTAAAAGTGACGACTCTTTCTGCTTAGTCATTTTTAATTTACAGTCGTGTAAATGTAACAAAACCAAAGATACAGATGAGATCACTGACCCTCTAGAGCCTCATCACGTGACTCACCTAAGGAAATCGGCATCATGGGTAAAGATCCATCCAATTACAACCAGGGAGCTTTAAAATACTTGAGTTTTAAAATTTTATTTACAAGGTTTTGAAAATACTTGAATCTTTTAATAAGGTTTTCAAAACTAGAGGCACCAAAAAGTCAGTTAGTGATTTAGAATCGGCTGATCTAAAGCTCAAAAATCAGATTTTTGGGGGGTTCCTTGAACTCTCCAACAGGCTAAGAGCTCATTTCTTCTGACGGTTTTTACTTCCATAGTTGTAATTTTCAAACATTAATGTAAAAAAATACATCCTGTTAGGTGTAGTTCTTTGAGATGAATCTGATCGATATAAAATCTGTATCATCAGGTCACAGCTGAACAAAAATCAGTATCGGAGCACGTCTACTGGAGACGAGGAAGTGAAATGATCATTTTGAGTGTGATGTTTTGTTTCTGAATCGTATGATGCTGCAACATCTAAAAAAAAAAAAACAGGCGTATGAAGAATCTTAATATCAAAAAATATTTTAAATGTCAGAATTTTAATTAAATTCAGGTGAAATCCTGACCTGAAAACATCTAAATACATTTTTTAGAACCAGTTTTATTATTATTTTTGGCTCAACTTGACAGAATCGTGTACTTTCAGGTATCTACTATGAGAAGGAGTGCAGCAGCGAGGAGCTGGACCACGGCGTGCTGGTGGTCGGTTACGGCTTCCAGGGAGAAGACGTGGACGGAAAGAAATACTGGATCGTCAAGAACAGGTCGGTCAGAACTTTAGACGGCCTGACTGACGTGATCTGGTTCAAAAACCAAACCTCGTTTCAGGTTTCTGAGTCTGAGAGGAAAATGCTCTGAACAAAGTAAACTCTTTGACCTCCTACATAAAACTGTCATTTATATTTTATGTGTTTTTGTAAAAATATTCTTATTATTTTGATCATTTTTAGTGTTAATATGCCACTTTATGAAATGTTGAGGTTTAAAGACAGTTAATATAGAGTTGATCAGTGTAAGTTATTAGTTATTACCAGTTAAAAGTTTTAACTGGTTCTGACCCAAACAGCAGCAGGTATTAACTGGTTCTAACTGGTTCTGACCCAAACAGCAGCAGGTATTAACTGGTTCTAACTGGTTCTGACCCAAACAGCAGCAGGTATTAACTGGTTCTAACTGGTTCTGACCCAAACAGCAGTAGGTATTAACTGGTTCTAACTGGTTCTGACCCAAACAGCAGCAGGTATTAACTGGTTCTAACTGGTTCTGACCCAAACAGCAGCAGGTATTAACTGGTTCTAACTGGTTCTGACCCAAACAGCAGCAGGTATTAACTGGTTCTAACTAGGGCTGCCACGATTCGTCGATTAGTCACGATTACGTCGACTACTAAAATCGTCGGTGACGAATGTAGAAGTCGACACGTCGTTTATTTATTTATTTTTTTGGACTATTCTCTCAAACTGCCACTTTACCTTCCACTGTCTTGTCTGCCTTTCTGATCTTGATGCACATGCTGTGCAGCAGCAGCAGCAGCAGCAGCAGCTCTGTGCATTAGGATCCAGTCTGGCCCATGCCTTAGGCTCCAAAGGTCTAGTCCGTGCTCCACTCCCTGGTTCTGATCCGTGCGCTCAGCTCCACGCTCTGATACGCCGGCGTGCTTCTCTCCCCGGCCCACTTCTGATCGGGGCACGTTCCCCGGTTCTAATCCGCATGTTTCTCTTCCCGGCCCGGTTCTAATCCATGCGCTCCGTTCCGGTTCTGATCGGCGTGCTCCGTTCCCCAGCCTGGTTCTGATCGGCGCGCCTCTCTCTCCGGCCCGGTTCTAATCCATGTTCCGTTCCGGTTCTGATCGGCGCGCCTCTCTCTCCGGCCCGGTTCTAATCCATGTTCCGTTCCGGTTCTGATCCGCGCTCCTCTCTCCCCGGCCCGGTTCTGGTCCGATCCTTCTGCTCTCTGATTCTGGTCCGTGCGTTCGGTTTTTAATGAGTTGTCCGTGAGGCGAACAGTTTTGAACACTTTCAGGAATGTTTTACTTGATGCTCCAGTTAAAGACGTGATTGTTGCTACAAGCTGCAAATTCCATTAAAAGTTGAATAAACCATCAGCCTGTCTTTACTTTTAGTTGGCACAGACCTGAAACACTTCAGACTGTATGATGGTTTAATAAGATCAGCAAACTGCAGGCTAGATGCTTTTACAGAACCTAAAACACATATTTTTAGAAAAATCTTTTGTTAAATGTCTTTTACAGGCTCTCCTTTTTATTTTAGTCATTTATTGACCTTGGTCACTTTATTTTATGTTGCTGTTCTGTAGCACTTTGAGATTCCTGAAATATAAAGTGCAGTACAAATTAATGTATTATTATTATTATTAACAATAATAACTACATGCTGGTGAGATAATATATTAAATGTAATATCTGTACGTTTTGTGTCCATTGTAGCGTGATCCGATTAGTCGACTATCAGAATAATCGTTTGTGGCAGCCCTAGTTCTAACTGGCTCTGATCCAAACAGCAGCAGGTATTAACTGGTTTTTTCTACCTGTGCTGTACAGCGCCTTGTGATCTTTATCTATGAAAGGCGCTTTAAAAATAAACTTTACTTATTTCTTTACTAACTGGGAATGCTGGTTTTCCTGTTTGAATTTGCATGACTTCGACCTGCTGCTGAGGTTAATTTCTGTGTTTTTTCTCCTTTTAACTCTTTTATTAGCTCAATCTGTGAATTTTTATAGCAGAAAAAGCATCAAGCAGCGTGTGAAATGTGACTTTTTGTGTGAAAGCCTGAATCACCGTCGTCTTACTGGAGTTTAGGTTTTTTAAAGTCGGACTAAAAGAAGTCGTGTTCTGTTGAAGTGGCTCTGCAGTAAAACCCTCTGGACTCTGACTAAAAGAAGTTCTGTTTTATAACGGATGGATCAAAACGAGCTAAATTCCTGCTGGTTTTGTCTCGTTGCAGCTGGAGTGACAAGTGGGGCGATAAAGGCTACATCTACATGGCCAAAGACAGGAAGAACCACTGTGGCATCGCGACAGCGGCCAGCTATCCTCTGGTCTGATTGGTCGGACGAGCTCAGCCTGGTGTCTGAGCCCTTTAGTGTTTTTAGTTTGAACAGGATGAATGGAGCTTCGGTCGGCGCGGCGCAGGAGATTCTGCAGTGTTTCATGACGAGAGCGGCTCGTTTTTAGGGAAGCGTGGCTTTTTTCAGGATCATTTCTGTGCCACTTTATTTTTGTCTTATAAATTGTAGTTGAGTTTTATTCTTTGTAAATATGTGTATGCTACTTGGTGAGTGATTGGTTAACACTTGCTCTGGGTCATTGTAAATGATTTTTTTATTTTGACTTTTACTGTGATCAATAAACGTTTAAAACACTAGTGGTGTGTTCGGACTTCTTCCTCCTCAGTCGTGTTGATGTTTGGTTAATGGTAACGTTTGGGTTTTGATTAAAGAGAATTTAGAGTAAAATTGTGAGGTCAGGTCATCCATTTAGTCCCTTAAACTAAAGGATTCAACTGAAAAACCCCAAATGTCTTTGCTCTGTTTCACCTGCAGCTCAGTAGGTGTTTGTGTGCTCTACGTGTCAAACCACTGTTGAAACAATCTTACATTAAACGGTGTTTGTGCCTTAGATAATAGTAATAAACCTCAAATTTATGCAAATTTAAGATCTGATGTGCTCAAAAAGTCCATGCAGATGTTTTTGGAAGCTGAGCTGTGGAGTCATCTCCACATCACCAGAGAGGGAGGGGGTGTTATGGTTCAGGTCATCAGCTGGAGACTCTGTCAATGTGATGAACGTGAGACCTTTTAAATGAGCAGCTGATCTCTGAGGAACTCCACTGATCGTTTCTCTCCTCAGACTACAGAGACGTCGAATTTTCCAAATCATTTTTCTATTAAAGAAAAACTGACCTGGTGATTTAATCATGACACGTTTTATTTACATTGATGTCATTAGTGTAAAATGTATTGAAAATGAGGATGAGATGCTACCTAAAAGGTTTTCATGGCTCATTAAAGCAGCTAAAATAAAACTTCAAAAATAAAGGAGGTGCTTCTAAATCTGTCAACGCCGACATGCTTTTAGTACGAATCAGAGACGGTTACACATCAATCAGGATGAACATTAAATATTCATCTCCATCCAGGCAGTCGGTTCAAACTAAGTTCTCTGCAGGTTTAGATCAGCTGAGCTCCATGTGATCAGATAAAGGAAACGAATGCAGGCAGACCTGTTGAGTGATGGATTCGTGTTGAAGGAAGTCAGCTCTGAGTCGAGCCAGCTGTTCTGAATCACCTGCCTCGTTTTCATTCACTTCCTGCTGCTTTCTGAAACGGAATGAAGACTTTAATAGAAGTTCTCTTAATGCACTCTAATCTAGAAGACTTTCTGACTGACCTGCAGGTCAGATCTCTGGTGCCTCGATATCAGCAGTGGATTTGATGATATTTAGAATTAAAAAGGACAGAAAAGCCTGATAAAGTGGTGAGTTGAATGCAAACAGACCAAAAACAGGTCTGGTTTTCTTCCAAACCCCTTCACCAGACCAGTGGTTCCCAAACTTTTTCTTCTGGGCCCCCCTTAATTTTACACATTTTTTCCCGTGCCCCCCCTCTCACACACACACGTGCACACATGCACGCACGCGCCCACACACATACACACACAAACACTGCGAACAGACAAATCTCATTTTCAAACTCCATTACAGGTTATTTCACATCAAACCTTAGAGATCTGAACAAGTAAAAGTAACTGCATTTAACTACATGTTAAAATAAACTTCAACCTTTTCTTTAAAACAACAAACTAACCACTTTTACAGCTCAATAGAAACTTTAAAAAATGCCTCAGTGCAAATGAAAATAAAAAATGTAAAGGTTTATTTTTACTTTAAAAATTGTTCTCTCATCTTCTCAGTGACTGGTGTGAGCGGCTTGTTGCTGCAGATCTCTTTGTGTTGAGTTGTCCTCCAAACAGTGTCCTGTGTGCGATTTGAGAATAAAATAGATGGGGGGGGGATATCTGTGGAGGTTCGGATCCGGCACTGAGCGTTCAAGGTTGCGTGCGCTCGTTACGGAATCGTCCAGACTCGTGCGCTCCGTCAGTGCGCACGAGGTGCCCAAACGCGTCTTTGCGCATGGGGAGCTTTGCGGTCCGATCACTCAGCCCGTGGTCAGATGCTGATTTTAACTACACTTCCTGTTGTGGTGTCTCTGAAGGAGCTCTCATAAGCGTTCAGGCTATGAAGACTGGTTGACACGCACAAGCTGCGCCAGCAGGCAAACAGAGCTATCCAAACCCAGTCACCTCCCCGTGAGGAGTTGAGCATCAGCGCCAGGTTCTCTCCTGAGTGTCTCAATAAAAACAATTATGTGCACCCCTCATTTCTCTCTCTTTTTCTCATGATCTCATAATAATGAATGTTAATATTATAACCGGTGTTCCGCTGAGCGCACGGCGCTGCACTGAAACCTCGTCACGCCCACCTGCTGTCTGCAGCTCTGAGCGCGCTGCGGTGAATCGGACACACTCAGACCATCTCCCCACAGGTGAGATTAGGAGGGACAGCAAAGCAGAGGCAAGGTAAATCTCACCCATCCACCCCAGATAACCCTGCCTAGCACTCAAAAAATAAATATTTTTTTTAATTTAAAAAATTTTTTTTAATTAATAACTGAATAAATCATCCCGCGCCCCCCCCTGCTGTTACACCGCGCCCCCCTAGGGGGCGCGCCCCCCACTTTGGGAACCACTGCCTTAGACTAAGATCCCTCTGCTCTCCATAATCTGAGTGAGCTGTTAGATCATGGCTAGTTGGAGGTCAATAAAACGACCACTTTAGAGTGAAGGCCATCATGAGACGGCTCTATGCTCCTGAGAAGTTCTCCCTGTTGGTTAATTTAACAATCTGAAACATATTAAAATGACAGAAAGGGAGCAAACACTTTCTAAAAACGTCTCTCAGCAGAGGTTCCTGCTCTGAATCCTCAAGATCCTCCACCTCAAACACATTACTAATGAAGAGCTGCTCCTAAAAGTGACATCACCATCGTTTATCAAAGACTGGATGATGTTCTCCATCAGACGGTGATGTAATGGAACCCTGAAACACCTAAGACGACAACATTGATGAGTCTGAATGAAGTGGCCTCTCTATCCCTCAGTGGGCGCCTGCAGGTGGGCGGGGCTTCTTTCAGGGTGTCCTCTAGTCCTGGTTACTGGTTTTTCTTTCAAGACGAGCTCCAGATTTTTCTCATTCCTGACCTTATGGATTCTGTACATGTTGGAATTGTTCCTTCAAACCAGCTGAGCTGCTTTTGGAATCTGAACCGAAAGTCTACGAGCTTTTTGAACAGAAGTCTTTAAAAAGTGTCCACAACCTGCAGCGATCTGCTTCAGTTGGTCTATCAGATCCTAGTCAGGAGGTTGGGGGTTCGATTCCCGGCCTCATCAGTTGTCTGAGTGTTTTATAAATTTGGTCTTTTGTTCAGAACCCCTTGAGGGGGAGATGTTTACATTCTTACCTGATGACATCACATCACCTGGCTCACCTGTGAACAGCGAGGACCAATCGGAGACCTGAGAATGTTCACCCTAAAGCTACACGGCCCTTTATTAAAGCTGTGCACCTCGAAGAAGAGCCTGTCTCTGCTTCATCTTCAACATCAGCTCATTGTAAGTTTTCTGAAACCTTCAAGTTTGATTCTGACTTTTAACTTTCAACTACAAAAACCTTAATATTATTTAATAAACCAGAGTCTATTTTAGGTTGTGTTTAAATGATCTTTTTTTAAACAATATCCTTTATTTTTGTTACAACTGGATTGTCTAAAGATCAAATGGTGATTCAGTCGTTTCAACAGATTAGAGAATAACCTCAGACCCCACATGGGGTCACATAAAACCAAGAGTGGGTTCTTCAGAAATCAGGTTATAATTAAAAATGACAGCTAGAAACACAGTTTAGCCAGAGAAGAATAAAACTATATAAAAAGATCAAGATGGTAACTTTAAACTTCATGTTGCATCTGATCACGATTTTGAATTAATCATCTATTTTAGGTTGGAATTGATGAAAGTACCAGGATGTTTTCTAACAAGCTGCATATTTAAAAATGTTCTCACTTTTTAAACTAAACCTGAACGCAGCCATGATTCTGTGATGACATCATCTCCTCTTCTGCTCATCAGCCTCGTTGATGTTTTGTGGTGTTTTTTCAGTAAGAATCAGCGATGCTGCCTGTGGTCGTGTTGACGTTGTGTCTGAGCTCCGTCCTCTCAGCGCCCAGCAGGGACCTTCAGCTGGACCAACACTGGGACCAGTGGAAGAACTGGCACAAGAAGAGCTACGATGAGGTGATTTATTTCTGATGTTGTGGAAGTTCTTGTTGTGAGCAGGTCATGAACACAATCCAATATGGTGGAGGTCAGAGGGACCTGGTGGTGGTCAGAGGGACCTGGTGATGGTCAGAAAGACCTGGTGGAGGTCAGAGGGACCTGGTGGAGGTCAGAGGGACCTGGTGGTGGTCAGAGGGACCTGGTGGTTGTCAGAGGGACCTGGTGGTGATCAGAGGGACCTGGTGGAGGTCAGAGGGACCTGGTGGAGGTCAGAGGGACCTGGTGGAGGTCAGAGGGACCTGGTGGAGGTCAGAGGGACCCGGTGGTGTTGGTGCATGTTATGTTCACCTCTGTCAGTGCCCCAGGACAGCTGAGGCTACAGTGTAGCTCAGGGATGTCCAAACTTTTCAAGATGGGGGGCCGAAATCTCCAAGTTAAAAGTCTTCGGGGGCCAAATACATTTTTTATTTTTTTTAAATGCAAAAATGGTCGGGGGCAGTTCCTGTTGAGTGGCAGACCGGGGTGGTGGTTCCCATTTTTAAGAAAGGGGACCAGAGGGTGTGTTCCAACTATAGGGGGATCACACTCCTCAGCCTCCCTGGGAAGGTCTACTCCAGGGTACTGGAGAGGAGGGTCCGGTCGATGGTTGAATCTCGGATTGAAGAGGAGCAATGTGGTTTTCGTCCTGGTCGTGGAACTGTGGACCAGCTCTTTACCCTCGCTAGGGTGATGGAGGGGTCATGGGAGTTTGCCCAACCAATCCGCATGTGTTTTGTGGATTTGGAGAAGGCTTATGACCGTGTCCCCAGGGGCACCCTGTGGGGGGCGCTCCAGGAGTACGGGGTGGATGGTCTTTTGTTAAGGGCCATTCAGTCCCTGTACCAGAGGAGTGTGAGTCTGGTCCGCATAGCCGGCAGTAAGTCGGACCTGTTCCCAGTGAGGGTTGGACTCCGCCAGGGCTGCCCTTTGTCACCGGTCCTGTTCATAACCTTTATGGACAGGATTTCTAGGCACAGCCGTGGTGTGGAGGGTGTCGAGTTTGGTGACAGGAGAATCTCGTCTCTGCTTTTTGCGGATGATGTGGTCCTCCTAGCTTCATCAGGCTCTGACCTACAGCTCTTGCTGGGGAGGTTCACAGCCGAGTGTGAAGCGGTGGGGATGAGGATCAGCACCTCCAAATCTGAGGCCATGGTTCTTGACCGGAAAAAGGTGGATTGCCAACTCCGGGTCGGGAGAGAGATCCTGCCTCAAGTGGAGGAGTTCAAGTATCTCGGGGTCTTGTTCACGAGTGAGGGAAGGAGGGAGCGGGAGATCGACAGGCGGATTGGGGCAGCGTCTGCAGTGATGCGGACGCTGAACCGATCAGTTATGGTGAAGAGGGAGCTGAGCCAGAAAGCAAGGCTCTCGATTTACCAGTCGGTCTACGTCCCAATCCTCACCTATGGTCATGAGCTTTGGGTAATGACCGAAAGAACGAGATCGCGGATACAAGCGGCTGAAATGAGTTTCCTCCGCAGGGTGGCCGGGCTCAGCCTTAGGGATAGGGTAAGAAGCTCGGACATCCGGGAGAGACTCGGAGTAGAGCAGCTGCTCCTCCATATCGAAAGGAGCCAGTTGAGGTGGTTCGGGCATCTGGTAAGGATGCCTCCTGGACGCCTCCCTCGGGAGGTGTTCTGGGCATGTCCTGCTGGCAGGAGGCCCCCAGGTCGACTCAGGACAAGCTGGAGGAAATACATCTTCAGTTTGGCCTGGGAACGCCTGGGCGTCCCAGCTGAGGAGCTGGTGGACTTGGCCGGGGAGAAGGTGGCCTGGGCTGCCCGACTTGGAATGCTGCCCCCGCGACCCGGACCCGGATAAGCGGAAGAAGGCGAGGCGAGGCAAAAATGGTTTCAGAGTGATTTTCTGATTTTGTACTGCTCAAAAATAGACATAAAAGGGTCTCATATGTTTGCTTCAGTAAAAGAAAAGCATCAAATTCCCTGGATTTGATTGGTTGTTTTATAGTTTCTTGAAAATAAATTCTAGTATGCTATCAGCAACAAGAATGGGATCTGGGTCCCTCTTTCTTCAGTAAAGCAGCTGGATTTAGCCAGATTTTATGAAAGAAGGTGGGTGATTCCACCGAATGGGTGCCATTTCGTTGCAGAAGGTGCACAAAAATAAATTGTTTTTTAATGCAATTTTCTAAATTAAATCTAGTAACACACTTATTTAACTATCTCAAATGAGCATTGGTCAATCTTAAATTACTTCATTTAAATTTTTACATGCTTTTTTAGACTAACATGTTTGCATTATTTTCAGTCCTGTTACCAAAACTTAGATAACATTAATAAAGCACATGTAGAAGCCTGTTAACTAATGCCTTCATTTTCCCCTCAAGAAAGTGTTTATTTTAATAAAATGGTTAGTTTTAAGTTTAAATATTTAATGTTTCTTATCAAAAAATTCACACTATCTTACAAAAGTTGTATTTTTCTAAATTATCAAAAGCCATATTTATAATTTCAAAGAGACACAGGGCTCTAGTTAATCCAATTTATTCTAATGCAATGCCTTAAACAATGTAATAAATGGAATAAATATGACTGAGAAAATAATTTTATGTTTTATCTTTTTTACAGAAAAACATTTGAGTAACAGGAATGAGTAAGGTGTAACAGGAATGAACAGAGGGTAACAGGAATGAAAAATGAACAAGGGGACATGTGTCGTGTGTCACATGACAGCCACAAACATGAATCAATGTTAGTGGAATTCCAGGTGAAAGACCAATACAAAGTGGTGAACACGTGAGAAGTGGAACGAAAATCATACATGATTCCAAACATTTTTTACAAATAAATAACTGAAAAGTGGGGTGTGCGTAATTATTCAGCCCCTGAGTCAGGACTCTGTAGAACCACCTTTTGCTGCTATTCCAGCTGCCAGTCTTTTAGGGAATGTCTCTACCAGCTCTACATCTACAGACTGAGATACTTGTCCATTCTTCTTAGCAAAACAGCTCCAGCTCAGTCAGACTAGATGGACAGCGTTTGTGAACAGCAGTTTTCAGATTCTGGATTGGATTTAGTTCTGGACTTTGACTGGTCCAGTCTAACACATGGATATGTTTGGTTTTAGACCATTCCATTGTTGCCCTGGCCTTATGTTTAGGGTCGTTGTCCTGCTGGAAGGTGACCCTCCGCCCCAGTCTCCAGTCTTTTGCAGATTGTCCTGTATTTGGCTCCATCCATCCTCCCATCAGCTCTGACCAGCTTCCCTGTCCCTGCTGAAGAGCAGCACCCCCAGAGCATGATGCTGCCACCACCATATCTGACAGTGGGGATGGTGTGTTCACAGTGATGTGCAGTGTTAGTTTTCCATCACACATAGCGTTTTGCATTTTGGCCAAAAAGTTCCATTTTGGTCTCATCAGAGCACCTTCTTCCACATGTTTGCTGTGTCTACTCAGTCCTGTTACCATTCATTTTTTCCTGTTACTCCTCATGAGTAACAGGACTGGGTTTTTAGCATAAAGTTATCAAATATAACAGATATAGCCACATGACATTGTTGATAATAGCATTAGGACACAAAGCACAATCTAGCGATTTACCAAAAATTTGAATTTTTAAAATAAACAAATGATAAGTAAGATATAATTAAAGTAACAGGAAAGTACGTTGAGATTGGCCTCGGCATTTACTGCTAATATATCATCAAATAAACAGAAAAATGAATAAGAGAACTTTCTTTTGGTCTTCCCATGGCCTTCAGAATATCCTGACAATGTAACTTCCTGTTGAATATGTCCCTTTTGGAATTTTCAAAATGAAACAGATGGTGTAATGTGTTTGGGTAACAGGACTGAGTGTAAACCCAGGGACACAACTAAAATCTGTATTTTAATAAAGAAATTATATATTTTTTCTGAAAAAAATATTTCTGAAGCATAGTCAGGATATGGAGCCACACAAAAATGCCAAAAAAATAAAATAACATTTGGATTTAATTAATTTTATTTCACTCTAAAGAGTAATGTTAAAGATCAGGGACATGTGAAAAATACTGTTTTTTCAGTGTTCAAGTTAGTTTTTATTAATTTTTATTAATATTACCCATCATAAATATTAAATTTGCACACAGATAATTATGCAGGACCTTTTGCTTAACAACAAAATGTGTTTACCAGTCCATTTTAATGCAAATTTATGAAAAATTATTCCTGGGGACAGAAAAAGACAGAAATGGCACCCATTCGGTGGAATTACTCAGTTCACGTCTGCTGTTTAGAGTGTTTGTGGTTTTATTTACCAGAAAATTTAATTAAAAGAATAAACCTGGGTAATGAAAAACTAATACTTAGGATTGAACTGAAACATTTACGTTTAAAAAGACAACATTTTTAAAAAAGGACTAAATTCGAACATTTTGGAAATGCAGTTGAGGGCCACAGAAAATCACTCAGAGGGCCGTAAGTGGCCCCCGGGCCGCACTTTGGACATGCCTGCTGTAGCTGATCACCTCCAGTGTGTGAATGACTGATGTGTCGTTCAGCGCTTTGGGGAGTGAAGAACTCTAGAAAGATTAGATCTATAGAAATACAGGATGTTTACTTTTAAAGCTGCACTCAGCAGGTTGGTAAACAAGCTAGCAGAAACACGTCTCAGAGCACTCACCCCTCCCGTCAGGTATAATCCGTACGCCAGCCTTCCCACAGACATAGGACCCTGCTTTGCCACTGTAACAATGCAGAGTCTAACTCCAGCAGTAGAAATGTTCCCCCAGCTTTTCCTCTTTTCACCTCTAAACGTTTTTAGTTTTCTGCTAGCTGAAAATGTGTATTTTTGGGGTGACTCTGTTTTTTTTCCTAAAATGGAAGCACTAACAGCCAGCTGTTTCTGTCCTTCTCTCACTTCCGGGATGTTTTACAGCTAAATGTGTCCGGGCGGATTAATGCCAATCCAAGCAGTGAGGAAGTGCAGCAGACAGACAGCCGGATTGTCCAATCCTATCGTTTGGTCCAAACGATAGGATTGGCTGAAGTTTTTAGAGAACTGCAGGACAACTACTTTATTGATTTCTTTTTTTTTTTTTAATCTCCACAATATATTTATAGCTATACTACATTAGAACGTTGTTAAGAGGCATGAAAAAAAAACCCCACTAAAAGCTACATTGTTTACCAAATCAAAAGAGTGCAGCTTTAAGTTTATGTAGTTTTAAATTTTATTTCATTTTTAATCAATATATTTATTCGGTTTATTTTTTAAACATTTGAAAACTGGTATTTAACTTTAAGTTTATGTTTTTTTATTTTTTTTATTTTACATTTGTGTTTTCTCATTTTTAAATGTATGTAGTTTATTTTATTTTTAAAATGTTTATTTCTTTAGTTTTCTTTTGCACAAAAAACGTTTAAGTTTCCATTGTTATTTTTACTTTGAGCATTTCTTTATTTAGTTTAGTTATTTTAAAATGTCCTTTGGTTTTTATTTATTTATTTATTTTATTTTGAAATTTAGTTATTTATTTTTCATCTTTGTACATTTTCACTTAAACTTAATCATTTTTAACTCCTTTATAAATGGTTCATATTGAAAACCAAACTCACAGCTCATGACTGACCATCAACAAAAAAAACCTCTGATTGATGTTTCTGCAGACAGAGGACAGCTGGAGGAGGATGGTGTGGGAGAAGAACCTACAGATGATTGAGATGCACAACCTGGAGCACTCCATGGGCAGACACACCTACACCCTGGAGATGAATCAGTTTGGAGACATGGTACGACCCATGTCTGCTCTCAGGGTTTTAACAATTCTGCTAAAACAGAATTTACAAAGTGATAAAATATCAACTCAGTAGATTAGAATGTAGATTTCAGGAAGCCAGCCACTTCGCCGGAGCAGGGGGATAAAAAAACAGCGAGAATGTCTCTAAGCAAAGTTTTGACCAGCAAGACTGGTCCTCAGACTAAGCTGCCCCCTCTCACACTGCATGTGGTCAGTGAAATTGAACAGCTCCATGTTGTCCAGTGGGATTCCAGTAACGATGGGGCAAAACCCAGTTTGGTAAAAAAAAACAAATTAATTGCAGTAACGGACGGACTTTCTGTGGCAAAAATCACTGTGTTTGAAGAGTTTTCAAAAAAGGTCAACAGTGACCAGACATATATTGTGAGAAATTATAACTTAAGAGGGGATGCCACACCATACAGGCTGAACGTTAATCGAGAGACCATGTTTTTTCGATGTAAGCCACTAAATTTTCCTGACCGCCTTCACTGTGAGCTTGGTCAAACCAGTCTCAAAGGCCTGCAAATTTGGAGAATCTACAGAGGAGACGGGGATGGTGTCCCTCAGTGGACAAGTGGTTGATCTGTGTTCTGTCAGAAAGCTCAGCAGGGCCGGGGCCACATTCCCAACAAAGGCATTCATTTTACAAGAGGGAGATGAACGCGTCCAGGTAGTCTTATGGAGAGAAGCAATTCTGCTGGATGTTAACCTGGGGCAGCGAGTTGAGGTAACCAACCTCAAGTCAAATTGAAGAGGACAGTGGAACTCCGCTACCTTCACCAAGATTGAGCCTATCCCAGAAAATTACATCAACATTCAAGTATTGGGGACCTCACAATCGTCTCAACAAGGGAGTATTGCACTACTTCTCGCCCCGGACACCATCCTGGATGTTCCACTCAACTTATGGGAGCCTTTGGAGGGGCAGCTGGAGATTTCTGATCTCTATGTCAACATTGAAACATCTGGAGGATGTGTCACCAAAATAGAGAAAGTTTGAGAGATGTTTTCTGCCAGTGTTGTCCTCCAGAGGTTCTGTTGCAGTTTCTAAAGTTTTGTTCTTAGTTCATACACGCATGAAAACACTAACACACATCAGTTGCTTTCTGACTCAGGGGTAGACAATCCTGGTGATGGAGAGTTTCATTCCTGCTTGATTAGCATAGACCCTGTTTGACTAGCTCAGCCCACGTTTGACTAGCCCGGCCCCTGTCTGACTAGCCCTGCCCCTGTCTGACTAGCCCGGCCCCTGTCTGACTAGCCCTGCCCCTGTTTGACTAGCCCGGCCCCTGTTTGACTAGCTCGGCCCCTGTTTGACTAGCCCTGCCCCTGTCTGACTAGCCCGGCCCCTGTTTGACTAGCCCTGCCCCTGTTTGACTTGCTCGGCCCCTGTTTGACTAGCCCTGCCCCTGTTTGACTAGCTCGGCCCCTGTTTGACTAGCCCTGCCCCTGTCTGACTAGCCCGGCCCCTGTCTGACTAGCCCTGCCCCTGTTTGACTAGCCCGGCCCCTGTTTGACTAGCTCGGCCCCTGTTTGACTAGCCTGGCCCCTGTTTGACTAGCCCGGCCCCCGTCTGACTAGCTTGGCCCCCGTCTGACTAGCTTGGCCCCCGTTTGACTAGCCTGGCCCTTGTTTGACTAGCTCCTGTCTGACTAGCTACATGTATATATTCAGATGTTATATAGATATATTGTATTTGTTCATGTATTTTATTTATTCCAGTTTGAATTTTAAATTTTATGCATTTCTGCATATCTGTGAAATTTTAAATTGATATTTATATATTCCAATTTTGTATTTGTTCATAAATTTCAGTGTGTGTGTGTATATATATATATATATATATATATATATATATATATATATATATATATATATATATTATATATATATATATATTGTGTCTGCACATGTACGGTGACCTTGGGTTTTAGAAAGGCGCCTTAAATAAAATGTGTATATATATATACAGTATATGTTACATTAAATGAAAATATTTGTTATTGATTACAAAAAAAAAAAAAAAAGAATGTAGATTTCAGATTTTGGTTTTAGATTTGTGCATGTTAGAGAAATGGACGAAATAAATGTGTTCCTCAGGCTAGCTGAAATAAATAAACACAGATGCTAGTCATCTAAAATCGTAGCAGGTATCACTGAAAACAGCTCATTGTGAGCCTCACAGCCTCAGGGAAGGAGCTGTTCCTCAGGTTTGTTGTCCAAGCATTGAGGCTACTCAAACTTCTGCTTGAAGGAAAGAGGATGAAAAGCTTATAGATTGTCAGGGTCCATTCTTTATTTTATTTTTATTAAAGCAGCTGAAGAGGTCGTCCCTCCAGTAGAGCAGTGTCTCAGGGTCTTGTTTACGAGTGAAGGATGGAGGGAGATCAACAGCTGGATCAGGATCTGCAGTGATGAGGAACCAGTCTGTTGGGGTGAAGAAGGAGCTGAACCAGGAAGAGAAGCTCTCGATTTACGGGTTGATCTATGTTCCAATCCTCACCTGGTCATGAGCTTTGACTAACGACTGAAAGAACGAGATCATGAAGACAGAAGAGAGTTTCCTCCACAGGATGGACCTTCAGAGATAGGGTGATTAGATCAGACATCCAGGAGGGACTTGGAGAAGAACCGCTGCTCCTCCACATCGAGAGCAGCCAGCTGAGGTGGTTCAGGCATCTGATCAGGATGGATCCATGGACTCTTCTCAGAGGAGGTCTTTCAGGAGTGTTCTGCTGAGAGGAGACCCTGTAGCAGACGCATGATGGAGGGATTAGAGGTCTAGGGATGCCTCGGTGTCCCATTGGAAGAGCTGGTAGAAATAACTGGTGAGAGGATGATCCTGGTTTTCCTGCTCACCGCTGACCTGGATAAGAGGAAGAGTGTGATGACGATGATATAATCAAATTCAAAACAGTCAGTTTTTATAAATTAGTAAGTTATAAAAAAGACATTTGGTTAGTTCCTGTCTAAATCTGTTACCTAAAAGAAGCTTTAGTCTTCTAAGTACAGGTCCCTGTGGGACCCCAGGGCTATCTTCTTTTTAAAGAAAACCATTGAAACAACAATGAACTGATGAAAGTTAACCTTCCTCCCACAGACTAATGAGGAGTTCAGGCAGGTGATGAATGGCTACGAACCCAAAGCAGACAGGAAGACTAAAGGGTCTCTGTTCATGAAGCCCAACTTCCTGACGGCTCCGTCCAGTGTGGACTGGAGGAACAAAGGCTACGTTACAAATGTTAAGGACCAGGTAGTGTAAGATTTATTCTCTCTGTTTGTAATGCTCGTGTAGTAACTACAACCAAAGGTTTATTTACTTGATGCTAACAGTTCATCAGTACACACAGGTGCTCACAAGGTGTTGACACAAGTATGGACTCAGGTGTTGTCAGACACATTAACTTGGGCTGTGGTTGGCACTGAACACACCTTGAATTAATTATGACCTCATACATTTCAAGGACATTGTAATATGTTGTTTATTGTTGTGGCATCTTTACTCTTTCTGCAGGTCTAGAAGCAGATTCCTTGTACTTCTTGTACTCTGATACTTTCTCCCCCACCTCTCTTTATTCCTCCTTTTTCATTTCCGTGTTTTGGCATTCAGACTTCAATTCTGATTGCCGGACAGGATGGTGAGGTCTGAAAATCTTTTTCTTTTTTTATTTAATACTTCACAGTCAAAAGATATCAGTGTACATATAGCAAGTAACATTTTCTTTTTATATAACTTACAATACACTTTAATTAAACTAACACAAACAAACAAAATGCCCTCCCACTCCCTCCCTCCTTTTCCGACATCAAGTCAGAAAACCAAAAAACAAAGAAGAAAATAAAAAAAGAAACAAAAAAAATTTAAAGTCAAGATAATAATAAAAAGGTGTCCGCACTAATCATTATAGACTATCCCTAATCGTTAGCCCTCTGTTCCTTGGTCTTCAAAGCTAAGTTATTATGGTGAATTTATTTTTTGTTTTAATAGAAAAGAGGGACAGCCCCGATCCAGGCGTACGGAAACGTATTGCATTCACCCGAAAAAAAATAAAAAGCTCTGTTTTTCTGAATTAACGAGATAATTTTTACAAAAATAAATAAAAATGGCTCTGTTTTAACGAGATAATTTTTACAAAAATAAATAAAAACGGCTCGGTTTTTCTGAATTAAGAGATAATAATAGCCTAACCCTCTGCATGTTCTGTGGCAGGTGTAGCGTTTGGAATAACTATTAGTTATTTTAACTACACCCTCTTCACATAAACATTAAAGCTCATTCTTGGATTATAATGAAAAGTGATAAACTGTCATTTAACCCTGATAATAGCTAATATTTATTGAAGGTATCTTTAGGTTCTTGGAAAGAGTACAGTGAATTGAAATACCTTATTAATAATGTGAAGCTCAGACCAGATAAAGATTGAACAATCATTTAATTTGAAAAACCTAAGAACACAGACAGATAAAACAGTTTGAAAGTTTGATGTAAACACAATTAATATTCTTAAACATGTTGAGGATGTTAAAGATGGTTAATTGTGAGTTTTAACGGACCGTAGCATATGTTTTAATGACTAGGAAAGTTAGTTAATTTAGTTAACCTAGTTGTGACTTTAAGAGTCAATTTAGGGCTATTTTGAGTTGGAATGGGATTTAGTTTTGGCTTAATTTAGAGTGGAAGAATTAAGCTTTATCAAAGCAAGCCTCTCGATCAGAAAGTGGTGTTTCGCTCACTGAAAGGTGGACGCTCCTGGATCTGGCAGGCGTTGGTTTCTCCACGAGCTGAGGCTGGAGTCCCCAGACTCGGAGTGGTGGTCCTGGAAGGCGTGGCCGCCGAGGACCTCGCCGGACAGTCCGTGGATACGTCCCGGTCAGCAAGGGAGGCATTTCAGCAGGCATGCTGAAGTCATTTCTGATCAGTCCCCGTAGTGAGAGAGAGAGAGAGACAGAGGCCTTGTTCAAAGCTGATGAAGGTTCAGCTAAGACTCTGAAGGATAGCAGCTCCGACTTCTTTCAGACTCATTCAGGCTGTAGCAAAGACTGCTTCGTACCGGAACTGAATATTAGTTTTGAGAAGAGTTATCTTAAATTCAACCAATCAGAAGATATTAAGTGTACTAATCAAAACTGAGTTAGTGGACTGGTGGACGGCTCTGATTGGGTAGGGGACTGTGAGGGAGTTTACCAACTCACATATGACTTCCACCCGTTAAAACACTCACATTATAAATGTAGAAAATAGCAGAGAAGCATATTATAACACTTTGAGTGTGAGTGTGTGGATGACCCTGAGCAGGAACACTACAGGAGACTGTTCTGTAAACAAGAGATTACAGTTTGAACACCAGTCTGTGGTGTTAGAGAAGAGACTTCTTTAGAGAGTGTCTTATTAGACCAGTTAGTGTCCAGTTAAGGTCATCTGGGAGGTGGACACCTGAAAGTGGACAGTAGGACACCTGTAGGGATCTTGATTCAGGTTAAAACATAATCCAAGAGTGATTGTATTCCAAGTTATTGGGAAAGAAATGGATTATTGTTGTGATGGTCACCAGGGTCAGGGGTCAGAGGTTATAGCATATTTGATGGTGCTACACAGGCTAAAATGAACTCAAACATGTCCCGTTTGTTGAGTTTAATTCACTTTTACTTATACTATAGATTGAGAAACTGGTAAATAAACTTGTCTATGAACTAGGTGGGATTATTATTAGTTTGTCGATCAGAGCAGACACCTGAGGGAATTGTTGAGGAGCGAAGCGGCAATGCAAACTTCCTCTCTGCTCCCGGCGTGTGTGAGAGAAACGCAGAACTCGTATCCTCCTTGAACGAGCTTCTTTTATTTACAGCAAGTAACAACGAACATTTTACAGGAGCAACTGCTGAACAGCTCTGCTCCTGACTGTCGCCACTGCGACTGGAACTCAGACTGGCGGAGCACACAGGCAGTACACTGGCGGAGGGAACACATTTCCTCCTGCTGGCGGGTTACCGTAAAACAGAACATAAATACAAACATATTCATCCTCTGCTACACGGGCGCAGTTCAGTGTTTACATTTAACAGATCTGGACGTGGCTATGTTTCTCCAGGATCAGCTGACTAAATATGGGATGCTCCACAGTTGATGCAATAGGGTTTATGCACGGTCACTTCCTGGTTGCGATAGACGCTGCCCCTTCCTTCCGGTTCAACGCTGTTCCCACACAGACTGGACAAAATGGATTTTTTTACCCGTTTTCTTCAAGACCTCCCACGCATCACGGTAGACGACGTCCACCGTATTTTTGAAAAACACACAGACGTCTGCGAGCAAGCGGGTGAAGGACTTTAAGCTGTATATAACCAGCTTTATTCATGAAATTGAAGGTAAGCTAACAGCGTTAGCTCGTAGCTTCCATCATCAAAAAACAGTGAGACAAATCTATATAGCCGTGATCGTGGGCTCCAACTGCTTCCCAACTTTCAACTTTCTCTGGTCTAGCTGTACGTTATCAAACACCAAGTCTTCATTCACCAAAAGAATAGTTGTTCCAGTGAAATAACACACGAACGGCGCCGCGCCTCCTCTTTTAGCCTCCTCCACTTGGCTCATTACTGTGTTGCAAAGTGTCGACTGCAGACACGGTGTGGTTAGAAATGATCACGTTTTCTCTTCTTAAGTTCACATTTCTTCCTTTTTGTAGTTATTTATTCAGTGGAAATGTGTGGAAACGGACTGATGAATTCTATTCAGCTGATGCGGTACACAACGGAACACAGCAGTGTTCAGCTGTCGAGGCTTCCCGTCCGCTGATACTTATATGATGGCTTCATTTCTTAGTGCTATAATATATATATCATACTGTACTGTACTATACTATACTGTTACTCGTTTTGATTATAAACAATATCTTTAGCTGGAAATGCACTCTAACTCTGGAAATCTTCACGTTTCAAATGGAACCGGAAATGGTCCCGCGAGTTAATTTTAAACCGGAAGTTCTACTAAGTACTCTGTGCATAAAGCCTATTGAAAAGCTTTCAGTCTGATTACGTGGTGACACGGAAACAGTCAATTCTAGACATGCTGAGTTGTTCAGCTGAAACTCCGGACCGCAGGTCTAGGTCACTTTAGGCTATTATTATCTCGTTAATTCAGAAAAACAGAGCCATTTTTATTTATTTCTGTAAAAATTATCTCGTTAAAACAGAGCCGTTTTTATTTATTTTTGTAAAAATTATCTCGTTAAAACAGAGCCATTTTTATTTATTTTTGTAAAAATTATCTCATTAATTCAGAAAAACAAAGCCTTTTTTATTTATTTTTGTAAAAATTATCTTGTTAATTCAGAAAAACAGAGCTTTTTTTTTTTTTCGGGTGAATGCAATACGCTTCCGTACAGGCGGGCAGGAGTTATACCTATTCTTTTTTATATTACAAAGAGACTTGCTGAGCTGGTGAATTATCTAAATATTTGATCAATGGTCTCCAATGAATTAAAAACTTATCAGCACATCCCCTCAGGGAAAATTTAGGAGGCCTAAAATGTCCTGCAGCCATGTTTTAATTAATGGTGGTTGAGGTGATTTCCACAGTAATAAAATTATTTTACGGGGGATAAGCGAAGCAGAAGCAATTACATTGTCTTGAATACTTGTGGTACAGGAGGTGTTTGGGGATTTGCCAAAAATAGCATAGTCGGGGTTAACTTTATACCTAATATGTCTGAAATTATTTGAAAAAAGCATTTCCAAAAGTCTAACAGTCTAGGGCATGTCCAAAACCTATGTGTGAGATTACATGGTGTCTGTGAGCATCTATTACATTTGTTATTAAATTTATCTGGGTAGAATTTTGACAGTTTTTCCTTACTATAGTGTAATCTATAAACAACTTATCAAGGAGAGTATGGCACAGCTGGATGATGAATTAATGGCCCCCTATGGCTCTCTCCCAAAAGCACACAGAGAGGTTCAGTTGAAGTTCCGACTCCCAATTCAATTTGATCTTCTGTAATAAGAATTCACTGGATGAAGATAGTAAGTTGTAATAATAAGAAATATGACCTTTTTTCAGAGATTTAGCTTTAAGAACTATGTCCATTCCATTAGGTATTGGAATTTGTGGAAATGTTGTAGAGTGCTGTTTTGCAAAGTGTCACAGCTGAAGATACCTAAAATGATCAGATTTATTGAGATTAAAACATGCAGTTAGTTGATCAAAACTTGCAAAAATGCTGTTGATGTAAAGGTCACCCAAACTACGCAGCCCCTTATTTACTAAAACAGAAAATCTTAAGTCAGACTTTGCAGGAGCAAATAGATAATTATTACAGATAGGAGTTGCTAGTGGGAGAGAGCCATCCAAAGTTAGATTTTACTTGTTTCCAGATTTTTAATGTTCCTACAGCAACTGGATTAGAGGAAAAATTAGCCAGGGTAGATTGCGAGTCCCCACATGCTAATGCTCTTAGCGATGAGGAGCAGGAGGCTTCTTCACTCTGACACCAACTAGCTTGAGGAGACTTACACCAGAGTAAGATTTTATGCATGTTGGCTGCCCAGTAGTAACCCATTAGATTTGGTAGTCCCAGACCTGACTAGCTGGATGTACCAATCTACGTATTCCTACAAAGTAGTAATCGATTTGCTCTTGGTTGTTTACCAGCCCAAATAAAATTTGAAATGATACTGTTTATAGCTGCGAAAAATGATTTGGGAAGGACAATGGGTAGACATTGAAAAACATATATATATCTTGGTAATACGTTCATTTTTATGATTTGAATCCTACCAGCTAGTGATAGAGGTAAGTAATTCCACTTCTGTAAGTCCGACCTAACCTTTGTTGTTAATGAAATAAAATTTTGTTCCTTCATCGTTCGCAGGGATTTTGTCACTGTGATGCCTAAGTATTTACATTCAAAATTAGCCATTTTAAAGGGTATGGATGATGGGGGTATATCCACGGCTAATTTGTTGATTGGGAAGTATTCGCTCTTTGAAATGTTAAGCTTATATCCTGAGAGGCGACCAAAAGAGTTTAATAATGTCAAAATACGTGGGATATTTGACAGTGGGTCTTCAATATAGAGGAGCAAATCGTCCGCGTATAATGACACTTGATGTTTAATGCCCCATCTATCAATACCCTTAAATCCTTCCAATTTTTTAAATGCTATTGAGAGTGGTTCGATCGCTAATGTGAAAAGTAGTGGGGATAGCGGGCATCCCTGCCTCGTACCTCGGAAAAGTGGGAATAAGGCAGAGCGTTGGTTGTTTGTGCACACTGAAGCTTGAGGAGAGGTGTAGAGTAATCTGATCCAAGAGGTAAAAACACTGCCAAAACCAAATTGCTGTAAAGAGGAGAGGAGATAAGTCCACTCCACCCTATCAAAGGCTTTCTCTGCATCCAGGGATATTATGGCTTCTGGAACATTAGAAGAGGCTGATGAAAGAATGACACCAAGAAGCCTTCTTATGTTAGAGAATAAGTGCCTTCCCTTTATAAATCCCGTCTGGTCTTCTGAAATGACTGAGGGCATAACTGAGTCTAATCTCCGAGCTAATATTTTTGCAAGAATTTTAACGTCTACTGGGAGGAGCGAGATTGGTCTATAGGATGCACAATTCAATGGGTCTTTACCCTATTTATGGATTAAAGAAATGGAGGCCTGCGTGAGTGTAGGGGGCAAAATTCCCTGCTTAAATGAATAATTGTACATTTCCAATAAAATTGGAGCTAGCTGTTCTAAAATTTTTTTTATAAAACTCGACCGGATATCCATCTGGTCCTGGTGATTTACCACTGTTCATTGATTTTATCGCTTCTTTAATTTCAGATAAGGTAATTAATGATGGCATCTAATTTTAAGTTATTTTCATGTGAGACTTTGGATAGGTCCAATTGTTTAAAGAATTTTTATAAATCAGTGTCGTCTACCTGAGTTTCAGAAGTATAAAGCTGGGACAAAAATGTTTTAAAGGAGTTATTTATTTCATTTGGGTCTGAAGTTATTGATCCTGTATTATCGATTATTTGTGTAATTTGGTTTGATGCCATTTTTGCCTTCAATTGTTGTGCCAAAAGACGGCCAGGTTTATCGCCATGTTCGTATACTAGCCCCCGGGAGCGCAGAATAAGTTGTTCAGCCTCTAAAGTAAAGAGAAGATCTAGTTCAGTTTGAAGTCTTATTCTTTCCTTGCATAAATCTGGTGTGTTTGTAGTTGAGATAAGATTATCTACAGCTATGGCCTTTTCCAACTCCTCCTTGCGAGATCTAAACAGTTTATTAGCATGAGATGTGAAGGAAATAACTTTACCCTTTATATAGGCTTTTAGAGTGTCCCAAAAAATGGATGGAGAGGTTTCTTTATTGGTTTCACAGAAAAAGTAATGGACTCTGAAATCTGTTTGCAGAAGTCAGTCTCTGCTAGTAAAAGAGGATTTAACCTCCAATATCTGAATCCCTTTGGCTTTGTTTCCAGAATAACTGTTGCATGATCTGATACAGTTAAAGGTAAATATTGGGTTGATGTAATTTCTGGAATGAAATTTTTATCTATCAGAAAATAATCTATACGTGAAAAAGAATGGTGTGCATGAGAGTAAAACGAGTATTGTTTCGTTGAGGGATGTAAAAGCGCCAGGGGTCAACAAAACCGTATTGATTCATAAACATGGCAAAAGCTTGTGACATACAGTATAGGCGTGGAAGATCTTAAGCTAGATTTATCCAGTTTTGGGTCTATGACGCAGTTCATGTCGCCTCCCATTATTAAGAGGTGGGAATCTAAATTTGGAATAGTAGAAAACAGTGAGCTCACAAAAGTATTGTCATCCCAGTTGGGGGCATTTAAATTTTTAATGTGCGTCATAACTTTTGTACGCTTAACTGTGGCGTTCATCCCCCCCCGTATTTAATGTAACTATCCTTACAGCCTGTCCAGTGGTTGCTCCCCCCTTCATCATACTAGTCATATTTTACAATTTGACAGCAACACAGTTGCTTTGGACCCAAGAGACATAAAGTAACCGGTGAGTGTAGTCTTCCATAGATAGTTAAAACAATTGCACATTCAATACCTAATTCAAATGAAAAAAAATAAAAAAGTTTTCCCATCCCTTTTTCCTTCCTTTTCCCCAAATCTAAAAAATAAACCCGTACTGTCCCACTTCCCTTTCTTCATATTCGCTTCCTTTTTTTTTGTCTCAGCTTTGCAACTTTTTTAATTAAACCGTTAAAACCCCAAAATTGAAAAAAAAAAAAAAAATTCTAAATGGATTTTTAATACATAATAAGTAATAAATATATAAAGTTCATATATATGATAATTTGATCAACTTTTTATCTTACACATGCTAGTAAGCAAAAACAACAACAAACAAAAAGACAAGAAAATTAATAAATAAAAAATTAGCAATTTATCCTCGATGTATCTGAGCTAGACTAAATCTGAACGTAACCAGCTTCTGAAACAACTGAGATTGCGTCACGAACAAGGTGACATTTATTTAATGTTCAACTTAAGGCCTGGCCTCAGCACCACTTAAAAGTCCTCAAAGTCCTTTAAACTCAACAAATCATATAATGTTGTAGAATGTCCAAAAAAATATAAAAAAAATTATAATTACCAGGCATTTTTAAGCTGTAGCTTTCATTTAATAACAAATTCAGCCTCTCTCGTGAGAAAGCTACCTTAATCTAATCTTGTTATGAAAAATAGTTCTTAAATTTAATTAATCTGAGTTTTGAGTCTCTCGATACTTAGCTACAAAAGAGTTGGCTTCCTCCAGCGAACCTCTTCTTCACGCCATTCTTCAGCGTAATCTGCAAACGGGCTGGAAAAAGAAGTGTTGAGCAAAGAGCGAGTTTGTACAGATCGGCCATCACTGCTCGGTACTTAGCTCGTTCCTCGGCAACTTCAGGAGCGTAGTCTTCAAATATTTGAATAGGTTATCCTCGGTACTGAAGCTTGCCCCTTTGCTTGCGAGCCTCTCGTATAATCAATCCTTCGTCTGGAAGCGATGAACACAGATTATCACAGGTCTGGGCCGAGCGCCTGGTTGTGGTTTAGCGGTGAGCGTCCTGTGGGCTCTGTTCAGCTCCGGGGGCGATTTAAGGATTTGGTCACCGAATACTTCAGCCAGCAGGTCAGCAAAAAAGATGGAGGGTTTAGGTCCTTCTATTGATTCTGGAAGACCGATTATCCTAATATTATTTCTGCGACTCCGGCTTTCAAGATCGGTGATTTTAGCAGATAGCTTGGCGTTGCTCTTTGCTAATGCTAGGCATCTCTCCTCCAAGACCTGAACTCGTTGATCCTGTAATTCGGCGTGAGATTCGAGTGAATTCATTCGCTGACCTTGCTCTGTAATCGTTTTCTGTATATTGTCCAGTCTTGATTCCAGGGATGCAAATGTCGATTCGAAGTCAGCTGCGATGCTAGCTCTGTGTTCTTCAAGTATACTGGTGATGCTAGTTAGCACCGAGCTGTTCTCCGGCGGAGATGCGTTTGCGTCCGGTTCTGTCATCATAGGTTCTTTCTTCTTTCTTGACATTTCGTTAAGGTGTTTAAAGACACAATTATGAGTTCGTTGGGTAGGGTCTCTTGCTATAAGTATAACTTTTCAGAGTTGAATTTGCAGGAGACCAAGACTCTGCTGCCCTCACATGCTCACCCAAACCGTAATATGTTGTTTATTGTTGTGGCATCTTTACTCTTTCTGCAGGTCTAGAAGCAGATTCCTTGTACTTCTTGTACTCTGATACTTTCTCCCCCACCTCTCTTTATTCCTCCTTTTTCATTTCCGTGTTTTGGCATTCAGACTTCAATTCTGATTGCTGGACAGGATGGTGAGGTCTGAAAATCTTTTTCTTAAAGGGATGCTTGGATGTTTGAACCTGCAGGTTGTTTTATCTTCTAAGGTCACTAACTCCTCCTCTCTCTTGAATGCATTGTTACTTTTCACGTCCTTGATATTAAAACCCTGAGGTAAAACTGGTCCAACCAGTTCCCTGTAGAGCTGCTTAGAATACAGCAAACACCACCGTATACGCTTCCTGACTCAATCCTACCCTCTGCTCTTTCAGGGACAGTGTGGTTCCTGTTGGGCTTTCAGTGCCACCGGCTCTATGGAGGGGCAGCAGTTCAGGAAGACGGGTAGTCTGGTGTCACTGAGTGAGCAGAACCTAGTGGACTGTTCAGGACCTGAGGGCAACCAGGGCTGCAGTGGTGGTTTGATGGACCAGGCTTTTAAATACGTTATTAAAAACCAGGGTCTGGACTCTGAGATATCCTATCCATACCTGGCAAAGGTATGGATAGGTCTTAAATAATTTTCCAAAAACACAGATTTTAAAGTTAAAAATTAAAGTTGTCATTTTAGAATAACTTCACCAATCATCCTTCACTTTCAGGACCAGATGTGCCACTATAATTCAACGTTCAACTCCATTAACGTCACAGGGTATGTTGACATTTCCAGAGGCAGTGAAGCAGATCTGATGGATGCTGTGGCCACTGAGGGACCAGTTTCTGTTGCTATTGATGCCGGTCATTCATCTTTTCAGTTTTACAGCTCTGGTCAGTGACACATAATAAAGCCACTGAGCCCAGTCTCAGAGAAAGTATCAGATTAAAACATTTGAACTTATATGCAACTTCAAAAAAAGTTGTTTTCAGAATTTGTGCTAAACATGGCTTGGTTCTCTGTTTCAGGTATCTACTATGAGCCACAATGCAGCAACTCGACGCTGGACCACGGCGTGTTGGTGGTGGGTTACAACAGTGACCAAGACTCTGGAAAATACTGGATCGTCAAGAACAGGTCAGTAAAGGTCTTAAAGGGATGTTTGGGTCATTTTGTCAGTCATTTATCTACAGTAAGGACCACACCCACCAGTGACATCACTCAAAGCAGGCGGAGTCTCTAGAAACAGGAAGTATTCCTCTGATTGGAACAATACTCATGTCTAGTCAGATCAGGAGAGATGCTGCAGATCAGTGACAAATATGTTTTTGTGTATTTAAAACAACTCATGCTTAAAAATTCATCATACGTATAGCATGAAACCATTTGTCTCAACTGAATTTCCTGTACGTTTGTAGCAGTGACATGAACAACATAAACTAAACAGTGTCATGCTAAAATGTAGAGTCAGGTGGTGGAGATCTTCTAGCAGGAGCCATCTATTGGGCTGTGGTCTGCTGGGGGAGCATTTTAAATCAAATCAAATCAAACTTTATTTATACAGTATAGCACCTTTCATGCCCCAGCGAGCAACACAAAATGCTTGACAGATTAAAATGACCCATACAACCCACATTCCCTCCCTTTATCACACATAGAACAATTATGACACTCTCCCCTCCCAGTCCACAACCCATTCCCAGGCACACATACAGCCACACATACACATAAAAACCACATTAAACACTATGTTGAGCTCAGATGGCTCCAGTAATGAGCAACACGCCATCAAGTGGGCCCTCTGCCTCGTCAGCTGTAGAACCAGGTCAGCAGCCAATGCACCAACCAAGGGCACCTGGGAATGGAGGGTGGCAACCCCCGCCACTGCCCGGGCCCTACCGGGGAGCGCCCGAGCTGCCACCGCCAACCACCGGTCCCAAGGCAGAGGGCTCCACAGAGGAAACACTGGAGGATTAAAATGCGTAGCATATAAAATAACGAGAACTTATATGAATAGTAAAATGACCAATAAAATGTGAATAAAAAACAAACTAAATAATAATCAGTTAAATGCTAATCTAAAAAGGTGGGTCTTGAGTCTATTCTTAGAAACCTGAACGTTCTCTGCGGTCCTGAGGTCCTCTGGCAGTCCGTTCCAGAGGCGAGGGCTGTAATAACTAAAAGAAGCTTCGCCGTGGGTGTGTGTCCTGACTTTAGGGATGACTAGGAGACGGCTGCCAGAGGAGCGCAGTGACCGCGAGGGTTCATATGGAAAAAGCAGTTCAGAAAGATAAGAAGGGCCAAGACCATTAAAACACTTAAAAACCATTAACAGTATCTTAAAATCGATCCTAAAACATACGGGGAGCCACTGCTAATGTTTTGTTTCTTGGTCAAACTTGTACCATGTAAATGTGGATTAAATAAAATCCACTCCTATTTCTAATATAGACCAGTGTTCACTAATTATCTGACCTAACTCTTGTCTCCTTGCAGCTGGGGTAGAACCTGGGGTAATGCCGGCTACATCCACATGGCCAAAGACAGGAACAACAACTGTGGAATAGCTACGGCAGCCAGTTATCCTCTGGTCTGATGAATGCAGCCTCACGTGGGGCACCATAATTAATTGAATGTAATCCTTTGGCTTAAGAGGTAATTACAAAGGTTTAATACAAAGTTTGGCATTTATAAAAAGGGAAAATGTTTTATGTTGAACAGGAAAACTGGTTGTTAATGGGTTTCACCTAACATTAACTTTTCTTTAATACTGTAACTCTGTGATTGATTCTTTGTACAGTTGTGTAATCTGGTAATTTCTTAGCACTTTTTAATTATCAGGATTCAGGAATGATTCGTTTCTAATGATTCTGTGTGATCAAATAAAGATGAAAATCTGTAGTTTTGTTTTCAAATTTGTGTTTATTTATCGACTAATGTTCATTCCTGCAAATACACGTGTGCCTCCCCATTGGAAGAGAAACAAATCACTGCAGATGTACGCAGATATTATCACCCACCTTTAACATTTCACCAGCAGGTGATAAATATTTTAAATGCTCTTCCACATTAACAAGTAACAAACATCAGATCAATCCTGTGAATGAGCTCAATGTGAGTTTATTTCCTGTCCAGAAGGTCTTTTATTCTAAAATGTTTCTTTAACACTTTACATGGCAAGTTATCATATTTGATTACATATTGCATTGTGGGGTTTTAAAATAACGTATGAACATTTTCTAAATATTATAGATTTAAAAATCACTTCATTAGCATCTTATTAAAGTTATGTTTTTAAAAAATAAGGTTAAGATAAAAATATGTGGGTCAGAAACAGACCTGTTAGAGTGATCAAATGTGATGACATAGCAGAAGAACGAGAAGATATGAAGAGGAAGTTCTTGGTTCCCATGGCAACCATACCTACAATGATACAGGGTATCCAGAGCTGTCAGTGGAGGAAGGAGGAGGGGCCACGGTGCTGGTTGGAGCTGTTTCAGACTCTCAGTTCCCTGTTGCTCCGGGTTATGTGGGAAAATGTGAGCCTGCCCACCGAACAGGGTGACATTTTGCCCTAAGACCTCTTGATTGAGCAGAGATTTTTCCAGTTTTTGCTTCAGCATGGTTGATTACATTTCCCTAACTTTGATTAAAATTGTTTTGTGTGTTTTTTGGATACGAAAACATGCCTGACACTGTGCAAATCAGGGGAATAGAAGTCGCCCTCCATGTGGGAGACCTGGGTTCAAATCCCAGCTTGGCAATGTGTTGAAGTATCCATGAGCAAGATAATGAACCGACATATGTCTGTCCATCACAGACCACTACAGGAGATCCTTCCTGTCCATCACAGACCACCAGAAGATCCTCAGTTCTTCCAGGACCAGATGACCTGAGCGACCAAGAAGAGGAGTGAATGTGTATTAGCTCAGAGAGGTAGGGCGGGGTCAAACCGTTTAAAGACTTAAAACCATAAAATAAGTTTAAAATGAAGTCTAAGATGGACGGGCAGTCAGAGCAGTGAGGACTGCGTTTTGCACCAGCTGAAGACGAGACAGTGAGGACTCGCTGATGCCAAAATACAAATTTACAGTAATCCAGTCAAGTCGTAATAAAAGCATGGAGTTTTAAAATCCTCTGTAGATAATATGTTTTTCTCCTTAGATGTCTCAGATGAAAGAAGCTGGATTTGACCACAGCACTGATCTGACGTCTAATTTAAAATCACTGTCCATTTAAAACACAAGTTAGTTATCGTTGGCTTTCTGTGCAGAGCCAGAGGGCCCACGTCCACAGGAGTGGGCCCTCTGGAGGTACCAGGACCAAAGACAATCATCTCTGTCTTTTTCTCATTAAAATTTAAAACGTTAAAAATCATCCAAGATTTGATTTCTTCTAGGCACACAGCTAGCTCTCATGCTGCAGCCATCCTTCTGCTTTAGGGGAAAATACAGCTGCGTGTCATCTGCATAGCAATGGAAGGCAATTTGGTGCTTCCTGAAGATGGACCCTAGAGGCAGCAGATACTGAAAAGCAGAGGTCCAGGTACTGAGCCCTGAGGAACCCCACAGCACAGAGGGAAGTGCATTGAGGGAAATGCACAGAGGGAAGTGCACAAAGAGAGGACAGTAGAGTAGGGAAGGGCGCAGGTTAATGTCAGAATGAATTATATTAGAACTGTTTGTTTCAGATGAAAGTCAACTTTCTAACCAGAAGATCGACGGCTTGATCCCCGACTTCAGCAGGTATGACATCATCACATGAACTCACCTGTGACTGAACATTAAAACAGCTGTTTGTTGGATTGATAACATTTTAACAAACCGAAAGTTAAAAATGAGCTTCAAGTGTTTAAAAAATCCTCCAAAGTGAGAAGTATTATCTCTAGTTCATCAGAGGAAGGAATTTACATTCCTCCTTGATGACTTTATATCACGAGCTCACCTGTGAGAGGAACGGACCAATCAGAGAGCTGCAGACCAAGCCTTTATAAACTCATTGTTCTGAAGAAGACGAATCTCTTCCTTCACCGTCAACAACAAAGGTTACAGTAAGTTTTTACACTTCTTCTCTTGTGTGATGGAATGTTTGAAAGTTTGGCTTCAAACTTTAGAATAACTTTGATATCCTCGAAATGTTTATTGTGTTTCAAGTATTTATTTATATAGAATTTCATACATTTAAAAAAATTCTAATAGGGATTCTCTTAAACTGACCTGATCATTAAAGAAAAAGTTCAATGAAATCAGATGAATTCACATTAGTTCCTGTCAGTTTTTTAAACCCCTAAAGGCTTTTTAATCAACATGTATTAAAGATTTTAACTTTAATGATTTGTTGTGGTTCAACCTAAATTAAGACAGATTTAAACTCACCTGATCTTCTCTTCTCCTCCTTTCACTCACCTTTTTCATCATCTTCTACTTTTCCGCTACCAGATTTTCACCCATTGATCCAAATTTCTGCTCTGATTGTTGAAAGTTTTTGTGCCTTGTGAGCTCCTCTCTAAGTCGGTCAGTTTAAGGGTTTTTTTCTGCTTAAACTTAAAATGTCCAGAAGATTTCTGAGAGTCTTAACTGTTCAGATCAGATTCAGCTTTAGTTCAGGACTTCAGGAGTTTTCAGCGCTTTCTTTCAGCTCTTTGCGTTCAAACTGAAGAAATGCAACAAAGTTATTTAATGAAACTGTTGCACTGAAACGATGACATGATGTTTCAGTTTACCTGATCATTAAAAAACAAACAGAAAAACCTGCTTAATGAAAACCTTTTATAACTAAAGTTTTTTAGATTTCTTTGACTTTATGTCAGTTTAATTTTTATTTTCAATGCTTTGCAGAAAACCTCAGAGTATTTAAACATTTTAACTCTGTGTTTTTATGATTTTCTGTTGTTAAACCCTAACCCACATGTCACCTGACTCACTTGTTATTGTGTATTTTAAATAGAGGCTCCTCCTCCTTCCGTTAACTTCCAGTTAAAGTTTTGACAGTTTCGTGATCTGGTAACTCACAGGCAGAAATATCATTCAGATTCTTATACTTTACTTATAAAACTCTTTGTTGTTTTTAAAAATGTTTTATATAAATTTAAAGATATTACCAATATTAGAATAAGCTATGGAAGCCCATTTCCGCCATTTTGAAAAATATTTTTTGATACTTATCTCATAATTATGAGATACTATCTCATAATTATGATATACTAAGTCATAATAATGAGATACTAAGTCATAATAATGAGATAGTATCTCATTATTATGACTTAATATCTCATAATTATGAGATAAGTATCAAAAACTATTTTTCAAAATGGCGGAAATGGGCTTCCATTATAATCTAACATTGTTATTATTTATTATATTATTATTGTTAATAAAGATTTATTGTGGTGCAGAAACACCAGTGAGTATGAGGATGGATAAATATTATTTACGTTCCTGTATGAAGCCACCAGTTGAGTTTATGGTTTAGCGGTTTTAAAATGTGAACTCTGACTGGTCTTCTTGTTGTTTTCCAGTAAGCGATGCTGCCTGTGGTCGTGTTGACGTTGTGTCTGAGCTCCGTCCTCTCAGCGCCCAGCAGGGACCTTCAGCTGGACCAACACTGGGACCAGTGGAAGAACTGGCACAAGAAGAGCTACGATGAGGTGATTTACTGGGTTTTGCACCCTGAAGGAGGGTGATCTCCGTCAGCTTGTCTTTTTGTTTGTGAACTCTGAGTCAGAGTTAAAAGGATTAATGATCTGATCTTTCCTCATTTAATTCTTGTTTGTTATCATAAAATGTGCCTTTTTGTTTGTCATTTAACATTTTTTACTGCTATGAGAAAAATACTCAGAACATTATATCATCACATGTTTTACTCAGGATCTAAATCCATAATTAGTTTGTCAAAAATGTTCTTTTATCGGAAAAGTACTATTTAGTAGAAGTTAAAGAAATTTGATCAACCATCTTGAAGTGGCTAGAGGAAAAACCCTCGATGGATCAGGAGATCTGGGAAAAAGTCTCCCTGTTCAACAGGCTGCCTCCCATGAGCAATCGGGAACTCATGATCCGAAAACAGCTCTGACCAAGAGCGTGGCTCCTCCCCCTTCCTCCACTGATGGCTCTGCATCATTGTAGGTCTGGTTGCCATGGTTACCAGAGACTGTTCCCATCAAATCTTCTCTTTTTGCCACGTTGACCCCTTCCATCAAGGATCCACAGTTCTTCCCGGACCCACATGTTTTAATCCTATCCCTGGCAGTTTTTAAAACCTGTAACATCTTTAAAATGTTTTTTTTAAATCCACGAGTTTGATGTTTACATGTAGAAAATCTATGAACACATCTTTATGTTGAGACGTTTTAACAAAATACACTTTAATACAATTTAAACCAAATCCTCCAGTTAAATTATCCCTTGTAAAAGATTTTCTAATTTATGTTTGAACAACACTATCAACACTCAATAAACCGACCATAACATCCTTTGTTTTTATGTGTCTGCAGACAGAGGAGGGCTGGAGGAGAGTGGTGTGGGAGAAGAACCTAAAGGTTATCCAGATGCACAACCTGGAGCACACCATGGGCAAACACACCTACCGCCTGGGGATGAACCACTTCGGAGACATGGTGCCACCACAGATTATATTAATACATCACATTTTATATTAGGGCTCCATTCCACCTACAGTGACTCTAAAGAGAACCTTTGTTCTGGATTCATTTAGTAACAAAACCTGATTCTGGTCAATTTAATTCAGCTGTATTATTAATTAGTCAAATTTTCTCTTTTAAAAAGTATATTTAAGTACCATCAATATAAACGTGTATGCAGTAGGATGTAAAATCATTATAGAAGTACTGATCCAAGCACACAGCCATGCAGAACTCCTCTAAAGTTATTTTATTTAAAAACAACACGGTAAATTAAATCATCAAATTAAACACTTTAATAATAAAAACTTGAAAACAAAGGACATTAAAACAGCATAAGTACATAAGATTTAGGAAGAACAGTTAAATTACCAGGAGAGGTTGACTAATTGAATTTTGTTCCCTCAGACTAACGAGGAGTTTGTGCAGTCGATGACCTGCCTCAGACCCACGGAGCCAACAAACAAGATGAATGTGTCTACGTTCATAAAGCCCGCCTTCCTGAAGGCTCCGCCCAGTGTGGACTGGAGTAAGAAAGGTTACGTCACACCTGTTAAAAACCAGGTAACAGCTGTTTCCTCTCATGCTTTCTGATTGGTAAGGACAGAAGGCGAATACGTTTGTTTACAAACTGACAGACAAATCAGCCAATCACATTCTAGTGTGGAGTGGGTTCGTTGAGTTGTGCACATAGAAGCTGATGCTGTTGTTGGCTGTTTGCTTTGCATCTAGCTGTTCTATCTCTACAGTCACTTTTATCAAGTACGCATCTTTAGCGTCTTTTGCGGCCTTGTCGTTGCTGTTGGTAGTAATGGTCGTTTCAGTCTTCTATCTGGAGGTCTTCCTGTTCATATGCAGCTTGTATAGGTTGGTAAAGGTGAAGGAAGTGCAGCTGGGCCTGGTACCGGGGTCAACAGAGGTCACGCTCTCTTCATCCATCGCAGTGCACGCTTTCCGAATCCGGTCAGGTCACAAAGAACTGCTAAAGTCAGGAAGTGAAGACCGCTCCTCATTGAACTGGTTGTTTTTATCAGTGTGGATTATTGAATTTACGCATTGTACTTGAATGCACCATCAAATCTATCCCTGTGTTAGAGGGATGGACAGGTGTGGATGGTTTTTTTAAATCGGCGCCAGGTTTGCTACACAGGAGATGTGTTTTATAAATCTAATAGGACTCACAACATGTTTTCACAAAGCTGCACTGAAATCCTTGCACTAATCTATTTTCCGTGTTCTTACAGGGTGGATGTGGTTCATGTTGGGCTTTCAGTGCTACTGGAGCTCTGGAGGGGCAGAAGTTCAAGAAAACTGGGAACCTGGTGTCTCTGAGTGAGCAGAACCTGGTGGACTGTTCAAAACCTCAGGGAAATTATGGCTGCGGTGGTGGCTGGATGGACCGTGCCTTCCAGTATGTTAAGGAAAACGGTGGTCTGGACTCTGAAGCATCCTATCCATATGTGGGAATGGTACATAACTCAGCAGAAACTCAATTAAAAGCCTAAATAGCAAAGTTAGAAAAACAGTTCTAGAAGTCTAGGTTAACTTTTTAAAGGAAGCTCACTGGAATAATTGAAAATTTACACATTTGAGTAGGGATGTAACGATGCTTCGAAAATCAATTTAAAACCGGTGAAAACTAGTTTAAATATGAATCGGTGTAGAAAAAAGAAAAGTCGATTCACAACGGCCTGACGTAACACGTACATGGAAAGCCCTGAAAACGGGAGTAAATGCTAAAAGAACCACAGACACGTCACTTTCTCTGCTCAGACGTGTATTAAACGACTTAATTCAACTTAAATACATACAGACTGATCATAAAGAAAACATAAAATACAAGACCGATTGTCTTTTGAACTACAGCTAGCGGCTAACTGTGGCTAAATCTCGTTCAACAACAAGAATAAAACTGAAACAAAACCGGATCAACAACTGAATGCATTCATGAACGTTCTGTTAAAGTTACATGACACTACAGGTGTTCTTATGGATAAGTCAAACTTGAAAAGGAGAGTATAAAAATATATTATAAATAACCACGGAGTTTCTTCCTCTGTTGCACAAACGTGCTCACTAGCTCTCTAGCGCTAGACGTCTCCTGCTGGTCACATGTCGTTACTACAGCTACTAAATCAAAATCAACATTAACATCTGTTTAACTAAACTACATCTAGTATTTGGCTAAAAACTACTGACAAACATTGTTAATGTAAACAGTAATGAACACATTTCCCTTAATATCTATTAAACTATACATACTGACTAATACATTTGAAGTTTAAACAATAATGAGGACATTTCAACTATCACACACAGTGGTGACAAAGTTCTGCTAATCATTCAGAGCAGAGGCAAACAGGGCTACAGTAAGCAACTTCAAGACAGCTGACTCTCTAATCAATTAGAAGTCAATAGTGTGGCAGCGTTTTGGCTTTCCCTTGTTTCCAGTAAGACAATAGAAAATTACAATTTGAAACAAGGACTAAAGGGCAATTGTAAAGAAAAAAATTTATTTGCCCATAAAATAAATTAATTTTGTTGGAAAACTTCGTTAAAAATCGAAAATCGGGAGCTTAAAATCGAGAATCGAATCGAATCGTGGCTTGAGTGAATCGTTACATCCCCACATTTGAGTGTTTTTGCAGACTAATAATGTCATGATCCATGTGTGTTTGGTTTTAGTTTGACCTTGTCGTCCCTAATTAGTTCTGTTTGTGTGATCTTGTTAATGTTCAGTTTATTCATCATGTCTTTGTCTGGTTCATGCCCCTCTGTTTCTTCATGTTCTTGTCCTGCCCTGTGTCTCTAAGTAGATCCCCCACAGGTGTATCTTGTCTCCCTGATTACCCTCCTCGTGTATTTAAGCTCCCTTACTTGTCAGATTGTCTGTGTTGCTCCACTTGTTCACGTCCACCACTTTTTGCTCCTAGTGTGTTTGTACTTTTTAAAAGTTTTCAAAACCTTGTTACTTTTTGTTTTACTTGTAAACAAATCTTTCAAAACTTTTTTTTGTAAAAGTTTCAGATTCAAGTTGCAAATCAAAATTCAAAGTTGACATTTGGCGATTTCTTTTATCCAAAAAAGACCCCAAACAACTTCTAAAAGTTAAAGCTCCCATATTCAGCCCTTCCTCTCCACTCTGAATCATTCCTTTTACATCTCAATAACAGGTCAAAGCTCTGCTTTGGTCAAACTGACCCTTACTTTAAGGTCAGCTGTTGTTCTTCCACCCCTCATCCAACCTCCTGAAGATAAACTTTCCTTTCTAATGGGCAGGGCAGTTGGGGAGCAGAGCTTCTCTAAGCCCCGCCCATCTCTCTTCTCCATCAGTGGGTCTTCATGGTCTCAGATGAAGGGAGTAAAAAAGACTTTTGTTCTCGTTAATCAACCATCTAGGAAGCAACTGCCGTGCTTTGCTCGTAGCTTCATGACCACGACCATGACCGTTAGCTAACGTTTGTGAGGATGAGCGCTCCGTGGTTTTTAAAGGGCGGGGTGGGCTCAGGTAGACAAAGGTGCTCGTGATTGGCTCTGTCCTCTAGAGAGGAGTGGTCTGTTCCCTTCTTGATGTCGGTTTCCCCCACAGATCACAACATGCCTGATAGGGTGATGGTTAATTGTGTGTAAGTCACTTTGGGTAAAAGCGTCTAAATGAATAAACATGTTCAGGAGGCAGGCTCACATTTCACCACAGAACCTGGAGAAACGGGGAACCAATGATTTTAAACGGCTCTAAAAGAGGGTGTGGCCCTTCCTCCACTGTCAGCTCTGGATCTACTGCATCAACTTAGGTCCAGTTGCCATGGTTACCAAGGAAGTTCTCTTCATATCTACATCGTAGTATTTCATTATCCCACATATTTTATCCTAATTTGTAAACAGTGTTTATAGTATGATCCATAGCTATTAGTGTTTTTAAATTTAAAATGTTTTTACAAAGACCCCACAATGCACAAGTGATCAGGTTTGATGCGTTGTCATATGTCAGTGTTCTGCTCACTTGTTCCTCTTCACCATTCAGGACCAGTCGTGTCGGTACAACCCTTCATTCAACTCCGTCAGCGTCTCTGGGTACGTCGACATTCCCAGTGGAAACGAACCAGCTCTGATGGACGCAGTGGCCACAGTGGGACCAGTCTCAGTGGCTATTTATGTCGATTCCACCTTCCAGTTTTACAGCTCTGGTCAGTACTGGTTTACCACGGACTTGTTTCTCAGATATAACCTTAAAGCTGTGCTGTCAACATTTGTTAGACCAGGATTTCCTGTCAGTCGTTTATGAAAACAGCTGGTTGTGATGAGGACATCTGTACTAAACTAGACATGATTTGTGTTGCAGGTGTCTACTATAACCCAAGCTACAGCACAGTACCAAACCACGGCGTGCTGGCGGTGGGTTACGACACCGACCCACTGGCCGGAAACTACTGGATCGTCAAGAACAGGTCAGCAAAAATCCAAAAGGGTCATTATCAAGTGGCGTTCTATCAGTTATTTATCTATAGTAAGGACCACACCCACCAGTGACATCACAGGGGGCGAAGTAGCTAGAAACAGGAAGTAGTCCTTGAATAATAAGATCAGGAGACAGTGCTGCAGATTGGTGACAAATTAGCAGCTAATTTCCTGGATATTTTGTTAAAGTCTTGCACTAAAAAGTCCTTCTGATGTCTTGGAATGATTTATTATCTACGGTGGCCCCTAGAGACAAAACACATGCAAAACAGAAAACATGCAAAAACCAAAACACAGCGGAAGTGCTCCAGGACACTAGGGGGCAGTGCTAAGCTCAATTTTCAAGATAAACAGGAAGTAATCTTCTTTGTCTTCTGCTTCTTATAATTTTTTTTTGACGGTTTTGACAAATTAAGAGCTCTATTTCAGCCAGTTGTGTCAGCCAGAGTGGTTAACTTCAAATTTTAAAATGATAATATGCAACTTTTTCATATTTTTAAATCTTTTCCTTGAGCCAGTCTGTGCTTATGACCCTTTACAGAGTTAATGAAAAGTCACTTAGCCCCATTTGGTGATTAGATCCGGAATACCACGATTGCAAGATCTCCGTCGCCGTCACGGTACCCAGGAAGTCACGTGTCTCACGAGGGTTAGGCTAACCCAATGTGGCTAGCTGTTATGCTAATGCTGGAGTGTTTTTATCTCATGATTCCTGATTTTTTTCAATCTCTCCCTGCTTGAACACCTGTCTCTTATAC
>SSNR01000139.1:1364225-1392726 GCA_006937965.1 Callopanchax toddi | reverse complement strand
GCCTCTCTTCAGGCTACTGTGGAGGTCACGTGTTTTTGGTTACTGTGGAGGTCACGTGTTTTTGGTTACTGTGGAGGTCACGTGTTTTCGGTTACTGTGGAGCTCCACAGCGGCCGCAGCCAGACCCTTCTCGAAAAGTGGGGATACCAAAGTAAAAAGTAATTTACAGTTGTTTTTTTTTTTTTTCTGATGTTCGGTTCACACACAAACACATTGCCATTGTTGCCTTTGTTAGCAGCACACATTCAAAATATTGTCTTAGACTTTAATTAGATCATGCAAACATTCTGAAATTGTTTATAGTCAGAAGATACACAGCATTACACGTAATTCTGAACTTAGACACAGCCAAACAAGCAGATCTTGCAAAATAAACATGTTTAACCGTTCTTATGAGGTGCCACCATGTTTTTTCCCAAAGTCGAGACTCAAAAAAACCCTCAGACTTTCCGAGTGGGAAGTCCGACTTCAGAGGGCGTTGATTTTTCCAACTCGGAACTCTGAACTTCTGACTTCCAAGGACAAATGGAACGCACCATTAATTCTGGTGTGATGGAGGCTACAGGACCAGCATTAGACACTTGAACTAAATGTTTTAAAATGTGATCTCTGACATGTTGTTGTTTTCAGTAAGAAGCCTCAGCGATGCTGCCTGTGGTCGTGTTGACGTTGTGTCTGAGCTCCGTCCTCTCAGCGCCCAGCAGGGACCTTCAGCTGGACCAACACTGGGACCAGTGGAAGAACTGGCACAAAAAGAGCTACAATGAGGTGATTTATGGTCCTTTTTGCCTTTTAAAGCTGTGGGGTTATTCCCATTAATGCATTCACACATTTTATACATAATAAAATTCTTTATGTGGCTCCTATTACAGCAATAAATGTTTAAATGTGAAGATAATAGTAGTATCTGAAACATCAGCAGCATTATAGAAAACTAAAGCAAACGGATGGTTGCTATGGAAACAGCCTATGGCTGATCATAAACTGGAGGTAAAAACTGATTTTATTTTCGTGCAGACGGAGGAGGGCTGGAGGCGAGGGGTGTGGGAGAAGAACCTGAAGAAGATCGAGATGCACAACCTGGAGCACTCTATGGGCAAACACACCTACAGCCTGGGGATGAACCAGTTCGGAGACATGGTACGACCACAGAATCTGTTCAGTTCAACTGGACTTTTCATGTGAACTCATCCCTTTATTTAGATATAGTGTCAGAAATGTTAATATCTTTGATCTTAAACTTATTTAAGACCTACTTTATATACCAGAGTATCATCAGCCAAAAACCAGAGATGTATGCAGTATACTGTAATACCATTACAATGAAAGCATGTGTAAAAACAAAAGTACTGGTCTAAGTACACATTCCTGCAGAACTCCAGGGCTAAAGTTGGTTTTTGTACATTTTTTAGAAAAAGAAATAAAAAAAAGGAATCAAATGAAACTCCAAATTAATGACAACTTTAAAAGTAACAAATATGAATTAACTAGCAATATGTGAAAAAATAAACTGATCGTAACTGCTAGGAGTAAAATAGGTTTCACTCAATGAACATTCCTCCACAGACGGAGGAGGAGTTGAGGCAGATGCTGGCCTGCTTGAAGCCCTCTGATGACAAAAAGACCAAAGGCTCCCTGTTCATGAAACCCAACTTCCTGAAGACCCCGTCCAGTGTGGACTGGAGGAAAAATGGCTACGTTACACCTGTACAAAACCAGGTATCTTTAGCTACTGTAATTACATATTTATTTAATCTGTGCTGTAAAGCAGTGGTTTCCAATATGATGAACAGGTTTTTGATGGGGCTAAAACAAAAACACAAAGATCGACAGCAACAAGCAGGCTGACACATCATTGAGAAGATGAGAGATTAAATGTGTCATTTTTTATAAAAAATTAACCTTTACATTTTTTTATTTTCATCTTCTCAGGGAGTTGTTCATGCTTTAAAACCCATGTTATACAGAGGCATTATTTAAAGTTTATATAGAGCTGTAAAAGTGGTTAGATTGTTGATTTTTAAGTTTATTTTATTGCAACCTGTAGTTTAATGCAGTTACTTTGACTTGTTCAAATTTCTAAGAAGAATTTAGGAGTGAAATAAACTGTAATGGAGTTTGAAAATGAGATGTGTCTGTTTGGAGTGTGTGTGTATTTGTTTCTGATTATATTGATATTATTATAAGGTCTCCTTATGATTTATTTACTGTTTGATGTGCAGAATTAGACCTAACTGCTCCACATCTTTAGTGAATTGGTGGTAGGGATTTTAACCAGCAACATTTTCAGTCAGATGAAAATATTTTGCTTCATTCCCTGCTCTAGTGGTGAGATGTGGTTAGAGCGAATCTGAACGCTGACTGGCAAAAATAACCCCCACCTAAAAAAAAATGTCACCAGCCGCCACTGGATATTAGCTACGATCTCATCAATAGAAACAACTGCTGAACATGTCTTTATGGATTGACTATCTCTTTGCCTCATATCAGTGCATTAAAACTAAGAAGGAAATCACCTGACAACAGGATACTTTGGTTTAAGAATAAACATTTCTGTTATAACCTTTGAGCTTTAACGCCTCCTGTTCTTTCAGGGTGCATGTGGTTCCTGTTGGGCTTTCAGCGCCACTGGAGCTCTTGAAGGGCAGCAGTTTAAGAAAACGGGGAATCTGGTGTCACTGAGCAAACAAAACCTGGTGGACTGTTCAAAACCTCAGGGAAACTTTGGCTGCAATGGTGGATGGATGAACAATGCCTTCCAGTATGTTAAGGATAACGGTGGTCTGGACTCTGAGGCGTCCTATCCATACCTGGCAACGGTACGTAAATCAAAAATTAAAGAATTCAAATCATAAAAGTGTAGAAAATGTGAAAGAATTGTATCAAGGTCAATGCTATTTTTGTATAACAGCATCCTGCTCGCTTTTTGTCTTCATTCAGGAGCAACAGTGTCATTACGACCCCAAGTTCAACTCTGCCACCGTCACAGGGTTTGTCAACATCACTAAAGGCAGCGAAAACGATCTGATGGATGCCGTGGCTGCTGTGGGACCAGTCTCTGTTGCTATTGATGTCGATCATCCATCTTTTATGTTTTACAGCTCTGGTCAGTTCTGGTTTAAAATGGGTTTTGGTCCAAGCTGCTTTGTGTAAACTGAACATAACACATTTTAATAATGTAGCAAAAACAGTGTAACAGTGAGATAATCAGGGTTGGGATGGGCCTACAGGGTAGTCCTTCCTCCAAGACAGAGGCTGGTTGGCTGTGCTGTGCTCAACTAGACTCAAATTGATGTGTTTTAGGAATCTACTACGAGCCGAGTTGCAGCAGCTCGCGCCCGGTACACGCCGTGTTGGTGGTGGGTTACAGTTCTGAACAATCTCAGAACTACTGGATTGTCAAGAACAGGTTAGTAAAAATCTTTAAACATTACCCACTTCCTGAGATTCCAACTGAAAACAGTTTTCATGTATTTGAAAATGTAATAGGTTATCATTTGAAGTGTAAAATTCCCTAAGAAATGTATTTAATGACTTTGTAACCCTTTTTGTCTCCTTGTAGCTGGGGGACTACCTGGGGTGACAGTGGATACATCTACATGTCTAAAGACAGAAACAACAACTGTGGCATTGCATCCTATGCCAGTTATCCTCTAGTCTGATTAATGCAGCCTCACACGGGGCACCAATACTCATTGGCTTTAGTACCTTCCGGTTAAAAGGTGGAATAAAGGCCTAAAGTTCTGTATTTGTACTAACAGGAGATTGTGTGATGTTTCATGATGAGAAAAGTTGATTATACTGGAAATGGCACTATTTGGCTTTACATGTAGCAGTATTTGACGTCAAAGTTGACTTTAAAACACTTTATGTAAAAAGATTAATGTACTGTTTGGTGGTTTGTTAACTTACTTTGGTCAGTATAAACGACTTGTTTCTACCATTACTGTGATCAATTAAAGATATAAAACAACAGTTTTATGTTCACCATCCTTTTTACGTAAATCGTTTATTCAGTGAAGCAAAAGCTCTCTTGTTTCCGGCTTCCTTGGAGAGCGGTCGCACTTTTTTCTTCTCTCCCTCTCTTGTGTTGTCTAACCTGAGCAACTTCCTCATTCCTTCATGGATAAATACTTTTTTTTCCCAATATGGTTTTGCTGGTTTTCTCAAAACTTTGGATATAATTTTTTCACTTTCAAAACGGAGTGGGGGTTTCCGACTCGGCTGACAGGGATGCGCGCTGCGTCTCTGGAGGACTGCACTTTTGGATTATGAGGATCGGGTCATTGGCATCTGCGGGGGCTTGATTCATCTGAAAATAACGGAGCTGCAGGTGCGATTGGCAGCAGGTGTCCTGCACTTCAGGAGGGGTTGATTTGTGCTTTGAACACTGAAACGCTCACGGTGAAGGAGTTGTTTTGGAGGACTAGCTGCAAATGAACTCTGGCGCGGAGCAAATTACAACTGAGGTGTCTGACTGCACAGGTCAGTGGGGATGGCCATGATTCAACTGTTTGGAGGGGTGAAGCCAGCAGAACGAACAGTAATGAACAATAAGGCAGTGGAGGAAACGGCTGCTGCCTGAGACAAACACTTCTTATCTAATCTTTGCCCTTAACTACAAACCCCACGCTACAGAATGAACGGAGCAGGTGCTCTGAACCCTCCCTCCTTCCTACGTTCTCCGCCTATCTTCTCCTTCACCTCTGTTGATGGTGGAGGACATGCAGCCTGCGCCTGCTGGCAGAGTTCCTGGTCCCGCCCACCTACCCTGATGTGTTTTTAACTGTGGACTGTCTGTGTATGTTCTGTACACGGAGGTTTTTTGTATCTGTCTCAGCCATGTCTTGGAGGCATGGTGGAGGGAGCTACCTTTTTTCTTCCTCATCCTTCCCTGTTGTTAGCCCTTTTCTTATCTGCTTAAAGGGGGCGCCAAGTGGCAGCGTGCCTGCAAGTACAACCTTACCTGTCTGTGTGTCTAATCCTGTAAGACTGTACTGAAACTGAATTTCCCCTCTGAGGGATCAATAAAGTTAATCTCAATCTCAAAACACACATAAATGTATTTAAGTTGTAGTAAATATACCTTATTCCTCGACATCACATATATTAATTTGTTTATATTAGAGTTTTTTTGGCAGCCATCTTAGTTTTAGTCCTAGTCTTTTGGACGAAAATGCTAATTTGTAGATGTGATAGATTTAGTCCAGTTTTGTCAATAAAAACAACAAAAAAAGGTTAAGTCTAGTTTTAGTAAAAACTAAAAAAGTATTAGTCTTTTATAACAAAGTAATTTCGGTCACTATGTTGGAAATTGGAATCACTTGCTGCCGGTCCAAAAACATCCCTGCATATCTATGGTGTTTATTTTGTTTCAAAACTTGTGAACATTGAGCGCGTGAAACATTTTTTGTAGCACAGAAGTTGTTAATCAAACTAGTCTTGCAACTGCTCGACGATCGGCGTGCGCTCAGCTGCTCATAGCTTTTGACAGATCACACACAATAGAAAGAAATGTCCTGCAACGTCTGACAGACCACCTGTGGTGTTTGCAGTCAGGAGGCACAACCTGATAAAACTCAGTCTCTGGTTCTGGAACAGAACAGCTCTTTATTGATAGAACGGCAGAGAAAAACAACACACCACCTGCGTTTTCTGGCAGAGGCTAAACAGCGGTGTGCACACACGTGTTGCAGCAAAAAGAGTCCACACAAACACTGTTCCACATGACGTCACACACTAACATTTTCACCTTGTCTCATAAACAAAAACTAACACACTCATTGTCATGTTTTAGTTATCAAAGAGCCACGTTTAGCTCATCACTCTGTCGTTACAGTCATGGAAAAAATGGGCATCAATGACATATTTTCAAAAACAACACTGCTGGGAAATGAAGGGACTTTTTAACCAATCACATCTCCTACATTATGCACACAAAGTGACACATGTGACTACCACAGATTTCAGGCACTTCGAGTTCAGGATCATTTTATTACAACTTAAAGTTTCTCACAGTGACAGTTTGTTTGAGGCTTAAATTCCTAATTTGTCTCCTTCTCCCATGAGTTCTGTCAGACAGAGAGACAACCAGGTGTGTGGTTACCATGGAGACCCTAATGAGCCACTGGCAGCAGGTTTAACCTTTCGATTGTTCTTGATTCTCTTTTAACTTAGATTAGATTATTACAAAACTCCTTAATTATTTTGAGATTTATAGAAGATGTAAAGGTTTTCAGACAGTAAAATGTTCTAGTTAGTTTTTATTCATGTTGTTTTGAGATTTGATCAGTAAAACTGAGCACTGTCCTGCTTTTATTTTTAACGTACAAATGAAAGAAATACAATTCAACTTAAAAATTCTATATCTACACATTGTATCTATATATCTTTTTTGTTTTAATCACACAACAGTATTATTACCATCAGGAATTGACTTGATGTCATGTGGATGAAGGCTCTCAGGTCTTTAATCTTGCACCAGGCAGCAGCAGCTGCAGCTTTATGAGAACTTCTTAACAAACGCCAGGAACTCGTTGACGTCATCAGGTGAGCCGACCACGAACGGGACCCGCTGGTGGAGGGATTCAGGCTGAACGTCCAGAATCCTCTGGGTCCCGGTGGTGGCGAGGCCGCCCGCCTGCTCGATGAGGAAGGCGATGGGGTTACACTCGTACAGCAGCCGCAGCTAAAAGGACACGATGAGAACAGCTGTCAGCTCAAGGAGTTCAGGACAAGTCTCATATAAAACCACCGACAGGCAGGTGATCAGTGTCATTTAGTTCTGTTTTCAGTTATTTAAATGTGTGAACTAGTTTTACAGAGGTCAAGTTTACTGAAACAATTCTGACTTCTAAATATTAGAATAGAATAAAAAAGCTGTTTATTGTCCCTCAGTAGAGAAATTCAGCTGCACGTTATATCAGTGCACATTACGAATGACTGTACATTACTAAAGTATAATTACCATGAGTGCACGTGTGTCACAGATATGCAGAACGCTAAAGCTCAGCTGTTCTCTGATAAATCAGGAACAAGATCTTCTCTGGTTTGTTTTGTTCTGTCAACATACAGGATACTTACGAAGTACTTAGTAGAGTATGAACAGAGTACTTATAAGGTACTTATGGGGCATGTACATGGTATCCACATGGTACTTTCTGAAGTTTGAGCGTGGTAGTTACAGGGTACTTACAGAAGTAAAGGGCATCTACAGGATATTTACAGGGTACATATAGAAGTATGTACAGGGTACTTATGGGGATATTTACAGCATACTTATAGGGTAGTGTTGTCAAAAGACCTGGTACTTCGGTATCAAGTCGGTACTAAAACAAGTTAAATGTTACGGTACCAGGTTTTCTAAAGTACTGGTAGTACTGAGCACCTGGTCGACCCGGTTCTCGCGGCACTATCCGATCATTTTTGTCATTTTGACGGATTACAAATACAAACCTGTGTGTGTGTGTGTGTGTGTGTGTGTGTACGCGCGTGCCATGGGACCGTTCTGTTAAATAATAGCGAGCCGCAGCTGTCTCTCACTCCGTGACCGCTGATAGACATCTGGGGTCTGATTTATAAAACTTGCTCACGCAAAAAGCGAGTCTGAAAGTTGTGTTAGTCACTTTCTCTGCAAACTTTGGGATTTATATTTTTTTTAAAAAGACATAAAAATGTGCATAACTTTATGCAAACTTTGAACCTTGTGTAAGTACGTATTGGAGATGGAAAACCTGGTGAGACGGTAACATGGTGAATTTAAGACACGTTTTCAGACTTGTAGACCCTCACACACACACACACACACACACACACACACACACACACACACACACACACACACACACACACACACACACACACACACACACACACACACACACGACCAACAGTCACCCTCCACCTGCGTCCCTGAACAGAATTAAAATGAGAATCTGAGCCCTTTAGGAGTTAAATCCCAGTCTGTTCATGTCTTCAGATTAGCTGCACTTATTGGTGCATTATTGTGATCAGCTGTGTAGTTATTGTGATTACTGAGACACATGAATACTGCAGTCAGTGGAATTCCTAATGGATCTGCTGCGCTCCAGACTCCGGACGGGGAGAGTTCTCCAGATGATCCAGACCGGCTGATTTAGAGATCAGTTCTATGGATCTATGAGCTGAACTGGACCTGGTGTCAGATCAACTGAATAATCAGAACCACGTGATCCTCTTGTGACCCAATTTTTTTACTGTCAGTCAAAATGGCAGAAAACGAAAAAGTCAAGTCTGACCTCTGATTTACATGACTTCAATTCATGTTTTTGTGTTTTGCCTTTGTACTGAGAACGGTGGATTTTCACTGGTATTAGTACCGAAATACTGAAATTTTGGTACAGTGACAACACTACTATAAGGCTAAGTACAGGCTACTTTCAGGGATATGTACAGGGATACTTACAGCGTACCTTTGGGGGTATGTGTAGGGTACTTACAGTTGTATACATGGTACTTGGGGTATGTGTAGGGTACTTACAGTTGTATACATGGTACTTGGGGTATGTGTAGGGTACTTACAGTTGTATACATGGTACTTGGGGTATGTTTAGGGTACTTACAGTTGTATACATGGTATTTGGGGTATGTGTAGGGTACTTACAGTTGTATACATGGTACTTGGGGTATGTGTAGGGTACTTACAGTTGTATACATGGTACTTGGGGTATGTGTAGGGTACTTACAGTTGTGTACATGGTACTTGGGGTATGTTTAGGGTACTTACAGTTGTATACATGGTACTTGGGGTATGTGTAGGGTACTTACAGTTGTATACATGGTACGTACAGGATACCTAAAAGAGTATCCAAAGACTGAGACAGCAGGTCGATGTTAAACTGCTCTGAACTGAAACAGTTTTTTTTACCTCATTAGCAGAATTCCAAAGTAAACTTTGTCTAAACTTAAAGTTTCTCAGCTGGAAGGACTAAAGACTACGTTAGAAATGTTGGTTAAGATCTGGGTCATGATAATTAATCAGAGTTGATGGTTTTTATCCATTAGCTGAGTTCCTTTGAAAGCTTTAACAATGAAGTGTTTAAATAGTTGCAGCTCTTACAGGAAAAACAGGTTGTAAAAGTCCAGCTGCCAGAAAGGAAACAGGTCAGAGGTTTGGGGAACGAGAAAAGCTACTGGACCTTCAGGTTTAACGGCTTCTCGTTGTGACAGTGAAACGTCAATCAGCTGGTGTTGTCAGGAGGAAGAAGGATGAACCATCTGATTTACAGTCTCTGGTCAGGTGTCTGAGCGGGTAATGTTTCCTGGATTTAAAGTTTCATTAGTGAAGGTTTATATGAACTAAAGATCAGTTTTAAAGTTTAAAATACACCTTCATTAATTTTCTTTTAATACATTCATATGTTAGATGGAGATTATTATTTATGTATCAGCAAAGAGTTTAACTTTAGCATCACAAACTGATTAAAATCAGACACCACATCAGGCACGTCCCAGATCAGAAGCAGCGTGCCTTCTAATAAATCAGAAGTCAAAATCCACAAATCCAAGGTTTTTAATGCCTAACTGCAATAAATGTTTGCTTTAAAGCTGAGAAATCCTCCTTACATGGTCGAAGCCTCAGGTTTAGTTTTAGTACATAAAACAGCCTGGTACTAACGGAGTACTAATACTAGGGGTATGTACATACTTACCAGGAAGTTTTCTTTCATTTAGAATGTTTTCTGGAGTTTTAACAGCTGGATTTAAATTTTTAGGAGGCCAAAATAAAAGGCTTAGAGACTATTTACCAGACTTACCTTTCCTTTAGGACTCTTTTCGTTTGCAGGATACATGAAGATTCCTCCGTAGGCGATGGTGCGGTGAACATCAGAGACCATCGACCCAACATATCGAGCACCGTAGGGAGAGCTGCCGTCCTACAGGGAGAGAGGGCATGAAAATACCAGTAGTACCATTTCTGAATGGTATTATTTGATACATATGAGGGAATACAGAAGTACATACCAGGGAATACAGGGTATATACCAGGGAATACAGAGGTACATACCAGGGAATACAGGGTATATACCAGGGAATACAGAGGTACATACCAGGGAATACAGGGTATATACCAGGGAATACAGAGGTACATACCAGGGAATACAGGGTATATACCAGGGAATACAGAGGTACATACCAGGGAATACAGGGTATACCAGGGAATACAGGGTATATACCAGGGAATACAGAGGTACATACCAGGGAAAACAGGGTATATACCAGGGAATAAAGGGTATATATCAGGGTATACCAGGGAATACAGGGTAAATACAGGGTATACCAGGGAATACAGGGTATATACCAGGGAATACAGGGTATATACCAGGGAATACCAGGGAATACAGGGTATATACCAGGGAATACAGGGTATACCAGGGAATACAGGGTATATACCAGGGAATACAGGGAATATACCAGGGAATACCAGGGAATACAGGGTATATACCAGGGAATACAGGGTATACCAGGGAATACAGGGTATATACCAGGGAATACAGAGGTACATACCAGGGAAAACAGGGAATATACCAGGGAATACCAGGGAATACAGGGTATATATCAGGGTATACCAGGGAATACAGGGTATATACCAGGGAATACAGGGTATACCAGGGAATACAGGGTATATACCAGGGAATACAGGGTATATACCAGGGAATACAGGGTATATACCAGGGAATACAGGGTATATACCAGGGAATACAGGGTATATACCAGGGAATACAGGGTACATACCAGGGAATACAGGGTATAATACAGGGTATATACCAGGGAATACAGGGTATATACCAGGGAATACAGGGTATATACAAGGGAATACAGGGTATATACCAGGGAATACAGGGTATATACCAGGGAATACAGGGTATACCAGGGAATACAGGGTATAATACAGGGTATATACCAGGGAATACAGAGGTACATACCAGGGAAAACAGGGAATATACCAGGGAATACAGGGTATATACCAGGGAATACCAGGGAATACAGGGTATATACCAGGGAATACAGGGTATATACCAGGGAATACCAGGGAATACAGGGTATATACCAGGGAATACAGGGTATATACCAGGGAATACAGGGTATATACCAGGGAATACAGGGTATATACCAGGGAATACAGGATATATACCAGGGTATACCAGGGAATACAGGGTATATACCAGGGAATACAGGGTATATACCAGGGAATACAGGGTATATACCAGGGAATACAGGGTATATACCAGGGAATACAGGGTATACCAGGGAATACAGGGTATATACTAGGGAATACAGGGTATATACCAGGGAATACAGGGTATATACTAGGGAATACAGGGTACATACCAGGGAATACAGGGTATATACCAGGGAATACAGGGTATATACCAGGGAATACAGGGTATATATCAGGGTATACCAAGGAATACAGGGTATATACCAGGGAATACAGGGTATATACCAGGGAATACAGGGTATATACCAGGGAATACAGGGTATATAACAGGGAATACAGGGAATACAGGGTATATACCAGGGAATACAGGGTATATACCAGGGAATACAGAGTATATACCAGGGAATACAGGGTATATACCAGGGAATACAGGGTATATACCAGGGAATACCAGGGAATACAGGGTATATACCAGGGAATACAGGGTATATACCAGGGAATACAGGATATATACCAGGGAATACAGGGTATACCAGGGAATACATGGTATATACTAGGGAATACAGGGAATACAGGGTATATACCAGGGAATACAGGGTATACCAGGGAATACAGGGTATATACCAGGGAATACAGAGGTACATACCAGGGAAAACAGGGAATATACCAGGGAATACCAGGGAATACAGGGTATATATCAGGGTATACCAGGGAATACAGGGTATATACCAGGGAATACAGGGTATACCAGGGAATACAGGGTATATACCAGGGAATACAGGGTATATACCAGGGAATACAGGGTACATACCAGGGAATACAGGGTATATACCAGGGAATACAGGGTATATACCAGGGAATACAGGGTACATACCAGGGAATACAGGGTATATACCAGGGAATACAGGATATATACCAGGGAATACAGGGTACATACCAGGGAATACAGGGTATATACCAGGGAATACAGGATATATACCAGAGAATACAGGGTATATACCAGGGAATACAGGGTATATACCAGGGAATACAGGGTATATACTAGGGAATACAGGGTATATACCAGGGAATACAGGGTATATACTAGGGAATACAGGGTACATACCAGGGAATACAGGGTACATACCAGGGAATACAGGGTATATACCAGGGAATACAGAGTATATACCAGGGAATACAGGATATATACCAGGGAATACAGGGTATACCAGGGAATACAGGGTATATACCAGGGAATACAGGGTATATACCAGGGAATACCAGGGAATACAGGGTATATACCAGGGAATACAGGGTATATACCAGGGAATACCAGGGAATACAGGGTATATACCAGGGAATACAGGGTATACCAGGGAATACAGGGTATAATACAGGGTATATACCAGGGAATACAGAGGTACATACCAGGGAAAACAGGGTATATACCAGGGAATACAGGGTATATATCAGGGTATACCAAGGAATACAGGGTATATACCAGGGAATACAAGGTATATACCAGGGAATACAGGATATATACCAGGGAATACAGGATATATACCAGGGAATACAGGGTATACCAGGGAATACAGGGTATATACCAGGGAATACAGAGGTATATACCAGGGAATACAGGGTATATACTAGGGAATACAGGGTATATACCAGGGAATACAGGATATATACCAGGGAATACAGGGTATACCAGGGAATACATGGTATATACTAGGGAATACAGGGTATATACCAGGGAATACAGGATATATACCAGGGAATACAGGATACATACCAGGGAATACAGGGTATACCAGGGAATACAGGGTATACCAGGGAATACAGGGTATATACCAGGGAATACAGAGGTACATACGGGGGAATGCATAATGTACTTGTTTAGATTCATTTTTTGAATGTTTTTACTTTTAACTTTTCTATTTCAGTTTTTTTTTATTTAGTTTCATTTCCTGAATCTTTTTCACACATAATTTACAAATTATTGTAACTTTTTTTCTGAATTCTTTACTTTTAAAACATTTCTATAAAAGTTTTAGTTCTAGGCTGCAAATCAAATCTTAAAGCAGCTGATCAAACATGGTCCCTCACCCTTTAAAGGGTTATTAATACATGTTTAAAAACCTTCAGAAAGCTGATTAACTGACAATATATTATTTAATCTTTAATTAAAAGTCACTGAAAAATTAGGTTTTAACCTACGCTGTTGTTAAATGTTGCACCAACACATAAAGTCTGCAGAGTGAGCAGACCCTCCTTTAGTTCAACAAGTCAGGTCAAAGTTGACCTGCAGCTGAAACCGAGTAAACAGCGCTTTAACCTCTGACCTTTTTGGATCAAACTTCCTTTTAGTTTTGTTTTTTTAACATTTTAACGAACATCAGACCAAAACCAAGCTCTCACCGGGAATCTGAACAAGGTGCCCTGCAGTGAAATATGTTTGTTTTTAAAGTCATGTGTTTGCTGAGTCACATCCTCACACCACAAGGGAGGGTGTGTATGCATAGCTTTATTTAAAACACACACACACACACACGCACGCACATACACACACAGGAAATTTGGTGGAACTTCCTACGACAAAAGAAGAAAGAATCACGATAATGCAGGAATGTTTTTAGTCATAAATTCATGAAAAGCTTCCAAAAACTTGAAAATAACAAACAAACATGTCAGTAAATAAATCAAATAACTTCATTTTTTTAACCAAAATAAAACTCATGATGTTTATCATCACAAGGTTTTTGCTCTAAAATCTTTTACTTTGAATGATTTGAAGAAAACCTTTACTTTAAAAGTTCCTGTTGTGTTTGTGGTCTGAGGGCAGCTTCTGGTAACCTGCAGGATTTTGGTCCAACTGGTTTTGTAACTGGGATGAGAAGCCGCCCGGGGCATTTCTAAAATGTTTGTCACAGTTCTGCCTCGTGACCTTACAGTTTCATAACAGATTGTTTATTCTGTAGAGCGTGACGCTGCACTTTCCTGCGCTTTGTGCTGTCAGTGAAGTGATCATGAGTGTTGAAGGGAGGAGACGTTCGAGGCTAAATGTGGTGCAACGTTTTCTTTTATCACTTTCTAAGTTACTTTCACAGAATTAACTCTAAGCGTTTGCTTTTTACGTATGAAAGTGAACCCTGTATCAGTGAATATTAATGTACTGTATTACCCTAAATTATAATAAACTCTGATAAAATGAAACTCCATCCAACCTGTTAGAGTATTTGTAGCTCAGGAGTTCATGGTTTAATCAGAGATAGAGCTACAAGCTGCTCTGGCGTGGTTCACCTGCACATTAAAGGGGATTTTGACACTCAGGGACTTCCTGCACCTGAAATCTGACTAAAATGTATTTTGAACTTTTCATTTTCGTTGTGTTGAGAGTTTGCAGAAGTGCAGTTTCACAATGAACAGGATGCTGCTGAGTCACAGTGAAGAAGATGACCCTCAGTGGCGATTAAACCCGGGATTGTGTTTGAGCCGGAGACGTGCTGAGTGGACGTCCAAGTTTCTAAATGACAGGTTTCCTCAGGAACATCATGTTTCCTGATGTCAACAAACTGAAGGTCAGCTGACTGAAGTCCCAGCTGATGGTCACGTGATGCGTTCAGGTCAGAATGACTTTAGCTGACGCTGCTGGTGGCAGGAAGTTGCTTACTCAGTTCCTCTCCTTATAGCTAAATATTTTCAGATGAATTTTTTATTTTATCTTTAGGCTGTAAGTCTCACCAAACACAAAATCATCATCAGTTCCCATTTCCTTAGTTTAATCTGTAAATAGTTGGTAAAAAAGGATTTTAGCTCCAACAGGGTGAATCTCAACAAGCTGAAAGACGAAGATCTGGTCCTGGTTCAGGTCTGGGTGTGTTTGCTAAAGACTTTTCTCGAGCATCACTCTCAAAACCACATGAACTAAACGAGTCCATGTCCCTGCTCTGGATCGGAGATGGTCTCACCTCGGGGTACTTCTTGTGTTTCAGGTACTCGTTGATGGAGGGGTGGAAGTATTTGGCGTAGCCTTCATTCAGACTGTAGATCTTTCCTTTCTGTTTGATCTTCACGTTCCTCTCAGTCAGGATGAACTCACCAACGGCCTGAAGGGAAAAAATACAACTTTTAAGGATTTGCTTTGGAACCTTCTCCCTGAGGGGCTGAAGTGGGGGTGTGAGTGGTCGAATTCCACATCGAGACAAAAGCAATGACCATTTTTCTTTTCTGCATTTTTTAAAATTGATAAGGTGATCACTCAGGATTATAGTTTATGTGTTTGTTTTAATGTTTGAAGCAAATTTACAAGACTTGGATGTCACCAGCTTGAACCAGGAATCGTCTCGAACTGCGTCACATGCTACAGTCTCAAAAAGAGAAGCATCAGGAGGCCTCGGAGTGAGGCTCAGGGACTCACAGGATCCAGCATGAAGAAGTTGAGTCCGGTGCCAGTGCTGAGAGCCACCAGGGTGGCGCTGCCGTAGAGGGCGTAGCCGGCGCACACGATGCTGTTCCCCTGCTGCAGAGCGTCCGTCTCTAAGGGCTCGTCCTCTGTTACCTGAACGTCACAACAACAAAATACACATCAAACTAGAAAAAGTTTGAATGTTGAGTGAAAACCTGAACTGTCAGGTTTTTTAGGCAGAAAACCCCTTAAATCGAAGTGACTGACTTGCTGTACTTGGAGGAGGAACACGTTTATTTGAAACCTTAGAGTGGAGTGGTTACATCAATGGAGCGGAGAAAATCTGGATTTTTCTGAAATGTACGATTAACCTAAACTGTGATTTTACAAAAACAGTAAAGGTTATTAATAAACAGCCTCAGTGAGTGATGGGTTCAAGTCTTATGACTTGTTCAATTTGAATGCTGTTTTTAGATGTGTGCTGAAATTATCAACATTTAAATACCACAAAGTTGTTGATGGATTGGAAGCAGTTTCCGTTTGTTTTCTATTAATGAGCCAAATACTTCACAAAAAGCTTAAAAATAAAGAGGTTAAAAGATTTTAATAACAAAAGTCAAAGCTGAAAAATCCTGAAAGAGCAAATGTTTTGATATACAATTTGTTGAAATAGCTGAAAAATTGCATAAAAATGAAAAGTGAATAGAATGTGTTTGGTTGTCGTTATAAATGATGACGTTCTGAAAAGTTAGACCACAGTGCCCCCTTCTGGCAACAGCTTGTTACTACATGCAAACACTACCCTCTACACTCAGTTTGTTCTTTGCTTTGTTTTTGAATGAAATAAATAAAACAAAACAAACAAAAACGAAATTTTTCATTTGCCCCTGGCCGGTGTAAATTCATATTTTTGTATTTTTAGAAGCTAAACTCACCCGTTTGTAGATGGCGAATATGGTTCCAATAGAAGCCAGACAGTCGATGTTACTGGACCCGTCCAGAGGATCGAAACACACCACGTACTTACCCTGAGAGTCCAAAAAAACACATGAGAAGGTCACCAGGAGCAGGACAAAATCAACATTATGCTCATAAAAATAGAAATTACATCTAAAATATTTTTTCTTTACTCTGTGCTGTAACTTTTTTATATTTTTAAATCTAGTCCTTGATCCAGTCTGTGCTAATCTGACCCTTTACAGGTTAATGAAAAGTCACTCCGCTCCATCTGCTGCTTGGATCCAGAATACCACGTTTGTAACTTCTGAGTCTCTGGTCCGGTGACCTGAAGTCTCACAAAGTCACGTATCTCATGAGGGTTAGGCTAACCCAATGTGGCTAGCTGTTATGCTAGCTTCTGAGTGTTTTTAGCTCATGATTCCTGATTTTTTCCCATCTCTCCCTGCTTGAACAGCTGATTTCTTTGAATGAGTGATGAACCGCTCCAGTAGAAAGTAATGAAGGCTGAGGAGACATTTCTACAGTTAGATTTAGAGGTTTCTGCCCAGAAACAAGGCTAACGTTTTTATGAAAGTGATTTAAAATGGACACTAGGGGATGCTAAAAACAAGCCAAAACTGCATAGTATGTTTTAGGTTATAAAGTGATACTGTCACTGCCCAATCCGTGACGGAAACCCCATCGGTTCTGCGCATGTGCAGAACACGTCTACTCGCAGTGAAGTATTTTATGGTAGTTACGGTTCAGAGTATCTTTTAAGGTGTTAACAAGTATATATTAAATCTATATATACATAATGTATTAAAATGTTTGTGCACGTAGGTATCCATTGTTTAAATGGTCCGAGCAGTCAAGAAAGAGGCAAAGCTGTTGGTAAAAGCTAAGGGCTAACTGAGAGCTAACCGTCTCATTCAAAAGACTTGAATATCGCTAAGTTGGAGAAGGGTCTGGCTGCGGCCGCTGTGGAGCTCCACAGTAACCGGATACACGTGACCTCCACACTAACCGGAAACACATGACCTCCACACTAACCGGAAACACGTGACCTCCACACTAACCGGAAACACGTGACCTCCACAGTAACCGGATACACGTGACCTCCACACTAACCGGAAACACGTGACCTCCACACTAACCGGAAACACGTGACCTCCACACTAACTGGAAACACGTGACCTCCACACTAACTGGAAACACGTGACCTCCACAGTAGCCGGAAGAGAGGCGAATATCCTTTTTCTAGATTGGCTGTGGGGATTTCAAGCAAGGTCAACAACCCTCCCCCTAACCTAACCCTAACCCTAACCAATTCCGGTACGGTTAATGTGGAGGTCACGTGTTTCCGGTTACTGTGGAGGTCACGTGTTTCCGGTTAGTGTGGAGATCACGTGTTTCCGGTTACTGTGGAGGTCATGTGTTTCCGGTTAGTGTGGAGGTCACGTGTTTCCGGTTAGTGTGGAGGTCACGTGTTTCCGGTTACTGTGGAGGTCACGTGTTTCCGGTTAGTGTGGAGGTCACGTGTTTTCAGTTAGTGTGGAGGTCACGTGTTTCCGGTTAGTGTGGAGGTCACGTGTTTCCGGTTACTGTGGAGCTCCACAGCGGCCGCAGCCAGATACTATTGCTAAGTTGGCAAAATGAGGAAGTGACGTAGACTAGAACCAATCGTGCTTCCGGGTACGGATCAGGCAGTGACAGATACTATGCAGTTTTGCTTGTTTTGGCTCCCCCTAGTGTCCGTTTTAAATCACTGCTGTTAAAACGTTAGCATTGTCTTTGCTAAAAATTTGCAAAGTGTGCCTTTAAATCACCCCACAAAGTTTCAAATTATTTTAACTGGTTTCAGATTTTTTTTCTAGAAAGTTTTATAAAATCATCAGTTTTTATGCTAAAATTATAATTCCAAAAACTAAATATTAAAAAATATTCCAACAAATGTACAAGTAAAATTCTTTGGTTTGAGGTTATTTTGTATGTTTTTTTAAAATAGAAATCATGAAAATGTATCTAAAAAATCTGTAATTCTGTAATAAATTAAGATAATTTAGTCAAAGCCTTGTTTTTATACTTTCCATTATTGTTTTAGTTCTGCGCTGCATGCAGGTAGAATTCTAAAAATTCATGATTTATTGTAATGAACTGATGAAAATCAGCTTCCTTATTTAGGGATTTTAACAGGATATCATGGCTCTGATAACAGCTGATTAACAGGGAACTTAACGTGTTTTGGAGGAGCAAACTGAACTTTTTTCAGACTAAATAATGTTAGTTTTAAGGAGGAACTGATGAAGGAAATCCACACGTGTTCTAAATGAGTCATTTTGCCACCATATGCTGTGTTTCACATGTTTTAAAGATTTTATAATAGAAAAGACAAAACACCAGGAAGAAAAGGAGCCAACAGGTCCTCCTGCTGTGGAGGATGAGCTGCTGGTCACTGGTTACACAGGGTGAATCTCAGAAACCCATTGGTCAGTTTGGATGATTGACAGCTCTAATGAAACATCATAAACCAATATAAAAACTAGATTTTATATGAACATTTCAAGTATTAAACTGCTGTTCTGTACAGATGAAACTCCTAACGTTACCCTCTTGTCTTTGGGCGTGATGATGAGCTCCTTGTTCTCCTCTGACACCATGCAGCAGGTGCTGTAGGACGCCCGCAGCATGTTGATCACCAGGTCGTTGGACAGCACATCTAGCTTCTTCACGTCGTCCCCCGTCACGTTCACGGAGCCCGCCATGCCCTGTCTGAAAGCCAATCAGCAGGACTTTAACTCAAACACGCGACTAACTGGTCTTCAGATGATTTACACTTGTTGCATTGTGATAAACTCTTTAAATAAATGGTTTATTTTAAACATTTGGATGATTTTTTTGGATAGAAAACAGGATGAATTGACTCAAGACTTTTGCACAACACTGTTCATGACTTCAGGGAATGGTAACGTTGATGTTGCATCATTTCTTCTTTCCAAGCTGCAACATTTCCTGAAACCTTCACCTCTAAACCCTGAAACAAAGAAACCTCCTGCTGTTATCAGCTGTAGAAGCCGAGCTGCACAGTCTGATTGTTAAAATGACCTAAACTCATTCACAGCTCCACGTTCTGCTCAGTCATTCTAACCAAGTCACGGCTCTAAATGTTACAACAGGTCGGTTTTACTCAGTGACCTCCACCTCCACCCGGATTCATAAATCTGCTGAAAGAAACAGTCAGACCTTCAGCTTTCTGCACCGAGTCACACATTCTGATCTGTGGGTTCAGAACTGAATTTACTCTAAAAACAAAAATCAAAGCAGAGAGAATGACCCGCTGTGGATTCACTAACAGAATCCAGTCTGAGTGATGTGCTTCTACAACTGGACCAGGTCTAAGGTGATCTGAATCAGAACTGATCTTTGGACCTCCTCGTTCCATGACGGGATGGGAACGGAACCAGTACTTACAGGTGGGCCAGACCCGCCTTCCTCACAGCAGAGGAGATGGCCTTGATGGCGGTCAGCATGGCGTTGATGAGCTGGGTCAGCTCGCCCGTGGCTCCTTTAGCCTGGCGACCCGTCTCCATGACGAACCGGGTCAGGGTCCATACGTCGGTGTCAAACGCAGACTGGTCCGACATGCTGGGTTCTGGTTCTGCAGCAGGCTGAATGAACGCGGTCCGGTTCTGAGCCAGTGGGTCTATTTGTGAGCTCAGCCGAGTGGAAATGACCCTGCAGGATTCTGGTGTCGGGTGTCTAACCCTGCAGATGAATTCCCACCCTCATGCTGCAGGACTGAGCAGAACTTTATAAAGTCGGTCCAGGACTCGGTCCAGGAGTCCTCAGAGGGGTTATGGGACAGACCTGCACCACATCAAGTGTCTGATTTATTCTCATGAAATGATTTTAATCTAAACAATCATTAAAGCGTATTTCATTTAAACACTAACAGTTATATAAAAGAGCTCTGATTCAACAGTTCAGTGTTTTCCAGACAAAGTGGTGAATTAATCCTCGGAATAGGAAGAGTTTTTCATCCCAGCAGCTGTAAATGTCACCATGTGACCTTTAGTCTAAAGGTCAACTCTGATAAAGTATCCTCTAACGTCCACCAACAGTTTGTTGCTCCAACTTTTTGATTTCAAAAATAAAATCCTGACCTTCAGTTTTTGTCTGATTTTAGTTTTATGAATACGTTTCATGTTATGGTTACAAAATGTTTTTTTCTTTGTTGCTTTTGTTCATTTTATTGTTTCTATAAGTTTTTATTTTCTGACAGAACTTGATTCATTTCTGATTTTATTTTGAAAACCTGGAAGCCAAACGTATTTATTTATCCTACTTCCTGTTTGTGTTTACACCTGATTTATCCCACCTGTTCTTTTCTGAAATTTGATTATTTTTATGTTTATTATTTTTTTATTGAATTTATTTGAATTTTAAACTTTGGGTTCTTCTATATTCATAAAAAGATTCCGTGTTAAATCCCAAATTATTATTAATTTGTCAGAATAAACATTTTTAGATCATAAAATATGAAACCTTTAAATATAAAAAGTTTAAAGATTTTTAAATTTCTTGTTGGAAGAGCCCTTAAAAACTAATGAATTTTATAAGAACCCACAAAAGATCAAAAACAGTAAAAAATGACAAAATTGTTTCAAATTAAAATCTCATCTGATGAATAAACAGATATTTAAGGATAATAATACATAAATAAATGTGTTAATGCAGCTAATAATGATGAATGGATCAGTCTGTCTCAGAATCTTTTGGGCTGCCTGCACAGCTCTCTCAGCTTCTCCGTTATAGCGGGAACTAGTTGTGATGTGTCTGATGTCATCGTCCTTCACAAGTACCGGTAAGTAAGTAAGCAAGTAAAGTTTATTTATATACAGTAGCACCTTTCACAGAAAAAAAAATCACAAAGTGCTTCACAAAACAGAACCAAACATGATCAAAAGGCAACAAATAAAATCAATAAAACAAAGAAAAATATCATTACAAATCAAAATCGTTAAACAACAACAAGAGAACATAAAAGAGTTATTTAAAAGCAGTTTTAAATAATTGGGTCTTCAACTGCTTCAACTTGGTCAAAAGCTTTAAGTAGCAAAGAGGTTGGGAGAATATCAACAGGGCTTGAAGTTGGTTTCATGTTTTTCAACATGAGACAGATGTCCTGAAAATGTTCAAGAATTCTTCCTGAGAACTATGGACCGTTATCAGTAATCAGTTCATTTGGACACCCCCCATCTTGCACAAATATTTTTCAGGTTAGCTACGGTGGTTTCACTAGACATATCTTTGAGATGAGCTAACTCTATATAGCGAGAGAAATAGTCTACTACAACCAAGTAGTTTTGCTTCTTTAGTTCACAAATATCTGCTGCTATTCTCTCCCGTGGTCGTCCAGGAAGTGTGGTAGTAATCAACGGTTCTCTCTGTTGAGTAGGCTTTACCTCTCGTACACAAGTAGAGACCATCTGTTTTCTCTCACTGCTCAGTCCTGACCACCATACACCCCCTTTAGCTCTCTCTCTGCATTTGACTATGCCTTGATGTCCATCATGAATGTGTTGCAGAATCTCAGGCTGTGGTATGATGACTATTCTGTTATTATACAGGACAAGGTCATGAGACACTTTAAGATAAAGTCTATTAGTATGGCCTCACCTTGTCTGGCACTTTAGTCATGTGTCTTGGCCAACCTGCTTGGATGAAGGTTTTCAGGATCTGGAGATCTGCATCCTCTTGTGTTTGCTGTTTAATCAAATCCAACTTGGTTGGGGAAATGGGCCACGAGTGTCATGCTGCATCTTCATATGCCTTTATTTCCTCCAGCAACTCTGTAATCTCTTGAGTTGTACCCGCCTGCGGGTGGCGTGAAATGGTATCTGCGACTACGACTTCCTTTCCAGGCACGTAAACAGCTGTGGGGTTGTACCTCATCATCCTCAACAACAGTCTCTGGCATCTCAGTAGCACAGAGTGTAGATTCTTACTGTTTATCAGAGGTATCAGTGGCTTGTGGTCGCTTTGTAGTGTAAAAGATTCCAATCCATAAAGGTATCTGCTGAACTTTTCACAAGCCCAGACTGCTGCGAGACACTTTCTCTATTTGAGCGTAACACTGTTCCGCATCGGTGAGTGTCTTGAACAGTAGCTCACTGGTTTTAACTGTCCATCGTGTTCCTGGAGTAGAACAGCTCCTAAGCCATAACTACTAGCATCTGCACTGATAATAGTTGGTTTTGTGACATCATAGAACGTAGTACTGGTGACTTTGTAACAAGTTTTTTCACTTTACAGAAGTCTTCTTCTAGAGTTGTGTCCCAACTCCAGGTCACATCCCTAAGCAGATCGTTCAGAGGTTTAGTGACCTCAGAAAGGTTTGGTAATATCTTCCTAAGTAGTGTATCATGGCGAGGATCCGCCTTAGATCTGAAATATTATTTGGAGCGTCAAGACCTGTAACTGCTTTAACTTTTGCCCCATCAGGCCTTATTCCGTGCTCATCAATACAATGTCCAAGATAGTTTAGTTGACGCTGTTGCAGAAGGCATTTCTCGTGGTTTAACTTTAATGCTGCTTCCTTTAGCGTATTTAAGTCTCACCTCATGTTGCTCTGGAGTATCTGCATATATGAGTGGCCTATTTAAAAGTGTGTGTGTGTGTGTGTGTGTGTGTGTGTGTGTGTGTGTGTGTGGGGGGGGGGGGGTACTGTTTTTATTTTTATGAAATTGTTTTACTTTTTTGGTTTTAAGTCTGTATAGCACTTTGAGCTGCCCCTGGCATGAACAGTGCTTTATAAATAAAATTTGATTGATTGATATCAACAAAAAAGAGCAGGTTGAATGAGACTTTTCCCTTCCTCCCTTTCTACTCATGAATTGTGTAATTTTACATGTTTTTTCTGTGTGGATTAACGACCGATTTGAAGCATTTAAATTAAATCACCACTAGATGGCGCTCCAGATCCAGTCAGCTGACTGTCCTGCTTTGGGTTGTTTGGATTTATTTAGAATTTGTTTGTAAAATAATCACCATGTGCAATGTTGAGTATGTGGTTAAAGCCGACGTTTAATTAACATTTATTAGGAAAAGTAGTTTTAAAATGATCTGTTTAGAAACTTTAAAAATTGACAGTGTTCTGAGAACTATATTCTTCTGCGGAGGACAAACCTCTTCACGTCTAACGCTGTATAAGATAATATTTAGTTAAATAAATGTTGATACCGATGCTTTAAATCAATAATAGTTGACTAGTTTGGTTAATATCCGGGTATTTCGAGCCGGTTCTTTGCGGCCCAGGATGTAAAGTGGGCCAAGCTGCGCGCAGGTAAACTACACCTGAGCTCCTGACTCGCTGACCTTCATTGGAGCGCTGCGCAGCCACTGCGCATGCGCCATCTCGCCTGTAAACTGGAGCTGGAGGATCAGTACAAAGAGATCACCGCTGCGCGTGCTGCCGCGGAGACAAAGTTCTGGTTCCACCTGAGCCGGTTCTGGGACTTGGACCTTAAGGACGCGGAGGGACCCGAGAGGAGGTCCGGATTCTGGGTGCTGAAGGTTGGAGGGGTGAGTTCAAAGTTCAAACGCTTTTGGTTCGGGATTGTTTTGAAGTTGCTGGTGAGCTCGAGCCATTCGGTTCTGCGTGTGCGTGTGCTCGGGGCGTGTGTTGGGTCAGGTGGTCCTCCAGACCAGACAATCCCATGAAGCGCTGCTGGTTAATCTGGATTATGGTTAAAGTCATCTGGTGTTTGTTTTCCTATCAACTAAACACATTTTTAATAACAAATAAAGAAAAATCTGCTGAATGGGTTGAACGTTGACCCCTAAGTGAACAGTTTTTATGATTTCCTTACAGTACATATAATTCTGACCAGTTTTAACTCATCCTGGTGTGTGTGTGTGTGTGTGTGTGTGTGTGTGTGTGGGGGGGGATTTATCTCTTTAAATCCATTGCCTTGTTTATATATTGCCTTGTTAACCTCCTATCTTCTACTTTATTAAGTAACTTTATGGTTTGGGTTAGCCACCTGGACCTCAGAACCTCCATGTTTGTCTTGTTTATGGAGCTTGACGATAAAATAATCTTAATTATTCATATTAGACTTTGTTCCTACATCTTAACCCTTGATGATTCACCTTTTAAATAATTTTGTCCATTCACACATTTCATGAAAAATCAAGCTTTTGTTTATTAATTTAGCAGAGGCATGTTTTGGTCTGTGGGGGGGGGGGACCAGAGTACCCAGAAAAAACCAGCATGCATGGAGAAAACATGCAGAAAGGCCACAGCAGGGATTGGAACCTGTGACCTTCTGGTAGTGAGGCAACATTCCACCACCATGCAATTGTGGCTAATTTAAGTTTGAATGCTGATTCATCATTGAAACTATTGAGATCCTGTTAGTTTTTTCATGTCTTTTAAATCTTTTCTAAAAGTTTTCACATGTTCCTCTTTTATCTTTTAATGTAGAAATTCTGTCCAACGAGTGGAACCAACTGGACTCTCAGTCTTTTTGATAGAGATGCACAGATTCTGGTTTCGAGGGCCGACACCATTGTGCAGCCCTGACCGGCTGATGCCAGGTTTTGCTCGTTCCGTTTTATCTTGAAGAACTGTGTGTATCAAAACGTTCAGCTCGTTCAGGACTTTTTGTGATTGTTTTTTTTTTTTTAACATTTTTTCTTTCTTGCTAATGACTGACCATAGAATCCTTCAAGTGCTGCAAACTTTAAGCAGATATTGTGCTTTTCAAGTGTCTTTCATTAGAGCAAACCTCCTCCTACAAACCTCAGTCAAATTTTAAACGAGTTTCAAGACATGAAGCTATCACATATGGAAAAAAATCTTTTTGTATCTTTTCCCATTTTTGTTTAGTTTTATGAAAATTTCAGAAGAATCTAACCTTCCTCCACTCTGGTGATGTCATCACTCCACTCCTAAGTCTGAGAGTTTAGATTTTTTTTTCCACATCTTTTTAAAACAAACTTATTTCTTCCATACCTTTTTATAGTACAGAAACAAATGAGTGATTTTTGTCCTCTTTCGGTAAATGCGTCCCTCAGGACTGGACCGGACTCTGGGTTCTTCACAATCTGCCTCGTCTTCTATCCATTTTTGGAGGGTTGTCACGTTTTAATGCATATTTTCTGCCTAAACTTTTAAATTGTCAAAACATTTCAGTTAAAGTTAAAATTTTAAAAGTAATTCAGCTAATATTGACACAGCTCAGCTAATGATGGCTGATGGGTTTTCTTCAGTTTTCAGCTGTTTCATTCAGCACTCTGAATTCAAACAGCATTTGTGCAAAAGATGAAATGCTGTCTGGTTAAAATACATTTCAATCCCTCCAGATTCCCTCACATATCTAAACATTCATTTGTTTTATTGCCTCATGTTCCAACTCTTACAACAGCTCCTTTATGACTCGCAGAATGTGACATCGGCCTCCTAAATGAAGCCCCTCTTGCTCTTTTTTAGTGTTTTAAAGCCTCCACCAGAATAATTTGTCATCCACCTGCTTCTCTCTGGTTTTGCTGGTCTGCTGAGGCTTTTTAAAGTGTGTTCAGACCTGGATGGTGGTCCCTATTGTGCTGCTGAAGGACAGGGGTCAACCAGAGGGCTCCTCATCTCCTCCTGTCCCAGGGGTTTTTCCACTTTTCCTCTGAGATAATTGCAGAAGAATATGAGCATTGTAGAACCCGTCTGATGAAATTCTTCAGCTTCCTTTGTGGCCCTTTTGGCTCGTACCTGAACCCACTCATCTACACAAGGGAGCGAGGAGGACCGATTTAAAGACGGGCTTTGATCTCGGAGGCTAAACAAAGCTCTCCTTCAGCACAAAAGTTCAGGATTTGCTCAAATTTTCTTCCTTTTTTCAGCTTTTTGTGTAAAATTGACCAACAGATTTCAGTTTTAGGTATTTAAGGTTTTTTGCATCTTAAGCTCCTTTTTAATTAACTCACTAGTTAATTTGTGATCTTGAAATCTTCCAGTGAATTCAGCTAATACTGACCGTCTACAGCTAGCTTACACTAGCACTTAGCAATGGTGAGTTTATGGAACTGAAAAAAGTTGGATATCTAATTGCTCCTTGGCACTGGTGTGTTCACAGGCCTCCTAAAAAGTCACATTTTTAACTTTCAGACCATTTTATTGCACTTTAAGCCAATAATGATATTTTTTGCTCTCTTTAATTTGTAACCTTTTTTTCAGTTTCCCTTAATTTGAAACCTAATTAGAATTTTAAATTTTAATTAAACTTTTTGTTTCAGCAAACTTATTTTGCCAGATTAAATTAAATATTTTATTCTAAAGGAATAAAACTTGCTTGTTGCTGCGGTGATGTCTCCATATCAGCTGTACAAAATGTTTTTTGTTTAGTTTGTTTTATCATTATCAGAAAAGCACATAAAGAACATTAGATCAGTTCCTGCTGTTGGGATAAATCAGACTGATGTTCTTGTCGCATAACGAGGAAAATAACTATCAGTTTTTATGGTTATTTTCTTAGTTAAAATTCATCAAAAAGAAGAAAGTAAAGAAGAATAAAGTAGGGATGGACCAAAAAACAAGCCAGTGTTTGACATGAGTGCTTTTAATCTGCGATTAGCCAATCTAAAACCCAGAAATCAGATTTTTCCTGGTATGTTTAAGTTATTCTTGCTAGCAAAGCAACGCTGATGTTCCAGGTGGAAGTCTTGGCTTCCAGAGTTGCACCAAATCATTGTCCCGTGATCAGAATTGGAGAATATTCAGCACATTCTCCTTTTAATACGTGGTCAACTGACCTGAAACTAAACAAGTCGACTTTTTTGTCTGGTCCCTGAACGTACCACACCACTGCTAAGTGCTAATTTACACTAGCAATAACGGATCTTCAGTATGGAAGTTTTTAATTTAAGAATCTGAATTTTTTAATTTGATTAGAAAAAAGTTGGTTGACAGCTTGAGCCGGGGACACATTACGTGGCTCGAGGGCCAGAAGTAGGAGGCTCCTGGACCGGACTCGGCCTGCAGACCACCTATTGAGTACTCCTGCTCTAAGGGTTTCCTGATGGCAGTCAGGGTTCCATCATTTGTCCTGTACAGGTCTGTGTTCCATATGGACCTGCCTCCCAGACCCACCACCAAACCCATCATGCTGAACAATCTAGTAGCAGCAGAACATCTCCTGTGGCTCCTCCAGACCTCTTCAAGTCCGTCACATCAGCTTAAAGTCAACCTGCTCTCCTCTGTGAAAAGCCTGTTGATGGTTTGGTCAGAGACATTCATACCAGAGGTCACTTTGTGGAGCTCTGGTAGTTCTCTTCCTGTTCCTCCTGCACAAAGGAGCAGATAGCTCCTGCTGATGGGTTAAGGACCTCAGCTGACCCTGTCCAGCGCCTCTAAAGTCACTTCCTGTCTCCTGACATCTCCATGCTCTTGAGACGTATTGATGGGCCGTCCTGGTGGAGTCAGACCACCTGTGTGACCTCTGTAGGGCTCCGGTATCTCCTCAGGCTCTCAGCTGTGACACTCCTAGTCAAATGTAAAACTACTGAAACCATTTCTGTGTTGGGGGTCGTCTCATGCTAATTTAATTAACACCAGAACAGCTGACACTGATTAAAACCCCTTAACTGATCAGGTCAGTGTCCCAGAACTTTACCTGATCTGATACCTGATTAAAGAGGTTTCCTTCAAACCAGCAGCTCCTGAGATGTTTGTTGTCCACGTGCTGCAGCGCTGTTCCAGCTTTCCCCGCCCCTCTCTGATTTCACACCAGCAGGTCTAGAAGGACCACAGCCCGGCGTCGACTGGTACATCTGGCTTAGTGTGTCTTCGGTTCTGGCCGTTTGGTCTCTGTGGACATATGGTCTCTCAGTTAACACCTCGGTGAGAAGACCCTCCTGTCCTCGACATCAAAGCGGGGTCTTCTGGCTCGGATGTGACCCCCCCCCCCCCCCCCCCCCCCCCCCCC
>SSNR01000139.1:1297649-1364215 GCA_006937965.1 Callopanchax toddi | reverse complement strand
CCCCCCCCCCCCCCCGGCCCTCCCTGTAATTAGACTCCCAGCCCTCCAGTTTGGGTCCAGATGTGAAGACGTCCCCTCCTCGGTTCTGGTTCAGACCCTACAGTTTGTGGGGTTTTCTCTCTAATTTCCCATCGAGGGGCTGGGATGTTATAATTTTACTTCTGGTTGAACATCTGCACATTTTTCTGCTTTAAATATTATTTTCTTTGCTGCTTTAACTTGATTTGTTCTCATATTTAGTTTTTCTCAGTGAAGACGTTCTTACTGGTAGGACTGGTGGTGAGGGGGAGCTGTTACAGCTGCTGGTTGTGGGATGAAGACCTACATGAGCCAGAAGGGCTGCCCTGTTATCAAGGAACCAGAAATATCAGGTTATCACGACCTTAAAACCCCCCGAAGTCTTCAGGTTTACGCAGCAGATTTCATAAATAAGGGACAACATAAAAAAGGGAAGCGAGGCTCCGGGGAATGGTCCCAACAGACTTCCAGTAACCTGGGATGGATGCCAGTTTAGCTTCGCTCTGTTTGCAAATTTGAGAGGAAGTCATTCCAGAGTGATCAAAGCTTTGGCAGAACTGTTTATAAATCCTTTCTTTTGTGGGTTTACAAGCTTAGCAGAGACGGTTCAGAGGCAGATTGAGGTCTGCAGTTCGACTTTTCACCAGGAATTCTGTGACTTTATACAAACGTTTACAAGTGGTGCTCGCTGCAGAACCAGAAAGGTGGAGCTGCACCAGGTTCAGCCCCGCCCATTCAACCAGGGTCAGCCCTGCCCCGCTGTTTTTTAAAGTAAACTTTATTGCAAAAGAGTGAATTTACAAGAAAATAACTGAATATCTGCCTGTTTCTCCTTCTGTTTCCCTTGTTTTCAGGGTAAAACATCTCCTCAAAATTGATTAAATATCTCGGGGTTTCAGTCATGTTCTGGTAACAGGATTAGTTTGTGAATTTCTGTCATACGGACTACAACGAGAGACGATGAGCCTAGCAGAGAAAGCCAACTAGCCCACTTTGCTTCGTAGCGTTAGCCGCTAATAGCATCTGTTAGCTGCTCCTGGCGGGGGCCAAAGCACCGGGGGTAACCCTGAGCGCTACGCGGACCCGCAGCACGTAGCTCAGCAGACCCAGCGTAGCGTTAGCCGCTGATAGCAGCTGTTAGCTTTGCCCTTGGGCTCTGTGGCTTAACCTGGTGGGGGCCAGAGCACTGGGGGAAACCCTAAGCGCTTTGCGGACCCGCAGCTGCGCCGGACCAGGAGCACCGTACGAAGCTCCGCGGACACGCTCGCAGCATTACCCGACAACGAGGTGTTGCATCTCCGCCGGACTTTGTGCTCTGGATCCGGCGAAGATGCAACACCTCGTTCTCGGATCTAACAGCCCAGTGTAACCAATCACACGGGAGGTGTGGGAGCTGACTCTGGTTGAATGGGCGGGTCTGAACCTGGTGCAGCGCCACCTTCTGGCTCTGCAGCGAGCAGCCTCTCAACGTTTAAGGTACTTTTTTTAGGTTTGCTGTAGACATTTGAGATTCTGTTAAAGGGATGTTTGAGTTATTTATTTAACAGTAAAGACCCACCTGTGACATCACTCATAGTGGGTGGAGTCTCTAGAAACAGGAAGGAGTCCTCTGGCCGGAGCACCACTCGTGTCTGGTCAGATCAGGAGAGATGCTGCTGCAGATTGGTGACGGTTTATCGGCTAGAGGACCACTTCCTGTGTGTGGAGACGTAAGCCGGCGCCCTGATGGAGCCTGCAGGTTGCACGCTGCTGGTAGATCTCTGCGTGCTGCAGCTCGCGTGAGGAGGAAACGGGTTGCGGTGAAGGAGCGAGTGAAGGGAATCGCTCTTCGCTGCTGGGATTAACCCTGACTAAAGCTTGAAGTGTGTTCAACAAAGACGTTTTGTTTCCTGGTATGTTGATCCTTTTCTTCCATTAATGCTTCCTCTCAGCTCTTTCTTTAATTTGATGAGATGATTACCGTGGATCATTGATGTTTGACATATTGATGCAGTCTCGTACATTTATTTTCTCAAACAGTTTCCTTTAATTAAATGTAATTTTAAAACACTATTTGAAGTTGATTCAGTGTTTTTATACTTTTTGAAGAAGTGGAGTTATTGGAACGGCTCCAGTGACTGATGTAACCTCTGGGTAGACGTGAAGAAAAGGCTGCCTGACGAGGTTCTGAAGGATTGTTTTGATGTTCGGACCTTAATGGGGGTGGGGGGTGAAAACGTGACCAAACTGAGAACTAAAGGAACTCTGTTTTCTGTCGCTGTCTTTATTTACAGGAGAAATGACATCATTAAATCAGATTTGACTTTAGAGTTTATTTAAACCAAATGATTCCGTATAACACGTGAAATGTTGAAATAACATCGGTTATGGTTTCTGATATGAGAGCCACTTCCTTTTTTCGAGACTCCACCCACTATGAGTGATGTCACTGGTGGGCGTGGTCCTTACTGTAGATGAACAGCTGATAGAACAGCACTTCAGAATGAGCCAAAGTTAAATTGAAATTTAAAGAATAGCAAACAACAAAGTCTCCATTCGATGCTTTAGTTTCTTATAAAAATCGCATTGTTTTTTCATTTTAGCTTTCATGTTTCTCTGGGAGTCTTTGAGTTCATAGTGCATCGATGCAGAGACGTTAGGGTGACTTTAACAGGTGAGCAGACCTGAACAGGTAAGGTGAACCTGCACTGGTGGTGGACCCACAGGAAGCAGAGAGGCACTGAAACAGATCAACCAATCAGAAAAAAGACAGATTGGTCAAATACCAAACTGATGACTAGTTACACACTGCAAAAACTGATTTCTAAGAAAGTAAACAAGCCTTGTTTTTAGACATTTTTGTCTGTGTGTGTGTGTATATATATATATATATATATATATATATATATATATATATATATATATCTCTTGAAATAAGCCACATCTTCTTAAAGTCACACTATGTAACTTTTACATATTTTAAATCTTTTCCTTGATCCAGTCTGTGCTAATCTGACCCTTTACAGGTTTCATGAAAAGTCACTCAGTCCCATCTGCTGCTTGGATCCAGAATACCACGTTTGTAAAGCCTAGTTTATACTTCTCCGTCTGCGTCGGTACGGAGACACGCACCGCCATTATACGTTGACGCAAGAGCTCTCCGACATCCACGCAAGGATGGACAGAGTCTAGCTCACTTTTCTAACTATCCGTCGAACGAGACGGAGAGCGCACGTCTCTGATTGGTCGGCTCAACACCCCGTGATCATTTCCGGCTTGACGCTGGTATCAACAGAGTAGGAATAGTAAAATCTCGACGAAGCAGATATGGATCAGCTCGAGAAACGTCTGGCAGACGAAGTACAACATTTATATCATCCATCAGTGTCCCTAAAGGGTTAAACAAGAGCTACATATTCGCTCGTCGTCTGCCTCGTCCTCACTGAACGGACGGACATTCAACAGACGCCGCTGTCTCCTCACTCCCGTTTAATTCTTTTTAACAACATTGTTTGTTCCTCCAGATCAATCTGTTCAAACTCAATCAAAATTCGCTCTCTGTCGGCCATTACTGAGCTGAAGTAAACAAACTTTGCTCGACCGGAGGCATTACTGCAGAAAAGTTATGCGCCCTCTGCTGTCCTGGTGGAGAATTGCTTCACAACACTGACGGAGCAGTAAAAATCAAAAACGTCTCCGTCAATACGTCTGCGTGTGAGCGCAAACGTATTGACGGAAAAGTATAAACTAGGCTTAACTTCTGAGTCTCTGGTCCGGTGCCCTGAAGTCTCACAAAGTCTCGTATCTCACGAGGGTTAGGCTAAAGGCCAATTCATCCTCCACGAGAAGCAAGAACTTTGTTCTCGGTGGGGGAGCTCCGAGAACAAGAAACAAGTTAGTTTCGGCAGGGATCGTTTATACTCCCCGAGAACTCGGCTGCCGAACTCCATCGGGGGGAAGGGGGTGTCTATGCAGATTGAAACAGTTCGCCCTCGCAAAGCCCTGTGGCCCTTGGTGGTCCATCGCGGGTCCGGGACCAGCGCAGACTGCAAGGGTTTGCGCTGGTCGATCCAGACCAGTACGCCTCCTTAGATCTGTCGTGCAGGTCTGTCCGCGCAAAACAGCTCAGCAGGCGTCGTAGAAAAGGTCACATCAACGTCCATCAACCACTACCCGCACTATCCACGTTCATTCTCCCTTTCTGACCAATCACAGCAGTTGCTCTCGGACACCCTGCAGAAAAAAGTTAAGCTCAGCTGATGTGCATAAGAACAAGCCGTTAGCGCTGCTGAACTGGGGTTACGAGAAAAAAATGTATTGTTGTTGGAGACCCCCAGCGCGAACAAAGTACTTTCTTCTCCTGGAGAGTGAATGGGCCTTAATCCAATGTGGCTAGCTGTTATGCTAGCTCTGGAGTGTTTTTAGCTCATGATTCCTGATTTTTTTTCCCATCTCTCCCTGCTTGAACACAGCTGATTTCTTTGAATGAGTGATGAACCGCTCCAGTAGAAAGCAATGAAGGCTGAGGAGACATTTACACTGGTAGATTTAGGGGTTTCTGAGCAGAAACAATGCTAACATTTTTACAGCAGTGATTTAAAACAGACACTAGGGGGAGCCAAAACTGCATAGTGTGCCTTTAAATATGGTCACATTTTTTAGATTTGAGCAAAAAATCAGCCAGTGGGTAAGCAATAGTTGCTTGGCTAGATTCTTTAAAACTAGTTTTAAGGAATCTAGCAAGCAAATTTGGCTTACCCCTTTGGCGGATTATTTATTTTTGCTCAAATCTATAAAATTTGGCCATTAAGAAAATTTGGCTTATTTCAAGTAGGGCTGTAAGAATACATTTTAAAAATGTCTAAAGACGAGGCATTTTTACTTTATTAAAAATGAGTTTTTGCAGTGTACGTCTAACCAACCCATCCGTGACCCATTACCCTGCCGAAATATAGAACCAAGTCACTCCTCCTCCTGTTGTTTTTGCCCAAAACAGCAACAGAACGTTTGTTGACCTGGCCGGTCCTGGGAGGTGTGAACATCTGGGTGTTTCCTGAGAGAGGCGGGAGGAGGCAGGTGCAGAGAGATTTCAGGGCCCTGGTGATCCGACAGGTATGCAGGCGTGCTCAGACTGCTGAAGCATTCCACAGGAAGATGGATCTGTCAAACCTCGGTCTGCAGACAGGTGGTGTGTGTGTTCAGGACTGGACTTCTTATGTTGGGTCCTGAATGGGGTGACGCAGAAAGACGGTCTGAAGGAAGATTTAGTGAAGCTCAAGTTTGTCCTGTAGTGGTCTGATGGTGGTCATGTGACCATCATGAGTTGAATGTTTTTATCTGCTCATCAGTCTGTTCGTAAAAAGGATCAAAACTCCCTTAATTCATTCTGAAGTCATCAGTCATTTGTCTTCCCACATAACGGGACATTTACCTACATTATCTACATGATCTAGTTTTAAAAAAAATCTAATTTCCTAGGAAGCAACCACAAACCCTCATTAACTTTTACTAAAAACAGAGCTCCAGTCATAAAACTTGACTAAATCAATCCCGCGTTGCCAAAAAGACAGTGACCCCGATCCTCTTCTTGTTGCTGATAATGGATTAGAATTTATTTCCAACAAACTAGAAAACAGTTGACCAATCAGATTAATGGAATTTGATGCTTTTCCTTCATTAGGGCAAACCTTTTTTGTCGCGTAACTGCAAAGATTTACAGATGAGTTTCTACAAAAAACCAACGCGTTCATGAACAGGTTGCATTTATGAGACATTTCTGACCAGTAAACGGAATTTCAAAATAAAACATTTTAAAAAATCCAATGTTGGCAGTTTTGCTGGCCAGCATCGGGTATCGGTCTGATGCCATGTGTGTACTTGTACTCTCCGATACTACAGAACCTTATACCAGTGTGATGGGAGCTTCGTTTCCAAAGTATAAATGGTGGTAATGCAACATAGAATGAATGCGAGCTACATAAATAAGAAAAGCCGCCGTACGGTAGTGAGCTGATCAAACCACTTAACAGCAACTTAACGGCAAAGGTAGTGGAGGAGTTCTGTCAGCAGTGTGGAGGAAACTCCATCTGAGCAAAGGCGAAAGTACGGCAGACTGCAAATTATGTTCTGCTAAGTTAAGGAGTGTGGTGACATTTATTAGTACTTGTATCGGTATTCAGTATTGGCAAGTACTCAAGTGTAAGTACTCTGTTAAACCTGTTATCAGTGTGTCTTAGTTTGGACTTTGCTCTCAACTCAAAGCAGCTTTAATATCAGAACACGCTTTAAGGTTTAGAACGATTCGTCGTCTCAGGCAGAGCAGCTTGTTTTCATCCGGTGATGCTGCCGTTTACCTCCGTAGTCACCAGCTGCTCATGTTACATCCTCTAACAGGCTGCTATTGTCAGGTTACCGTGTGTGTTGTGAGTCTGCCGTCTGATTGGTTGAAGCTCCGGCGTGTCAGGCGGTGCTGGGTGACGTCTCCGTGTGAATCCCTCGGAGTTCTGTTTGAGTTGAAGCTCTGTCAGGATGAGACTTCAGCTGTGAGGGAGGTGAGTCTGAATCCTGTGAGGTCGTTTACTAAACCTGTCTTTGAATTCCACCTTTAATTTAGTTTTAATCCTAATCTGCCACCAGCACTGAACGCTTCTCAGTTTGGGTGAGTCCTCTGGAGAAATGCCCATCAGTTGTGATAGCGCAGCTCATTTTAAATGACCTCATCTTTGTTTTAGAAACTCGTGTTTGAGGGATTTATGAAACATGCCGACTTAAAGTTAAACAGCAGTGAAGTCTGAGTGTCACCTCCTGCAGAACAGTTGGCCTCAGGTCAAACACATTAAACAGCTCAGCTTAAGCAATTTGCTGGATTTTTAAAATGTCTTGGCGTGTCTTTTTAGCCCCAGCAGGTCCTCCTGTGGCTACATGCCTTTGATTCAGAGTACCAGTACTTTCCCGACGTGAGCGGGGCGTTTCTCAGTAAACTGTTAAACTGCAGCAGTAAATTATTTCCTCCTGCGGTCGGTCGGTTGGTCGGGGGAGTTTTGTTTACAGTGCAGATTGACTCCCCCGTGGCACCATTGATCTTATCAGCTGGAAAAAAGCTTCTGTTCTCATAGACGCTGCTGTCTGCGAACCACGTGGAGAGGCTGCTGCTCTGCGTCCCACGTTCGTTACAGTGAGGAGGTTTTCCTGGTCTGAGGTGACGATGGAGCGATAAACGCTTGGGTTTTCTGTCTGCGGCGTTTTATCTGCACGACTTCAGCCTTTAAAGCCCTGCTGCCGTGACTCGGTAATGACCCGAAGTCCTCTCGGGTTTCAGTTTCCTCAAACACACGTTGTCATGGTAACCATGTTCACAGATCCTCTGACCCATCCCGGGTTTTGAAGAGGTGGAGATGACCAGGTGGTCGAGGTCAGGAGGTGATCAGTCGATGAAAACTAAACGTTTGTTTTCCTCCTTCACTTGTCCATACTGCATTAAGATTTTTTACAAAATATTACTGCTTTGGTTTTAAAGGCACACTATGTAACTTTTTCATATTTTTAAGTCTTTTGAAAAGTCACTCAGCCCCATCTGCTGCTTGGATCCAGAATACCACGTTTGTAACTTCTGAGTCTCTGGTCCGGTGCCCTGAAGTCTCACAAAGTCACGTATCTCACGAGAAGCAGTAACGCTTTACATCAGTCCGTGTTTCCACCTCAGAACCTGCTCAGGACAGACGAGCTGAAGACACAGACGTCATAGATATGAGCTCAGAGACCTATTGCATCGTGTTCATCATGGAGGAGCCTCCAAAGAAACAAAGAAAACCTTTATCTGATGATTGAAAACATGCACACTCAGCGAGGGGAGGGGGAACAGTTCGTTTTTATGACAGTGTTTAAAGCGGACACTAGGGGGTGCTAAAAACAAGCCCAAACTGCCTGGTGTGACTTTAAATATTTCACCAAATTGATCAGTTTTTCTCATGGGTTGCTCGTTAAACTAATTGTTGTAACTAGATATCGAGCATGCATATAAGTGTAAGACCTGCAGGGTTCCCGCGGGGGACTAAAAAGACAAAAAAATGTCTAAAATTTCAAACGTTAAATTTTAGGTCTAAAAAACGCCCAGATTATCGTCCAATGTCTAAAATTTAATTAGGTCAAGTCTAAAATTTTATTCCCGACATTTGTTGGTCAAATACGCTAAGTAAAACTCCGTATTCTGAAGTTTTTTTTACTTTCTGATATCCGGAAGCCAGTTGCGGTACCATGAATCACACGAAGAAGAAGAAGAAGACCGGAAATGCTTAGTTAGCTCTCCAGACGGCCAGTGTAGCTAGCGTGTTGTTCGCGGTCCTTGTTGGATATGTTGACTGCTTGTCGTTAAGAGATGGGAAAGTGCGTTTTCAACGCGGCGTGGCTCGTCAATGGCGAGTTTTGCAGTCGGCTGGAAGCGGTCCCTGGTCATAAATTCGAAGCTCGCTGCAAGAGAAACCTCAAGTTGGGGACCTTGGGTGTAAAAACGGCCGAATCTCACGCCAAGGCGGAGAAACTTCGATTGACCATGAAAAGTCTTCAGCGAGCACAAGCCTTAACCGAGTTCTGTTCGCCACCCCAGCCGTCTTCATCTTCATCAGCAGCCGGTCCCTCCTCCAGTCTTCAGCGCGCTACCACTTCGGCTAGTGACCTGCGGGCGACATTTGGGTCAAACGAAACGACTAAATCAGAGGTGCTGTGGATTCTTCATTCCATTACTAAACATTTGTCATATGACAGTAGCAGTGACATCAGCAGCATCTTCCAGGCAATGTTCCCAGACTCGAACATTGCAAAAACTTTTTGAAAGGGTTTGAAAATTTTGGATTATTTGCCTTTCTATTTGTCTCTTCTTGGTCTACAATTTCATACAGAACGGTCTAAAATTGGTCTAAAATTTAACTTTCTGAAACCTGCAAGGACGCTGTAAAACCATCCTACAAATTCTTTGTGTTTAAGACCAACATCTCTATTATGTCGACAGTGTCGGTATGTGGACAGAACTGAGACATAAAGTCCTTTTAATTCCCTGCCTGTTAAATAAAAGCACTGCATGTTTAACTTAATAAAACAAATACAGACTCCTGAAACTGATCGATTTCCAGTCTTAACACAAAACTGCATTAACGTTGATGCTAGGTGCATCAAGTTTTCATCCTGCAGACTAATCAGCTCGTCACATATTTGTTAATTTATTAATCAGCAGGTGATTGAGTTTTCCAGGGTGGGGGATTAAATATGTGATGTAATATTATTATAATAATAAATGTAGAGTAGATATTTGTCCGTTCCAGTTCCCTCCTTTCCTGTCTGGTCGAACTGTTTTGAATATTCAGTGACATCTGCCACCAAACGTCGCTCCAGCAGACGCTGATTGTCCCCAGTGAAGCTGAAATAATAGCCCAGAGGCGGACACCACTCCAGTCAATATTTGTTCATGGACAGCGCCTGCTGTGCAGAGCCGCCTCCGGTTTACAGAAGCTCACTGATGTTTGAATTCATTAACAGTTTGACCAGGTCTAACTGATTCCAGACCCGGATCACATGGTAAAGGACTCGGTTACCTTCAGGTACTTATTTATTATAATAAATCTATCAGTTTATATTTATAAATCCTAAAGAGGGCTGAACATTTCTGTGAATTGTAGTGGAAAAAACACGACGTTTGTTTTTATTCAAATGTTTTAATATTGACAGAAAAGGCTCAGTAAAGATCGGTCTGGATTTGATCTGATTTTAACAAATAACACTTGTTTTAGATCAATCAATCAATCAAAGAAGGCCTGAGTACGTTTTTAAGTTATTTTATAACGGCTCTGTAAACCATCCTGGCCCTGTGTGAAAATGTTTTAACTGCTAACTGGTTGTAACTCCTGGTGACAACAATCCAGTGTTAGTGATAATAACTAGTGACGAGTCTCTGATGTCTCTGTGGAGGACATTCTGTCCCACTCTTCTTTACAGAATGGTTTTAATTCGTCCACATTGGAGGTTTTCCAACATGAACGTCCTGTTTAAGGTCAAAGGTCAGACGTTCTCCTTCAGGATTTTCTGGTTCCATCGGTTCCAGCCAGTGGTCCAGGTCCTGAAGACCAGACCATCACACTACCACCACCAGGTCTGACTGTTAGGAGGAAATACAGTTAGTTTGACTCCAGACAGAACGGGACACACGCCTTCAGGAGGAACGGGACACACACCTTCAGGAGGAACGGGACACACGCCTTCCAGACGGAACGGGACACACGCCTTCCAGACGGAACGGGACACACGCCTTCCAGACGGAACGGGACACACGCCTTCCAGACGGAACGGGACACACGCCTTCCAGACGGAACGGGACACACGCCTTCCAGACGGAACGGGACACACGCCTTCCAGACGGAACGGGACACACACCTTCCAGACGGAACGGGACACACGCCTTCTAGACGGAACGGGACACACACCTTCCAGACGGAACGGGACACGCGCCTTCTAGACGGAACGGGACACACGCCTTCTAGACGGAACGGGACACACGCCTTCTAGACGGAACGGGACACACGCCTTCTAGACGGAACGGGACACGCGCCTTTGACCTTTGAACTCTGACGGAGGACATTTTTGTCCCGTCTTTCTTCTTGCTGAATCATGACCTCCGACCTTAAAACAGTCTATTATCTTATCCTTAGCTGCTAATTGGGGGATTTAAAGTAATAATTAAATTTAAATGTTGACGCTCCCTCAGTCGTCTGTAGAGGTCTGAATCCTCTGGAACAGGAGTGGCTGCTGTCATCACCTGTTGTAAATTTCTGTCAAATTAAATTCTTGTTCCTTGTTTTATCTAAAAGCAAACATAGTTTTTGTTCTCAGGTCATCAGCAGCTTGGTCAGATCTTTATCTATTGAATCTCATGCAGTAATCTCCCATCATTCAGTCTGTTGTGATCTCTGAGCTCTGATTGGCCGTCTTGAATCAGGTTGACTCTGGAGGTTTATAAATGTTCAGCCTATCTTTACTTTTCTTCCTGATTTATTAGTTTGATTCATGTTTATTTGAAGATGTAAAAAAAAAGTAGAATTTAAATATATTGACTAATCAATTTTTATTAATAACTCATGAGGAGTTCTCTACCAAACATTTGACTTTTCTCCATCAAAACGTGACTTTATGCACCAAAAACCAAGCTGACTCATTCTGACTCGCTGTAAAAATAGATTTCTTTTTCCTCCTGACTCCATCCCAACAGTCGATGGTAAAAATTCCCAGAATGCCGTGGGAGTTAATCCCTTGTTTTGGTGGAAGTGGAGCTTCTCGCTGTGAGCGGAGCGCCGTCATAATGCCACAGTGTTTCCACAGGAATGTTACTGCTTTTGTCCGCGGGGATGACTCCCAGCAGCAAGACGACCCCTCCCCTCGCCCCCCCAGCCCCTCACTGTCAACACAATACTCTGTGTTGTATTATACCTTTGAAGGCATGCCACTGTTTCCTTAACCTTTGACCCCGTGACTGAGAGCCGAGGCCAGGATAATCATCAGGATGACACGGAAGTCGTTGGTTGGTCTCACAGTTATCGCCGCTTCCTGTGATCGGCGCTGGTTGGGACGTTTAGTCGGAAAACGTTTGACATCTTCTTAGAGATCTGATGTAATTTGGTCTTGATCTTTAACTCAGACATCAGATAAAAAGACTAAAAAGTTTTTATGATCGACTTTATCTTGATCTATTGGAGATGCACCGATTCAGGTTTTGAGGGATGACACAGATTGCTGATTTATTCGCAGCCCTGCCAACAATTATTGCCAATTCCATACAGATTAGCTGCTATCTGACAGATTTGGAGTCACTTTTGGGTTTACTTTAACTTCTTTATACCAGAGATTCACAGATTCAGATTTTAAGGTTTCATATTCATCTCTTTCTCTCCACTCTGAATCATTTATTTTACATCTCAATAACGAGTCAAAGCTGTGCTTTGGTCAAACTGACCCTTACTTTAAGGTCAGCTGTTGTTCTTCCACCCCGTCATCCAACCGCCTGAAGATAAACTTTACTTTCAAAGGGGCGGGGCAGTTGGGGAGCAGAGCTTCTCTAAGCTCCTCCCATCTCTTCTCCATCAGTGGGTCTTCAGGGTCTCAGATGAAGGTTGTAACTCGTTGATCAACCATCTAGGAAGGTGCTCTGATTGGCTCTGTCCTCTAGAGAGAAGTGGTCTTTTCCCTTCTTGACGTCATCAGGGGAAAGATTTAGAAACCACCTGTTTTTAGCATTAGCTCAAAACACATTTCCCAAAAATGAGAATCAGGAAGTGAAAACTGAAAATATTTGAACACTTTTGTGTCTCAGACACAGTCTATGGGACTGATATAACTGTTAGAAGATCTTTAGGAAGTGGATTTAGCAGAGTATGGGACCTTTTATAAAGGCAGATGACTTCAGATTATCAGCTCTGAGATGCTGATACCAACTTATCCTAAAGGACTACAGTATAATTCCCTGGATATAAATAATATATATTTTTATTTCTGATTGAGTTGGAAACCTTTTTTTAAACAGTTATTAATCCAGTTCCTTTCAGATTCTGATCAATTTCTTGTCACTCTTTAGTTCAATACCGGTTTTAGCTCATTGTACAGCTTTTGACTGAGTCTGATTTCTCTCAAATAGCTAGCACTTCACACTTCTTATCTTTATTTTTATTAGCCATCACGAGTCACAAACCAAGAAAATGTTGGATTTTATTTGTTGCTTCTTGACATCGAGGCCTTAAAGGACCCCAAAACAACAGAAACCGCCCGATTCTTGAGTTTTAGATTGATCGATCATCCATCAGGATGAACATTGACCAATTCTGATCACCTCTAATTTTTTGTGCATCTCTTCTTCCCTCGTTAGTATAAATGAAACAAAACGGCATGTGGATGGACGTGGCTCCATCACATGGAAGAAAAGGACAGAAGGTTTTATTTTGGAGGTTTTTGCTCTCTTACCCTCTTTTTCTGCCCCTGCACGCACGCACGCACGCACGCACGCACACACACACCACAGAACAAATCATTTAACTAATAGGATTATCCTCCCTCCCTCCCTCTCTTCTTCCTCGCTTGTCTTCTTTCTTTTCTGGAGTTTATTCTTGAGTTTCTCCTTTTTTCCTGAAAGAAGGAGCGAGTTGTTCATCTCATTGGAAAAAGTGAATTAATGAGGATTAAATGGAGGGTTCTTTCTCCTCTCTGGGCCTCTTATTGAATTTTTATTTAAATTCTGGTTTGATCACTAAAACGATCGAGTTGTCGGTTTTACTTTAAATCCGACAAAAACCCAAAGAAGCGTCTGTCGTTTCTTCATTGTCTTCAGTTTAACTAATGATGCTGAAACAATTTAATTTGACCAAACCAATGATGTCACCTCTTTTGGGGGGGCAGGTCCTGACCTCGTCGTGGTAAACAAAGAGACCAGCTGAGAGGCAGCATCAGGACCAGATGGAAGTAAATGTTTTGAATTTCAGGGTTTTCTTCTGTTTATAAGGGTTATGTGTTCAGATCTCATGGGGAAGAACTGTTAATATTCAGCTTTGGGAAATATTTTGTATTTTTTGTCCTCAAACACAACTCCTAGGACTCGTTTGGTAAAATTATGAAGGCTTTGTTAAGGATGAAAACGGATCAGAATCGGCTGATATTGGCTAATCTCTCATGTCAGAGCTGTATAGAACAGCCCCTCCAGGATTTCGTGGCAATTTTTTTGTGATTGTTGCGGCCTAAAAAGCCTGATTTCACGACAGCTTTTGTGAAAAGTTGCAACAAAAGTTGCAATATTTTCTTTTTTTGTTTAATTTAGTCAATAATCAGTTAGTAGAAATCTATTAAACATGTCAAATGATGAAATTCAAACATTTTTATTGTAATAAGTGCACTGGAACAACACTTAGCAGAACATTCAGGTTTCGACTTATTGCTTGAACAAAAAAAGAACAGCCCCAGGTTCACAGAATTTTGGAGTACAAACACTAAAGTGTTTCTTGTCCGAGTATTATAAATCAATAAATGTTTCATGGTACCTACATTTGTTTACATTCATTTGAATACAAAAATAAATTAAATCCTGCAGACAAATCAGGTGCACCTTCAAAAAGGCATTCTTACACTGTCAGAAATAAAGGACAAGAATTGTACCTTTTTTTGTCACTGGGGTGGTACCCTCAAAAGTACAGTTTTGTACCTTTAACTGGGGGTTATATCCTAAGGGGAACAAATATGTACCTTTTAGGGCACATATTTATACTCCTTAGGGTAAATATGAGTCCCCTAAGGGGTACAAATTTGTACCCTAAGGTACAGGTGTGACTAGTAAAAGGTACGATTTTGTACCTTAACTGGGGGTACACATTTTTACCTTTGTAGTTTGTACCTTTTACTAGTTAAACATGTACCTTAGGGTACAAATTTGTACCCCTAAAGGGTACAAATATGTACCCTAAGGGGTACAAATATGCATCCTAAAGGGTACATTTTTGTACCCCTTAGGATACAACCCTGCAGTTAAAGGTACAAAACTGTACTTTTGAGGGTACCACCCCAGTGACAAAAAAAGGTACAAGTCTTGTCCTTTATTTCTCACAGTGTATAAATTGTTTCAGTTTGATCATATAAATTCCCTTCCTTTTAAATTTTTCTATAGCATGTATCATTGGCTTTATACAATATGTGTGCATCATATTTTAACATTTTAATTAGTGGTGGGGACTCGATTAAAAACACTAATCAAATTTTAGACTTTGCATTTATTTAATCGCAATTAATTACATTTTAAACTAGAAAATTTGCCCTAAAAGGCCTTTTTTTTATTTTAAATGATTTTATTGTGGGAAAGAATCAAATAAAAGACCTAATATTATAAACTAAAGCGCCTTTAATTTATAAAAGAATGCATTTAAATTACATTTTGGTTCAAAACAGTAGAAAAACCATAAAATATCCCTGACCAGACCCTAAAGTACAGTACTATATTTATTCATTTTAAGTACATTTTCAGAAGGGTATTGTTTTAAAACAATAGTAATCAAAGATTTCCATCCTGTGGAAACACGGTTTTAGCAGTGCTGTGTTCAAACTGACCCACGGTCTGGAAGCTTTTGCCTCGTTTTCAATGACGATCCGGGTCGGGTCTTCATCTGAACCGGACCGGACAGCGAGGAAGGGGCAGGAATAACTCTAAAGGCTAGAGACCGTTCAGATTCACCGTTCATTACTTCCTGTTTTTGAAGGAGCGGTGACCTGAGTTTACAGAGACCTGGACCCGCTGCAGCCTCTGACTCTACACACAGGCAGCGTCAGGTCCGGTGTGCGCGTCGCATCGGGGCTGCAGGAAATCATGCTGACGAGTGTTCCGCCATGCTTCAAATGCAAGCTGCGATTACATTTTTAACATTTTATTTTCTAATTTATAAATCGAAATTAATACCTTAAAGACATATTTCACCAGCGGGAGTGAACAGGAAGTGTGCGTGATGATGTACTTTAAAAAAAAAACAAGAAAATGCGTCGTGATTGGTCAAATTTGCGTTAAAGTTGCGCTGATTGGATAAAATTGCAAGACGTGCAAAACTTGCGAGGATTGGCTGAATTTGCGTTGATAGTCGCGATCGCAACATCGCGAAATCCTGGAGGGACTGATAGAATCATAAATGAGTATCGGTCCTTAAAACCAGAATAAAACCAAAGCTTCAGATTAGGATTATATTACAACAATGGTTTAACGAGATTAAACTCTTTGGTATCGGCCCTCAAAACCAAAATCGGTGCATCTTTTTTTTTTTTTTAATTAAATTTATTTAATTCAAAAGGAGAACACAAAACAAACAATTTGTTGTCAAAATACTACACATTTGAATGAAAAGGGACAGAAGGAAGAAAGTAAATGCTGAAAGAGATGAAGAATTCAGTAAAGTATAAAAGTTAGTCGTATTACCTGCAGCCAGAGCAAATTCACTCCAAATTACATCAAAGGTTTAATGAAATTTTAAAATAATTCTGACATCGTTATCGGCTCTTTAAACCAGAATCAGCATCTCTAGAGGGAAGTGATGAAAATATGACGTAAGTCGAGTCAAATCCAGGCACTAAACCTGTTTTAATCTGATTATCTGCTGTCAGAGTAAATTTTAAATTAAGGTCAAATAACAGCAAAAGTTTAAGATGATTTAAAAAAATGTTTGACTTGTAGAAAAAACCTCTGCTTCCATGCTGCCACCATCAGTTACAATCAGTATCGACCCCCAAACCCAGAACCGGTGCATCTGGTGACGATGCTTATAGGTTCTGTAAATATTATAGAATCTTCAGGATGTCTGGTTGTTTTTAAGGTGTTTGATTTTAATTTAAAATGATTTTTTAAAACATGCATGGCGTCGTTTGCAGTCTCATTGAGGATTTGATCAAACTGAGTCCCGGCTGCGTTCAGAAGCAGAGCGCTTTTATAGGAAACCTGTCTCCTTCAGGAGGTTCCTCTTATGGATGAGAGCCTCTGAGTCCAGATGGCCGGTTTTGTCTCTGGGACCTGGACCAGCTGGTTCTGCAGATCCTCCAGATAAAACAATAAAAGCAGGGGGCCGTGATAGATGAGTTTGATTAAAGACCAGCTCAGTTCAGTGAAAATTAGATTTAGAAATATTGATTTATTTATTTCAGGATTAAAATCATGATATGAGGTCAAGCTGAGTTCAGACCATTGGCTGATGTTATCAGAATCGACCAGGCTGGATCTGCTTAATCAGTGATCTAAACGCAGAAGTGAGAGTTTTATTTTTATTTGAGTGATGTGTGAATGTTTGAGACTCTTATTTTGAAGGGTTCAAGGAAGTTCTTTGGGTTCAGCTGCTGCAGGAGGTAAAAGCCGCACTTGGACCAGTTCAGGATAAAACCCTGTTATTTCCAGTTTAAAGGCACACTATGTAACTTTTTCCTATTTTAAAATCTTGTCCTTGATCCAGTCGGTCTAATCTGACTCTTTACAGGTTAATGAAAAGTCACATCTGCTGCTTGGATCCAGAATACCACGTTTGTAACTTCTGAGTCTCTGGTCCGGTGTCCTGAAGTCTCACAAAGTCGCGTATCTCACGAGGGTTAGGCTAACCCAGCGGTTCCCAAACTTTTTTTGCCACGCACCCCCTTCTATGTCCCAGCCGTGTTCGTGCACCCCCAATCCCCAGATGGATAACTTTCACATTTGAACCAATTCCTGGTACCTACGAATCGTTAATGTTACAAATTTTTGATACTTTTGAGTGTTTTAATAATTAAATAAATCACTTTTTATATGTAACAGGGGATTACTGTGAGAGTCGCGCGTCCTACGGTCATCGAACGTCCCTCGCACCGGTCTGGCTTTTCCGTGTGATGCTCTTATCTTGTAAGGATGGCGGATGTGTATGAGGAAGTGCTGATCAAATGCTTGGAATTGAGCAGGAGGTTACTACACTGGATTAAGCTGACGGTTCACTTAACTAACTGCTTAGTGTTTTTAAATTAAAACCCAGCTCCGTTATCCATTAGCTCATCGGCGGCAGAAAGTAGCGCTGCATCTTTAGTAAAACAAAAGAAAACGACTCGCCATGGAGTTGATTAAATAAGGACACGCATGGAATCAATCAGCAGAGTTGTTACAAGCTGTCGAGAAGGATTCTTTGAATAAATAATATCCATTTGACGAGGTAAACAAACCAGCAGCTCCTCAACTTTGCCCCGGAACTAATAGTAAAAGTTATCGTCGCCTTCAAAATAAAGGTCTGCTAACGAGTTCACATGATTGACAGAAAAAAGACTCAGAGTTCATCCAAATATTGTCCCACAGCCCCACACAATAATGGTATACATGTTTATTTACACATCTTTATTGAGTGGGGAAAAAACACTGTAAATGTGTAATTATTTAAATTTTCCACCATAACATTTTTCATCTTGCGCACCCCCTAGTGGCAGCTCGCGCGCCCCCAGGGGTGCACGCACCACAGTTTGGGAATCCCTGGGCTAACCCAATGTGGCTAGCTGTTATGCTAGCTCCGGAGTGTTTTTAGCTCATGATTCCTGATTTTTTTTTTCCCATCTCTCCCTGCTTGAACACAGCTGATTTCTTTGAATGAGTGATGAACCGCTCCGGTAGAAAGCAGTGAAGGCTGAGGAGACATTTACACTGGTAGATTTAGGTGTTTCTGAGCAGAAACAATGCTAACGTTTTTATGACAGTGACTTAAAACGGACACTAGGGGGAGCTAAAAACAAGCCAAAACTGCAGTGTGCCTTTAACCAGTAAATCTCCAAAAAGTTGAGATGCAACAGAAACTGGTTGCGACTGGAATCAGCCAAGATTTCATTTGATATATTTTACTTGTAAAGTTTTTTCTAGTTCTTTGAGATGATTTGTTTAATCAGGTCAGAAATGTTATCTGGGCTTAAAACTGCTGCTTGAGATGAAGCTTCCTGCACCTTTCTGGGCAAAACCCCCCAAACAGATTTAAAGTGTCTGTGTTGGGATTCTGTCCAATCAGAAGTCGTGCATTAAATGAAGAAAACACTCTGCATGCCTTTAATTATTTCAGCTGGAGGAGCACACATTATGGCTGCACTATTAGGTTGCATGTTTGCGTGACGACTCGCTGCAGAACAATGTCCTTCGTGTCTTTTGGTCATTACGGGTCCCAGAGGGATTCGAGCTGAACCTTTATGCATCCACAGCACCGTCACTACTGCACGTTCGCCTTCACCTGGCGCCGATCCAGCTCCCTGACTCATTAACGCCATGATTTACCCAACAACAACAAAACCCTCATCAATAGGAGCGAGGTCCGGAGGCTCCGGGGACATTCCTGGCGTGTTTTCTGTCCCAGGTTGGACTCGTCAGGTGGAGGTTTTCTCTCTCGGTCTTCAGGACAGCGTCTCTTTAATTAGCTTGTCCTCTTTTGTCCTGCTGCTGTCAAACAGGACGGACGGAGAGGTGGGACTCGCTGCTTCGTCTCTGAAAGGTCAGCAGAGCGGGCTCTCACTTGGCACAAAGGCAAACATGGCAGCACTTAAGGAGGGAATTTCTCCCACAATGCCTCATTGACAGAGCTGACAACGCGAGGGGAAGCGAGGGGCCTCCAGCTGGAGGAGCTGCTGAGTTTAAAGAGAAATAAACACATAAATATAATTAAAGTTTGATGTGATGGATACAATGTTTATATAAGACTCTTTGGACCTGTTAGGTCTGGGTTTTTCTCCTGGACCTCCTTTCTTGGATAAGTGAAAGAAAACGGATGAAATCATTATTTTTTTTAGAACTTCTGAGAGAATTTTACTTGAATTAGCAAAAAATAAACAAAATTTACTTGGAAAACTGAGATTTAATAATGTGGATTTAAAAAACGGTGGTATTTTAAATGCCGAGTCAGCTTTTAGTGATCCTGTTTGGGTTTTATTCAACATTTTTTCAGCTTTTTAAAACAAAATATCAAAACATTCAGCTTGTTGAAGACTTTCCAGCTGTGAATTTTAATCTATTTTATATTATTTAAGATCTTTGGACCCATTAAAGATGAATGGATGCTTTAATCTGCCTCAAATTTGAACAAATCTTTCTCTTCATATGTGAATAATTTCAGGAAACCTCCATCTAGAAACCTGGTTCTACTTTTAATCAAGTCTCGAAACATTAAGGTGTCACGTCTTCTTCATACCGTTTACAGTTTTTGTTAAAATCTGTTTTAAATGTTCAGAAAATTTCAGCAAAATCCAACTTTCCCCACTCGGAGTGGAGTGATGACATCATCAAAGTCTGAGAGCTTTGACTTTTTTCCAAATCTTTTGAAAACAGACTCTTATTACACACTTTATTTATTTATTCTACTTCCTGTTTACATATATTTTTTTAAATTCTGTATTTAAAGCTCTTATTCAAAACAGTCACTATGTTATAAAGTTTTATTCTGCTCAATCTTCAAATTTTTAAAATAAATCTCCTAAAAGCTCAGGTTTTCAGCCATTTCATTCAGCGTTTAAACATTCAAACATATTCTAGTTTATTTTATTTCTACTGTCTCTGTACAGTGATGTATTCTTTTATTTTTTTTACTTTTAACCCTCAACCGGCTCATTAATTAATTGCATTAGTTTTTAATTATGCCTCTAAAGCAGAGTTCTGCAGATCTGGACCCTCCCTGTCCTCTAGGGGGCGGTGTTGTCAGCCAGGGAACTCCTTTCTGCAGGAAAAGTTACGAGTCTACAGGGAGCGTCCTAAATCTCAGGCAGCGTTGTTCAGCTGTGAGCTGAGCAACCAGCTGAACGTTCCCAGTCTCTGTTTTCTGGTGAAAACATGTCAGAGGGTTGATCTTTACTTTCACTTCACTTCTAACCTCACTGCTTCAGCGTCAGAGAAGCATCAAATAAACCGCTGGAGGTCAAAGATCAGAGGAATCCTGACACCTTCAGCATGTTTTAGCTGTCGTTTTTGGACGTTTTATTAAACTGAAGAGCTCAAAAGTTCATCAACTACCTGATTTGTTTTGATTCTGTAGAGGAATCGCAGCTTTTTATTTTATGCTGCTTTTCTGTGAATCTGCTCCTCAACCAGACATGAATCTTCTGGAAGAGGATAAAAGGAGAATAAAACCTGCTGTCCTCGGAGCGCAGCGTGGTCTAGATTTATACTTCAGCTGGATTTAGACTCGCCTCCATGTGTCGGACAGATGGTCCAGTCTGATGCTCTGTAATTTAAAATCCTCTCTGCAGACACCAGTTTTCTGTCGTCTCCAAAAAGAGACAAACTATCAGGAATCTTAAAGACAGATTAGTGCTGTATATAGTCATAATAATAAGGTTTTCTGTGGAGGTCGATGCTTTTCTTTGTGTTTGCTGCAGCAGGAATCTGAATGCTGACTCATCACATTTTAAGACGTTTTCAAAGCGATTCGTAAAGATTAGGATGATTTGAGTTGAGTTTTAATGTTAAAGCTGGAGGTTTGAAGTCTGAGTTGTTTTACTGTTTCTCTTCCATATGTTTCATAAACCTCTTCCTATGTTTCTCCAGATTATAGATGAAAATGTTCAGCTTGTTCAGGACTTTCTGACTGACTTTTGGTTTTTATAACTACAGTATTTAAGAAGTTTTTATTTAAAAAAAATAGTTTTTCTCATTAAAATTAGTTGGAAAAAGTTTCAAATCTTTCAAAGATTTAGTGCTCTTCAATTCTTTATTTCAGCACAGAAACATCATTCCAGACTTTAGACTGAAACATAAGGAAGTCATTTTAAAAATAACTTTACTGTTTTTGTAAAATCAGCTTTAGGTTTCCCCAACAGCAATTCAACTTGTAGTTTATAAAGATTCAGCAGTTGTTTTTAATAATTTTCTGTATTTTTTTTTTTTTACAAGTTTCTGCAACACATTTTATCTGTATTGAACAGTTTTTGCTGTTTTATGCGTTTACAGTCCTGCAGTTTGTTTAGATATTTGTGCAACAAACACAAAACAATGTAAACAACATAAATCCATCATTTTGTCACATTCTGCTTTGCGATTTAGCTTTCTGAATTAACTCTTTCCAACGACTAAACTCACTTTCTTCTTGTGTTTCTTCAAATCAAAGCAGGTAAAGATGGCAGAATGAGGGCAATAAGGGCACAAGGACATGACGCAGCGTCTCCAAGGAGACCTACTTCCATAAACACGTATCCGAACGTTGTTTTCAAACCTCACAGACGATGAAAAATAACACGAAGTCAGGAGCTGCACAGAGATTATCTTCAAAAATCATTACCAGGTTTAGTCTAGTAGACAGTATTTGTTTTTAATGACTTATGCTGGGCTTACACCTAAAGACTTTGACAAGATTTTGAAAAGACTCTAAAAGATTATCAGCTCACATCTAAAGACTCGGGTTAACAGTCGACTAGTCTCAGACTAAAGATTTAATAAAGACTGAATCTTGTAGGTACACTAATTACAAGACTGCAACTAGATTATGTTAGGATTTCATTCTCGCAAAATTCCTCCCATCATGCTCTGTGTGATATAGTGATACTATATTATGTTGGTATTTGAAAGAGAGTATAACTGTTCTGCTGGCAATTCTATTTTATTTGTGGTTACACAGCGCCATCTAGTGGTGATTTTATTATCCGAGTTTTTCCTGTTGTGACAGAGAATGTCCGGGTTTTGTGTTGTCAATAAAGTTTCCCAAGATGAACGCTGGCTCCCTGTCATTTGCTGTTATGGATATAATACCAGTTAAGTCCAGTTCCCAAGTTATTACACTCTGCAGAAGTTAAAAATGGAGGAGAAGCAGCTTTTAGCTACTTTAGCTTTTGCCTCTGCAGTCGTTTGTAGTGAAAAGAAAAAGAAGAGAAAGTGTCAGAGAATATCGGCTCAATCTTGGCTGCATAAACAGGACAGCAAGGTCTTGTTTGTTGGGTTATGACTGACAGGGCTTCCTGGTTCTGCAGTGAGAACGAATCCTATTGGTTCTTGCTTGTTGTACATCACTCCGACTTCAAAAAATATCTAGCAGGTTGGATATGAAAGACTGGAGAAAGACTGGCATAAATCGGGTCGCCGACTGCAGATTATCCCCTTACATCTAACGACCGCGACGACGGGAGTGCGCAGAGACTCCGGTACGATTCCTAAAGACTGGCAGTCTTTAGTCTGCGACCGTGAAAATCGTTAGATGTAAGCCCAGCATAAAGGCCTATTCATACTCCACGAGAAGAAATACATTTGTTCTTGCTGGGGAGCGCCGAGAACAAGAAAAAAGTTTGTTTCGGCAGGGAGCATTCATACTCCCCGAGAACTCAGCTGTCGAACTGCTTCAGCGATGTGTCAAATGGGTGTGCGTATCAGGTGCGTGTGTGTGTGGAGGGGAGGGGAGGGTGTGTGTGTGCAGTTTAAAACGATCCGTCCTCGCTACGTGAGGAGCGGTGGTATACGGGTCTCTGGCGCAAACCCTCGCGGTCCGCACTGGTCCTCCTAGCTCGGGTCGATCCAGACCGCCTTCAAGTCCGTCCGCACAAAGCAGCACAGCCGGCGCCGGAGAAAAACATCAACTGCTAACCGCACTAACCACGCTCATCCTCCCTTTCTGACCAATCACAGCAGTTGTTCTCGGACATCCTGCCGAAAAAAGTTCGACCCAGCTGATGTGCACAAGAACAAGCCGTTAGCGCTGCCGAACTGGGGCTGCGAGAACAAAATGACGTCATTTTGTTCTCGCAGCCCCCCAGCGAGAAGAAAGTTCTTTCTTCTCGTGGAGTATGAATTGGCCTTTAGTCATCTTTGGAGACGCTGCGTCATGTCCTTGCTCCGTTCAGCGGAGCCTTACAGCTGCTCTTTGTCATAAAGTAGTCCCGAGTTTAAAATAGTACCTGTAATTCCTTCGTGTTACTTTTTATTTTCACTTACAGTCGATATGATTATTGAGGTCACCAGGCAGAATTGGTATCACTAGTATCACTACTGAGTGAGTTTTAAGGACTTTTTTCTCACAATGCTAGTTGTTACCATTCACTTACAGTGTTTTACGCTAAGCTAAAGCTAAAGGAGTACTGCTGGATCAGGATAACGGCTGGGCTGGTTACAGATTGTTTTTGCCCACTTATCTAACTATGAGGAATATGACAAACATCACTTTCTGGTGGAGTATCCCTTTAATTTTACATTTTCTCAGCTGAATTCAGCAGATTAACTCAGTTTGTTAAAGCTTTCAGTTGGATTAAGCATCAACGTGTTCTGCAGCCAGTTTACATGCAAACCCCTCGTGCATGTAACATGTATCTAATTCAATGTGTTTATTGTTGTCACGTTTATTTTCTAAGCCTTAATATTAGTTATAATCAGCTGACTCTGCTGCACAGCTCTGGTTTTAAAGCTGCCTTTAAACAGAAAACATCTCGAGGCGTTTTCCCTCCATTAAGTCTGCAGCCTGAGAGTTTATTAGAGGAAAAACGGCCCTGCTGAATATTCAGCCTTCACTTGGTTTACTGCTGTTTACTGTCACTAGACCGCAGCTCCACAGTGGAAACTGTTCCATCACATCCTGTCTAACTAGGGAGCCTTCAGGCCTGATTGTGTTTTTAATTAGATGCACAGTTTGCTCATCAACCCTTAAACCTCGATTATTTTAACTCATACTGATGTGCATCATTTCTCTCAGCTGTCGCCTCGTTTCTCATTAAATCATTAAGTCAGGTGTGTTCCTGAAGAGCAGACACACCTTGATGAGAAGAGGAACCTGATGTACCGTCCTGTCGTTCCTCTGCAGGCTTTGTTTTACTTTCAGCTGAAGGGTAACAAAACAAGTTGTTCTGGTTGGTTTCAGCTGTTTACTTTTGTTTATTAATGTTCCTCTGAGTGCAGCTCAGAAGCCAGAAAGCATTTTTTTGTAATACATTTGAGTCCAGTTAGATTTATTAAAGGGATCCTGTGAAGTCCTAAGTTATTTTTCTGAAATCATTCCCTCTAATTCTCAGTTTTCTGTTTAAAACTCGACTTTTTTCTCAGTAGAGTCAGAGCTGATGGGAGAATGGACTGAGAGAAAGAGTTCGGTTGTAGTAGTGCGACCCAACGCGGACTGGAACCACTAACAGTTAATCTAGGGACACCTGTACGAGCCTCGATGAGATCGTATCGTTGTCCTGGAAAGTAAGTCGAGCTGATTACTGGTGTGAAGGTTGGTAGTCTGGGCTAGAAGGTTCTGAACTCTGATGGATTAGAAGAACCGATGACTGATGGCGACTGGCGGACATGACTACTGTTTATAGGAGAGCGTGACGACTAGGGGCTACGTGTGATGGTGGGAAGTGGAACTTAAACTGTTGATTAAATAAAACCTTGAACTGAAGAAGCTTTATCTCACGATCAGTTGATTAAAACTTCCTGATCTGCTGTGTGGGCTCTAGTATAGATATTAGTCTGATATGGAACAAAATCAGGACCAAAACATAAAAACTGACGATGCATCCAAACTAAAAACAAAAGGAGATTAATTTTATTTCAGTTAGAGTTTGTATTGAGTCTTGTTTTCATTTAGATTCGCTTTGGTATTTTTTTTATTTGGTCAAAATGTTTTTCGTTTTTTCAGGTCATTGTTAAATTTAATTTTTTAGCTTGAAACCTGATCGGCTTCAGGTCTGTGTAGAAGTCTGTTTTCACCCCCCTGCCCCTCTGAGGCTCCGCCCCCACCCCCGACAGGGCCAATTGCTGGGTTTCACGTGACGTAGCATTGACGTCACCCAATACAGATGGGGGTCAGGAAGTAACCGTCGCTGCACAGAACCCTATTTTCGCTGTTGACTCGGCTTCAAAATGCCCAAATTCTGTGCGGTCTACGGTTGTTGCAAGTTCCAACCGCTCTAATAGCTCTAATCATGCCCCGAAAGCCGCGTGCCACAAAGGACTTCATTTAAAAAACTTACCGAAGGAAGACGGCAGAAGTGGATTTAGTAATCTCCGGTAAAAACAAGAGGTGCAGAAACGGACAGTTTGGAGTTTGCAGCGATCACTTTCTAACAGCTAAGGGTTTACTAAATGTTATTTTCTAGTATTTTATTGAACATTAACTTAGAAACACGTCTATAAAAACAGCAGGTAAACAAGTTTGATATTGTTTTCATGTGTCCTAACTTAAAGTGATAATATGCAGTTTTGCTTGTTTTGGGCTCCCTCTGGTGTCCGTTTTTAATTACTGCATTACACAAGTTAGCATATTGTTTCAGCTTCTAAACGCCTAAATCTACCTGTTGAAATGTCTCCTCAGCCTTCATAGTTTTCTACAGGAGCGGTTATTTACTCCTTCAAAGAAATCAGCTGTGTTCAAGCAGGGAGAGATGGAAAAAATCAGGAATCATGAGCTAAAAACACTCCAGCGCTAGCATAAAAGCTAGCCACATTGGGTTAGCCTAACCCTCGTGAGACACGTGACTTCCTGGGTACCGTGACGGTGATGGAGATCTTGCAATCGTGGTATTCCGGATCTAACCACCAGATGGGGCTAAGTGACTTTTCATTAACTCTGTAAAGAGTCATATTAGCACAGACTGGCTCAAGGAGAAGATTTAAAAATATGAAAAAGTTGCATATTATCACTTTAATTGTACCGCAAATAGTATAGAAATGACTTCAAATCAAACAAATCTACCAGAAATGTGGATTTAAAAAGGCAAAATAAATGATTTACTAGTAGATCCTAGCACATAAACACACTGGTTGTTAGCATTAGCGATAACGTTATAATCACGAATTAAAGTAGCACAAATCAAAACTAACCCGTGCAAAAACAAGATGACAGCCATTTAAAGCTTCTCTGGGTCTCAAATGGTCGACCTAACCTGAAGTAAAATAGTTGTAGGCTTTAGAAGGCTTTCATTTGGTTTGCAGTGTACAGTAATACGAGGTATGCAGCATGAGATAGTTTATGTCGATTGCTTCAACGCTGGGTAAATCCTCCAGACTGTATATGAAGGCAGATGTCTAAAAAATGTATGGGTCATAACCTAAATGAAGATGGTTTTTTTACATTATCGCGTCTGTTTCAGCTCATTTAAAGCCTTAGTATAGCCGCTTTCATCCATTGTGCTGCTGCGTTTTGTTGTGGCACAAAACGCCTCCTGCCCCCCATTTGAGTTTCACTTGACTTCCAGGTCACGTGAGTGAAACCCAGCAACAGTTTGAACAAAAACGAGCCTGAAACTGGAATAAAAGTCTTGAACTTCTGAATCATAAAAAACCTTCAGAAATAATAAAAAAAACAAAAACAAATTAAAAGTTTAAGATCAAAACTTGACTTTCTGTTTCAACATTTTCTTTAGTTTAAAGTATGTTTTCTAAAAACATTTTGAACCAGATTTGGCTCCATATCAGACTAGCCGTTAGCTCATCAGTCCGGAATGACGAACTCTGTTTCTCTGAACAGAGGCTGTTCAGGAAGCCATCTACGGGAGGGAAGAGGGACAAAAACAGGCTTCAGAGTCTCGTTAAAACTGGTTCTGTTCACCTTCTGGATTCACCTTCAGCTCCAGAGGTCCGACCCTCCGCTCAGCTGCTTGACCTGTAAAGGTTTTCCATTACGTTTTTGTTGTGAATAAGCAGCAGATTCCAGGTCGTTAACCACATTAGGTGGCCTTGAGTTTCACCTGGAGGCCCAGCGAGGGGCTCGGTTCCACCCAGTCCGTTTCCTCTTATAGGACTCGGATCGTCTGGCTGTCATCTGAGGAAGTTTTCTAATCTTAGCCGTGAAACGGATCTGAGGGCTGCTGGGTGCAGGCGCAGGACCGCAGGCTCAGTCGCGTTCGCTACCTGCGAGCTCCGGCAGGAAGTTAGGATGAGAGTTACAGGTAAGCGCTGGTGTTTTCTTTACAGTGACAATAAGAAATGTGACCTCGTGTGTGTGTGTGTGTGTGTGTGTTGTGCATCGGACTCTGCAGACATTAAGCTGCAACACGGCTCTGCTTAACAACCACAGTGACCTCACCGTTCACCTCCATCGCTCAAAGACTTAAAATAAAAGCTGCAGAAATCAGTTTTTAATCTTTATCAACATTAAAAGGTTAATGTTCACCTTCAGGGTTGATCTGAGAAACACACACAGAGATGTGGAGGTATTTGAACCTGTAGGATGACAGCTTCATTACTCCAGTTAACTCGTCAGCAAATTAAAAATAAAACTGGAGATTCTTCGATTCTGTTTTGAGTTTTTGATCTACAGCTCTGACCTGCTGATACCGATTTTCACCAAAGATGATTTATCTCAAAGAAATTAATTTCTCTGAATTAATTAAAGTCTTCTGGAAGTAAAACCTGGACAATCAGAACTTTCTAACTTGAACTAGAGCGTTCTCAGACCCAGGTCTGTGAGTTTCACGTTGTCCGATCGCTGATTAAAGGGATATTTTGTTGATTTTTAAGAGACGTTATCATTTATTCCTCTTGTTTATTCACTGGTGACATCACTCAAAACCAGAGGGTTCCTTCAGAGAGAAACAGGCATTTATCAAATGCTACATTTGATTTTTTCAATTTAATATATGCATATATTTAAAAAAATTTAACCTTATTTCTGTAAAATAATTTGCAATTGAACCGAAAACCGTTTTTATTTATTAAACTGAGAACAGAAGGCATGTCTGGGTCCAAGGCTCGAGTTTCTTTAGAAACTGACAGCCATATCGGCCAATCACGTTCTAGTTTAAAGTGGGCGGGACCACAAAAGTTGTAATAAAACTTTGTGAAGTCCCGTGTGGGTGGGCTGCCAGTCACACAGTACTCATGCAGTCCTGTGTCTCAGGAACCCATTGGTCAGTTTGGATGATTGACACCTCTGTTGAAACATTAGAACAGAGTGGGAGGAACTAAAAAGTAGATTGACAACATTATTAACCAATCGCAACACACGCGGAGGACAGAGAAGTGCTGAAGCCTCTCCGTTAACTCCACGGTCTCCTGGGAGGATCCCAGTGTGACTCAGAGACACTCAGTGCGTTTACATGCAGTCTAGAAAACCGAATTATTGCCTTAAATCGACTTAAGTCGGTTTTAAAAACTGCATGGAAACACGTTAGTCCGGCTGAAGTCGAACTGGATCTAATGGAGCTAAAGCACCCAGATGATGCGGTCGTAGCTCGACTTCCTCCTCCATGTAAACAGCTTAGCCGAGCTAATGCTGTCTGGGAGCTCCTCCTCCGAGAGTGACGACACCGCGGAAGTGGGAATACAAACAAATCAGTAGCGGTAAAAGACGATAGCAGCAAAAACAAACGGACAGCTTGCCAGCGCTGGGTACACGAAGACGCCCGATCAAATTTGTGACCGATAGAAGCGTTTAGAACAAGAGTTTTTAAACGCTAAGAAAACAACCGGCAGAAGACCGACAGGAAAGGGCGCATGTCGCCCCCTATCGTAGCGGAGTGGAGCGAACTTCATTTAAGAGTTCGGTTTTCTAACAGACGTGTAAACTAGGATAAAGGCTCCCAGTTTATTAACATAAGATCGACCTAGACTGATCTAGCTCGACTTAGATGTGCATGTAAACGCACTGACTGAGTTACCTGATTGGTTGATCTCAGCGGTCAAACATGATTCACAGTCTCAAAACCGCTAAGACATGATTTGTAGTTCTGGCTGCTGGTTTTCTGAGTTCTGCACGGTGATGAGACTGATATCGTTGTATCTGGTGGAGCTTTCAGATGATATGAAGTTTCTTGTACGATCGCAGGTTTTTCAGGTATGCATCTTTAGCGTTTACTTGCTGGTTTGTCATGTTGTTGCGATGAAACTTGTTTGTAAAGGTGAAGCAATTTTATCGGATCAAACTTGTTGTGAAGGAGTACTGGGGTCAACAGAGGTCAAGCCAAAAATAAAGAAAATCCCAGAAACTCTCATCTGGATCTGGTCTGGGCTCAGTCTCTGGATCTGGTCTGGGCTCAGTCTCTGGATCTGGTCTGGGCTCAGTCTCTGGATCTGGATCTGGTCTGGGCTCAGTCTCTGGATCTGGTCTGGGCTCAGTCTTCTGGATCTGGTCTGGGCTCAGTCTCTGGATCTGGTCTGGGCTCAGTCTCTGGATCTGGTCACGCCACAAGATCTTCTTCTTTTCTCAACAGACTGGCTGCTTGGTTCAGTGTGGATTGTTGAGTTTACGTGTTGTACTTGAATGCACCATAAGTGTCTGAATATCTGGATGTTTTTAAAACGGAGTCTTTGTGTGTTTGTGGTAGAGATGCACCGATCCAGCTTTTTCAGTCCCGATCCTGGTAGTTGGCCTTTGTGGATCAGTCGATACCTGATATTTACCGATATTAATGCAAACACTAAAATTTGGGATGCTCTGATACCAGATTTTTCCTAAACGAGTATGAGTACTTACAATTGAGTACTTGCCGATACCAAGTACTGATATGAGTACTAATACTAAATCGTGGTTTGGTACAACAGAAAAAATTAATTAAATTAAAAAGTCACATTTATCTGTTTTTCCATCCAATCCTAACCGTAAACGGAGTCCTTAAGGTCAGGAATCAAACTAAAACTTTGGTCAACACCATAAAGATTTCTCTCTGAGTTAGAAAGTATTTCATAAAAGGACTGACTGCTTCTGACCTGGACTGGATGCAACATTAAAGTCAAACAGACTGAATAACGTCTCCTGATGTGGAAAAACTAAATAAATTAAAATGAAAACCCTCAGACTGAATCTCAGCTAGCTGATTTCTATGTGGGGAAATGACTTTTAGATAAATAAAAACACAAATGACCTGCCGTAGTGATTTCCAAAGTTCATTTGATTATATTATAGAACAGCTTGCCATACTTCGCGGAAGATTTTCGACGAAAACAAACTTTCCATCAGCGGATTAGAACCAAACCGGTGTCTCTTTAAGCCTCTGCCTTATTCTAAAGTAGTGGAAGACAGAAGCTTCAATCAGCTCTACTGGATTCTTCTGTTGTTTACTGTTTTATGTTAGCAAAACGTTAGCGGCTAAGCTAAACATGCTAATGCTTTGAAAATCCAATCGGGATTACTGGAACTTTACTAAACCAGATGGCAGGACTGAGGATTCAGAGCGTGTATACTACAGCTAAATCACAACAACTACTATTACTACTACTACTAAATACTACTACAACACAAGTAAGTTAACGCAATCTGCAGTGCTACAGAGTGAGCGCCAGTTAGCAGCTGGTGTGCGCGTCAGGTTATTGGAGAGCAAAGTATCGGCTCGAAGTATCGGGTTATGTTTATGAGTACGAGTACACAACCTTAGTATCGGCCCGATGCCAGTATTTGTATCGGAGCATCCCTAACTAAAATACTGAAATATTAGACATAATATAACTTGGACCAGAAAACCATCAAAATGTCTGAGTTACAGTGTAAAGTAATGCAGTTTGCCACATTATTTCTCTGCTCATAATTAGGATACAGTGTAGTAAATGATATCAGATCCAGTATCGGCCCATTCTGATCCACCTACAGCTGAAAGGCCTGGATCGGCACTGATACCCGTTCCGGTATCGGTCCATCCCTGGTCTGTGTGTTGCTCTTATCCTGCGTGTTTGTGTTGTTGTTAAAAACGTCTCAGCTGGGTTTGGATTCTGATGGGAATCAAATGCAAAGACATTTAGATTGTAGTTGTTAAAATATTAAAAACAATGAAATTCATAAATTTGACTGTTTATACGTAGTTCATATTTGGTTGTTTTTAAAAATATATTGTCAAACCAGTGGTTTTAACATAAAATTAAAGGGTGTAAGAAAATATCGATACTGCAATATATCGCAATATTTTCTTCACGATATTATATCGATATTCGTATCGTGATATTTTGATGTATCAAAATTCAAAGCAAATTATCAATTTTATTTTAAAACATTTAATGAAACCATTAATGATAACAGTAATTTTTGTAGTAAAATTAGAAGTATGGCCGCTAGTTGGTGGCTGTTTTTACCTTCTTTGTTCCAGTGGATCAACTAGATCTAGTAATAAAACAGGATGTGTTATGTATGAAAAAGTTTTTAGAATGCTGTGACAGTTTTTCTACTCATAAATTATGTTTTAAAAAATCATAATTTAAGGTCCTACTCATAGTATCGCAATATATCGTATCATCTGCCCTGTATCGCGATGCATATCGTATCGCCTGATTCTTGCCAATACACACCCCTAAAAATGAATGTTTCCTAAAGATATTTTAAACATTTAGGACTTTCCCCTATTTTTGTCTATGATGATCTTTTTAAATTTAGAACATTTTTGGTGCTTTTACTCTGAAAAAAACAGGCACCTCTTCCTGTTTTGTGCCCTTTATTCTGAAACATCATCCAGTCTGCTGAATTAACTTCATAATGTGCTCAACTTTTTAAAATATTAGCGAGCCAGCCAGTACCTCTGAGACCTGACTGTAGGTGTTCTGTAGAGGTTGGTTCTCAGTCTCATCTGGTTCCTGTGGGTCTCAGACTGAGCCTGATGTAAACACAGACATGTGAGCTGCAGAGTGACCTCACAGCCTGGACCTGATCCAGATGTTATGGTCACACAGTCCAACAGCAGAACCTCGTTAATTTATCACCTGAATTTCTGCTTTTATGGAGTGAAATTCATCCATAAGCTCCGATTTTTTTTATTAGTGTTCTTCTTCTATTTGTGCTGTTTTTTTGTGTGTATTTGTAATAATATGGACTTATTTCATTCTTTTTGATTTATTTATCCACACATGTAAATCTGTTTTTTTTTCAGTAAACTTAAAAATGACAAACAAAACATTTTAACCTAAAAAACAAACCAAATTACAATGTTTGTTTTGTTTTAAAGGAAAAAAAGAAATGGGGCTAGTAGTTTCTTTTTCAGTGCCATGTTTGTATCAGATACAGGAGGCAGACCTGTAAGAACTAGCTGTCTGTGAATCTGACCCTATAAAAAAAAAATCTCTTCTATTAAATTTAAAGATAAAACCTGATCCTGGAGTCTCTGGTGACGTTGGACCCATCCAGTACAGTCAGAACCTCGATGCTGTTAAACATCGGCTCTAAAGAAAGGTTAAAGAGCTTCAAGAAGGCAAAGAGAAGGGAATGTTGTCCTTTTAGATGTTCCTGACGACAGGAGGCAGTGTGATGTTTGTCACTAACCTGATCTGGTGTGTTTTTGTCTCGGTTTGCAGGTTGCATGGTAATCTGGACTTGATGCATGCCTGTTGCATGACTGGGTCTTGTTGTGGGACTGAGAGCGCGCAGCTGCAGCCATGGCTCAAACCGTGCACGTAAACGGCACCGGCTCAGGTAAACTGGTTGTTTTCCCTTCAGAGAATTTCTGCAACATCTCTGCTTCCTGAAAATATAAGTTGTTTTATTAATGAGGAGCTTTTTTAATGAAGCAGCTCAGTTCAGCTCCACCATGTTTTTATTTAAATTCGTTCAGATCTTTATTAACCTCCTTTAAAACCTAAAATCGAGGAGATTCCTCCACTTCGGTGTGAACGTGGAGCTGCTGCTCTGAACACACCTGCAGATGGATCACATTCCTGAGAGAGAGAGAAGCCTCGTTCCCATTAATCCCTTCAGGAATGTGCAGCAGGACTGATGCTTCAGAGCTCCTCGTGCACAAATCATCACCTTCAGTCCACATCAAGACCAGGACAGAAGAAAGTCCAGGTTTACAGAATTAGGATAAAATAACTCACTGGTGACAAATTCTGAGCTAATTTTCAGGTGTTTAAAACGACTCTTCCTCAAAAAGTCCCACTGATGCATCAGAACTAAACCTCTACAGTTTAGCACGAGACGGTTTGTCCAGTTTTTGGTGTTTTTGCTGCTGCGGCGTACAGTATGAGGCACCCTGGGTCCTAAGGACTGTGTGAGATCCTCACGTCTGTTCAGCCTGAACCTGCAGCTTCAGTAATGGTTTCTGAAACTCCACACATCCAACAGTGATTCTAGGTGTTACCCTCACCTCCTACATCATGAAGACCTTGGATCCTCACCCACATCAGGCTCATGGTGAGTGAATACATGGAGTTTGCCTACCTGCTTTGTTACACCTGTGGAGCATTTGGGACACCATCCAGTCAGGATGCTGGGGGAGAAGATGAGGACCATGAAGCTGGACTCATCTCCTGGGTGATGGACTAACTGACCAGCGGTCTCTGGGATCTTCGTAGCTCAGAGCTGCTTCTGTTTTCTGACGATGGTTGGATGTATCGAATGAGGTTGAGAAACGAAGAACAGGAAATCCATCAGGGACTTTGTCTACTGGTGCAACCACCTACAGCTGAACACCTCCAAGACCAAGGAGATGGTGGTGGACTTCAGAAGGAGGAGGTCCAGGTCCTGAGTCTTCCTGAGGAGGTGATGTAGAGGTTGTCTCCAGCCACTGGGAGGAGAGGCTGTGGTGAGCTGGGTAAAAGGATCAATCATTAATAAGTTCAAAATAACAAAGAGTTGAAATGTTTAAAAAAGTCAACAAAATAACAAAGAAAAGTTTTAAAAAATCCCTGAAATTTCAAAGTTACAAACCTGTAAAATGAAATAAATCAAATGAAAACTATTTTTTTTAAGTGTTAAGTATTTCGAACTCAATTAACAAATAAAATAAATGAAAAAAGGCAGAAAATGAAAAGTTAAAAAGTACAAACATTTAGAAAAGGAAACTAAATAAAATAAATTTAAAATAAAAAAATATGCAAAAGTCTAAATGTTTAGGAAAGTAAACGACATAAAGAATGAAAACAGAAATAAAATACTTACAAATGTTTAAAAAAGAAATTCAATTACCAAATAAAAAAAAATGAAATAAAAGGAAAAACATCAGAAAATGCCTTTTATTTGGGGATATTTTAAGGAAAACCTGTTTTAAAAAAAATGTGATTTTTTTTTTTTGTTTTGTTTTGCAAAAAAATCTTTTGAGTTATTTTAAAAAGATGGTTAAAAAAATAAAGTAAGTAAAATTTTTTTTTTAAAAGATGGTAAATACTTTGTAAAAACAGTGTTCTACTGAACTACAGTCATTACATTTATAGTCCTGTGGTTTGTTGAATTATTTATCATTCACTTTATATTTACTCCCTTTAAAGCTCATAAATAGGGTTTTTATAGAAATGTGGAATTCAGATAAATAAACTCAAAGGTGTTTGATAAAACCCTGAGAAGGAGCAGCTGTTAATAAGTGACCCCTGCTGTCCGACGGCTCTAATAAATAATCAGGAGTCCAGGAACAACTTTCCTCATCTTCAAAAACACGTCAATAAAAGTTTAACTTTAGACTCTTCATCAGAGGTGAGATTAATCCCTAAAACGACCCACAATCCTCTCTGCTCATGACCTTTGTCCACTTCAGGAGGTTCAGTTAATGGCGTCTCACTAGACACTGATTTTTATTTTAACAGAATTATTTAGTGTTCAGTTTGATCATTTAGACTGGGTATTACAGTGAAGCTGTAACCATCAACATCAGTAACTCGCGTTTCTGCAGGAAGCCTTCCAGGATTCCAGGCGTCGGTCTGAGCGTTCCTCGTCCCGTTTCAGGGTTCTTGTTGTTAAACTGGAGCTCGATTCGAGGTTTACCTCAGCTGAAATGAGAGGAGGAATGTGTGGTTCCTCTGAGCAACAACCAGCATAAATCCAAACCTCAGAGGAGCAGAAAATGATCCTACACATCCTGAATGTTCTCACCAAAACCCCTGATCTGATGTTACTCATGCACGTGGTTCTGGAGTACACAAACAGCAGCTGGCTTGTTCTAAACTATTTGATGTTTGAGTCCAGCGGACTCTGTTCAGTTTTGTGTCGGGGGTCAAATCTCCTGTGGTACGGCTCAGCCCGGTTCCAGCGGTGCGTTTGTCTGGTTGTCGCTGATGAAGCTGCGTCGTCACAACGGGAGGATTGTTCTGTGTTCGGCGCTGATGATGAACTGGTGCAGCTGTCTCTTGTTTCGGTGTTAATGGTTCAGCTGGTGATTTTGTGAAAGGGGTTTAATCAGCTGACGGGGAACAGAGACGAGAGTCAGCCTGAGCAGAAACTGGAGTCGAGGTTCGTGTTTTAGAGCAGATTTACATAGATAAGGATTGGTTATTGGTTCTAAAGGTTCTATCATATCCTCACCAGATGACCCATCAAATCCACACAAAGTTATGTGGAATGAAACAGAATGACCCAAAAGAACGAGATGTTTTACTGTCTCATCATATAGTTATTGATTTATCAGCTAATGAGACTCAAAATGTTGATCTTTGTTTTTCCTGTCCTGTCAGTGAACGCATCATCTCCAAGCAGATCGATGCATCTCGATTTGAAGCAGTAAATTTGAAGCTTGTTGGGTCTGACTCTAAATTGTCAGTAGGTCAGAGGGAATGGTGTCTCTGTGTCCCTCTGGTGACCTGTCCAGGCCAGGGTGTCCCCCGCCTCTCGCCAGGTGACCCCTGGAGGTACCAGCTCCTCGATGAATGGGTTAAGGAAACGGGTGGATGGAAAGTCACAAACATCAGTCATCAGTATCGACCCTCAGGACCAGAATCAGAGCGTCTCTATTCGACAGGACTCACAGCAAATATAATTAATATAATATAATTATAAGTGATTTACAATAGTTTAGGACTTGATGGTTTTTTGAAACTGCGCTGAAAACAACTCGTGGTTTTATTTTCTCATGTTTGAGAAAAGCCTGATGAGGTTTTAGGAACTTCCTGTTTTCATCATCAGAGTGCAGTTGTTGATTTTGGCTGGGTTCTGTAGAGGTTCTGCCCCTGACTTCTTCAGTTTGAATGTTTTTCTATGATTTTTTTTTAGTTTCCTGAGATAAAGTGAGGACTGATTGTTTGTCGCGGTGCAGTTTGATCAAACACTGGTTCTGATTTCTGTGGAGGGATTAGACGTTCAGACAGGAAACGACCAGCTGGTTGGACAAAGGACTAAATCAAAGTTCCTCCACCCTGATGTTTACATATTAATGTTGTAGAACATTCTACCAAGTCTAGGCTATAAATCTGATTTCTGACACAAACTTTGTGTGAAAACTTTTTATTTTTCCTCCTCTGGGCTCGTTAGAAATCTGAGGTTATTGCTCACAATAATAAACGATGTCTGGAATTTGTATTACAACCATAAATTCATCTTATTTATGCAACAAAAGATTGAAAACACCCATCAGGTTAATCTGAAGCTCCAACCTGACGTCATCAGATGTGTTGAGTTCAAACAGCAGATTAAGATTCTGTTTAGATTGATGTTTGTTTGAATAAATGACCGTTTGTGGATTTTTTGGACCTCTTTTATAATGAAAACAGTTTATTAGAGTCTGTCAGGGTCGGATTCTGGAAGCAGGTTGGATTTGTTGCGTTTGTGTTGCCGTTTTGAGCCACACCCAGACATTGCTTCAGATTGGAGCAGTAAAATGTCCAAATGTGGAGGAAAGGAAAACTTTATTGTTGTGCAACAAATAAAGATATACCCCCCTCCCCCAAAAGAGTAAGAACCCTGTTTAAAGACGTGCAGGAGAAAGGTTTTAAAAGATTTTCCTCCTCTATCTGTTGTCCGGTTGTGGGGGTGGTGATCGCTCTAGGTGGAGGTTATACTCCTGGGTTCAGTCATGTTGGTGGAACTCCGTTTGGGGAATGCTTCACTTCAGTGATGAATTCCAGATTTCTCGTGAATACTCAGAGAATACAGGTTTGACTCTCCGGCCTTAAAGAGCAGCTCTTGTATAAAAAGTCGTGTTCTGCTCTCTGACTGCAGCGTAATCCCCTCAAACAGCTGTTTGGCTTTCCTCACAGGACCGCCTGACCTCTTCTGTTGTTCTGTGATGATGAGGTCATCGCTCAGCTGTTTCGGTCTTGGTGGGACCGCAGAGCTGCATGATGCACCTCCTGGTTCAGCTCGTACGGCGAGGGGAGTCCTTTAGACCAGCTGGGCTGAGACTCTGTAGTCTGGGAGGTCATGAAGACCTGGGTCTTTGACCTAACTGATGATGATGATGGATCTAGAACTTTTCTATCTGAGGATACTCGGAGCGCTCAGGCACACAACAACCAGCAACGTTCACACACAGGCGAGGGGGTGGAGTGTTCTGACCAAGAACATAAACAAAGTGACCCGGCAGGAGCGGGGATCGAACCAGAGACCCTCTGGTTACCAGACGACCCGCTCTACTGCCTGAGCCACTGCAGCTAAACCTCAAGAGGTTTAGAAGTTACAGCAAGAAATGTGTTAAAATAAAGAAAGATGGTTCTAGGGGTTAGATCATCATGGTTCTAGGGGTTAGATCATCATGGTTCTAGGGGTTAGATCATCATGGTTCTAGGGGTTAGATCATCATGGTTCTAGGGGTTAGATCAGGGATCGGCAACTGGCGGCCCGCGGGTCAAATCCGGCCCGCGACCCACGTGTGTCAGGCCCGCCACGTGTTTCCCGACTGTTTATTTATCTGAACCAGGTGTTTTTCTGTTTATTTATCTGATCCATGTGTTTCCCTGAGTTTGTGTTTATTTCTGACTGAGTTATTGTGCATGTGGTCATGCCCTATCAGTAACATTTTAACATATAATGAAAATTTGGTCAAGGCCGGGGATTGAACCCAGACCCTCTTGCTCTGAAGTCAGTGTCACTAACCACTAGACTACAGTGTCTGATAAGAAACCACTGAAGTTATAATGGTTATAACTCTTCTTTTTCAGCCTTTCAAGGCTGACACATTGAGAAGAAGACTGAGTTACATTTATATTTCAAACAGTTTAAAGAGCATATTTTAAGTTAGACACTCCCTTAAACAAATGTTTAGAGAAATATAATAGAAACTTTTTCTGAATAAAAATTTACACAAATTCAGCTTATTTAGGCTCTTGGATTCGTTTTTGTGAGAATTGTCAATTTTTTCACCAAACCGGAAGTGACGACAGTTCAGGGAGACCGTTCGTTCTCTATATAGAAAACTGATCCACTTATCACTACTTGTGACGAGCAAAACAAACCCCCAGAGTGCCGTTATTTTATTACTTTATTACTATAGTGAGCAGTTATTAAGATAAAAAAAAAAAAAAAAAGATAAAAAATAAAAAAAAAGATAAAAACAATCAGTCCTGTAAGGCTGTACCCTGTCGGTCCAGCTGTAGACCGTGACCCACCTCCTTACTCGGGTCTGGATAAAATGCCAGCGTTTAGCACCAGGTTTGATCATCAGAGCTCCAAACATTGAGCTGCGTTCAGGTGGATTGTTAAGAAATGAAAGGGTTTATAAAAAGTTTCACAGGATACAGCTAAACGGTTCGAGGCTGACCGAAACAGTGTCGGGTCAGGCTGGAAACCCCGCCGTGAAGACCCTCTTGGTAGCCCCGCTGGGAACGGGAATCCCCTCTGGAGAGCATCGCGGCATGGATTTACTGTACCCCACCAGCCAGGTGAGGGTCAGACAGCTGAAGGAAATGCTCTCATGAAATCGCGGACCGGTACCGGATTACGACCCACCACGAACCGTACCAAACCTGGCATGGAAACGAGACTCAAGTCTCCCCGTTAGCTCCTGTTAGCTGCTGTGTGCTAACAGCGGTTCCGGTGAATGGATCGAAGTAACGGCGCCTGTTTAGAGTCACACTGAATGTTTTTCGCCGGCATGTGGGACTCCATCACATCCAGTCCTGGACTAGACCAGGACCGCCGGAGTTTTTCGTCTCCAAACAGAAGTCACCGTACCGGTAAGGAAGCCGTCCCGTTGTTGACTCAGTGTCCTGACAGACTGGCGATTGGCATTCATAAACATAATAATTTAGCATTTTTTATTAAAATGAATACACACCGACTCGATTAAAGAGCGCTCTAACCTAAAACTAACAACTCATCGCCGACAGCGAGCAGGCAGCTGGCAGACTAGAGCGGTGCCAGTCTGAGATGTTAAAGTAGTTTAGCTTTAAAAAATCTAACACAATGATTAAAACAAGCATCTGTTACACAAACTCCACACAACAAAGGGCTCAAATGATCATATTTATGGGATTATTGATCGTACAGAGTGTTAAATTATCCTACAAATACTTTATTTATCTACATCTGACAACACTGTAAGCAGCGCCACCTAGCTAGGAGCTCCCTTAGCTGACGTCACAGGTCCACATATGAAAAAAAAAGCGTTTTTAGAAGCTTTGCAAAAAGGGGCACTTTGGACTAGAAAAATGGTTTTAAAAAATGTATTGTAAAACAAAATACCCTCAATAAACATTTCAAATAGTATTTTTGGACAGAGTTTTATCAGAATAATAAAAAAAAAAGAACTTAATATATGCTCTTTAANTTTAAAGAGCATATATTAAGTTCTTTTTTTTTTATTATTCTGATAAAACTCTGTCCAAAAATACTATTTGAAATGTTTATTGAGGGTATTTTGTTTTACAATACATTTTTTAAAACCATTTTTCTAGTCCAAAGTGCCCCTTTTTGCAAAGCTTCTAAAAACGCTTTTTTTTTCATATGTGGACCTGTGACGTCAGCTAAGGGAGCTCCTAGCTAGGTGGCGCTGCTTACAGTGTTGTCAGATGTAGATAAATAAAGTATTTGTAGGATAATTTAACACTCTGTACGATCAATAATCCCATAAATATGATCATTTGAGCCCTTTGTTGTGTGGAGTTTGTGTAACAGATGCTTGTTTTAATCATTGTGTTAGATTTTTTAAAGCTAAACTACTTTAACATCTCAGACTGGCACCGCTCTAGTCTGCCAGCTGCCTGCTCGCTGTCGGCGATGAGTTGTTAAAGTAGTTTAGCTTTAAAAAATCTACACAATGATTAAAACAAGCATCTGTTACACAAACTCCACACAACAAAGGGCTCAAATGATCATATTTATGGGATTATTGATCGTACAGAGTGTTAAATTATCCTACAAATACTTTATTTATCTACATCTGACAACACTGTAAGCAGCGCCACCTAGCTAGGAGCTCCCTTAGCTGACGTCACAGGTCCACATATGAAAAAAAAAGCGTTTTTAGAAGCTTTGCAAAAAGGGGCACTTTGGACTAGAAAAATGGTTTTAAAAAATGTATTGTAAAACAAAATACCCTTAATAAACATTTCAAATAGTATTTTTGGACAGAGTTTTATCAGAATAATAAAAAAAAAAGAACTTAATATATGCTCTTTAAACATCATCAGCGCTCTGCCTTTAAAGTCAGGTTCTATGTGTCTCATTACTTTAAGCACCAGCACCCTCCGCGTGCAACCCCCCCCCCCCCCCCCCCCCCCCCCCCCCCCCCCCCCCCCCCCCCTCCCCCCCGGCCTGCGAAAACTCCTGGGAAAATGAATGTGGCCCTCAAAGGATTTTAGTTGATGACCCGTGGGTTAGATCATCCTGGTTCTAGTCATTAGATCATCCTGGTTCTAGTCATTAGATCATCCTGGTTCTAGTCATTAGATCATCCTGGTTCTAGTCATTAGATCATCCTGGTTCTAGTCATTAGATCATCCTGGTTCTAGTCATTAGATCATCCTGGTTCTAGTCATTAGATCATCCTGGTTCTAGTCATTAGATCATCCTGGTTCTAGTCATTAGATCATCCTGGTTCTAGTCATTAGATCATCCTGGTTCTAGTCATTAGATCATCCTGGTTCTAGTCATCAGATCATCCTGGTTCTAGTCATTAGATCATCCTGGTTCTAGTCATTAGATCATCTTGGTTCTAGTCATTAGATCAAGTCATTAGATCATCCTGGTTCTAGTCTTTGGATCTTCCTGGTTCTAGTCATCAGATCATCCTGGTTCTAGTCTTTGGATCTTCCTGGTTCTAGTCATCAGCTCATCCTGGTTCTAGTCTTTGGATCATCCTGGTTCTAGTCATCAGATCATCCTGGTTCTAGTCTTTGGATCTTCCTGGTTCTAGTCATCAGATCTTCCTGGTTCTAGTCTTTAGATCATCCTGGTTCTAGTCATCAGATCATCCTGGTTCTAGTCTTTGGATCATCCTGGTTCTAGTCTTTGGATCATCCTGGTTCTAGTCTTTGGATCATCCTGGTTCTAGTCTTTGGATCATCCTGGTTCTAGTCTTTGGATCATCCTGGTTCTAGTCTTTGGATCATCCTGGTTCTAGTCTTTGGATCATCCTGGTTCTAGTCTTTGGATCTTCCTGGTTCTAGTCTTTGGATCATCCTGGTTCTATTCTTTGGATAATCCTGGTTCTAGTCATCAGATCAGTCTTCTGGAGGGTGAAGTCTGTCTCGGGAACAGACTGTTATTGTTGAACGTTCCTCCCCTCCACTCCATGACTCGACTCTTATTTGGAAAGGGAAGCGCCTGGCTCAGAGGCTCACCTGATTGGCTGAAGCAGCTGACCAATAGAATGTCAGAGAAAAGCTGTGCTGACTTTACACCAACAGTAAAACTTTTTTCTTTTCTCCTGTGGCGTATAGAGGGAAACGGGCTGATCTCTGATGGTTCTGTAGGTTCTGTTGGACTGAGGTGAGTTGAAGCTTTAGCAGCAGGACTCCGGGGTTCTGGACTCCAGTCCTGGAAGTCCTCCTGTGTTTGGGCTGAATAGAGAGCACTGACAGGAGGAGCGAGGCGGACTGGAGAGGAAGAGCAGGCTGTTTATTTCCAGCCTGTGTTTTCTTTAGGCGGCTGGAGTTCCAGGCATACCAGGAACAAGGCGCTGCTTTTAGCCAGCAGAGTGTGAATGTGGACTTGTGGAGAGCTGTTTGTCTGACAGGGGGAGCGAGTGTTCAGCTGAACGCGTGGAGTTTGGACTTTGATTGATCTGTAGTTTGTTTTCAGCTCTGTCTTCATGTTGTCTGCAAACAACACCGTGGATTTTGGACCAGAAACAGACGCCGTGTGACTTTTTGTGTACTTGGTAAACAGTTTGTGTCGTAACCTCAGACGCACAAATTCCACACAATCCAATAAGCCCGAGTTGGTAACCAGCTTTTCTGTTAATCTGATGTTTTTCACTGCGTTTTTGCTGGTTTTGCACATAGTTTGAGTCTGACTTTAGTCGTCTCCTGACAAAATGATCACTCACGCTTTTCAGCAGAGATTCAGACGTGTTGGAACTTGTGTTGTCAGATTATGGTGATCGCCAGTCGTCATAGGAACGCTTTACATACCTACCAGTCACACTCAGGGGCTTTAAAATGAGCTTTGTTTCCTGACAGTGAAATATTTGGTGCTCAGGTTCTTGTGTTTAGATTGATTCTGGTTTTAATTGTCTGGTACTGGTTTCTGGTACTGGTTTGACTCACTGATGATACCAGTTCATGTCAAGGAACAAAATTCAACGACACGGTTCCAGTTTTACTGATTATTTTGTGTTTTTTGATAACGTGTTGGTGCATCTCTAAGTTTTTAATATTTTTGCCTACTGACTTTTTTTTTGGCAGATATACGAAGTTAATTGTGCAAAAGTTATAATCCAGCCCGCATTTCTTTATATTAAAATTTATAAGGTAAAATTTTGAAGATCTGGAGAACTTTTAATCACTTCTATAGAATAGAGTCTTGTAATGAGGGTTGAAACATTTAACACAACACGCTCTATAATGATGTCATATCCTGTGTCTTCTCTTTCAGAAAGAGACCAAACATGTCCCAACACCGGGGAGAAGAAGGACCCCGAGGCCCCGTACTACGTTGAAACTCCCTACGGTTACCAGTTAGACCTGGACTTCCTCAAATATGTCGATGACATCGAGAGGGGCAACACGATCAGGAAGCTGAGCATCCAGAGGAAACCCAAAACGCCCAAAGCTTCGGCGGCGCCTCGAGGCAGCATAGGCGGGGTCAGCGCTCCGCCTGAATGGACCTCCACGGACTCCCTGTCCTCCTCGAACAGCGACGGAAAACACTCCCCAGTCTTCTTCACGTCCAGGCCTCAGAACGCTGCTCCGCTCACCCCCACCCTCCCCAGGGCAACCTGTGAAGTGCCGATACATCAGTCCTACTCGAGCACCGCCGAGCAGAAGCAGCAGCTTCCGCCGCCTTCACCCAGGTTTGCCCCTCGTCACAACTCCCAAGTGGAAAAGACCCTGATGGAGACCCGTCGTCGTCTGGAGCAGGAGCGTCTGCTCATGCAGCCGCACGGGGAGCCTCTGATGCCTCGCCGCCGCCTTGCCAGTTTCAGCGGCATGGGCTCCAGCAGCTCCCTGTCGTCCTACTCCGGTTCTATTGCCCCGAGCCAGATCTCCCCTAGCACCCACCTACCTCCCCCCCTCAATGGCCTGTCCAATGGGGAGTACAGCCACTACTACCCTGCATCCATGGGCAGCTCCATCCGCCACAGCCCCCTGAGCTCTGGTGTGGTTACCCCAGTGACCAACGTCAGCCCGTTACACCTGCAGCAGATCCGTGAGCAGATGGTCGTGGCTCTGAAGAGGCTGAAGGAGCTGGAGGAGCAGGTGAAAACCATTCCCATCCTGCAGGTCAAGATTTCTGTTCTGCAGGAGGAGAAACGACAGTTGGCCGCTCAGTCAAAAGGTCAAGGACTCGGTGGCTTTCGCAAGCGCTCCTACAGCGTGGGCAGCGCTGACCAGATGGAGAACACCGGCTCCATCCAAAAGGAAACTGAGCTGAAGATCATTGAGCCGGAAGTCCAGGAGCAGAACTCTCAGCGGCTGGAGGAGTTCAGACGTCTGGCTGCTGAGGTCCAAGCTCTGGAGAGGACCACCAAGGAGAACAGTGTCCCTGAAGTCCAGCCTCAAAACCAGCCCCACCAAAAGTCAGCTGGTGAAGGAACTGATGAGAACCTTCCTGTCGCTCAGAGGAAACGGCAAATCGAACGCAGTTTAAAGGATGCTGGAGTGATGACGGAGCGGCTGGAAACTCGGAGCACGGCGGTAGTCGTGACGGAGACCATGCTGGGAGTGACCAATGAAGCCGAAAAAGAGATCGAGCTCCAGCAGCAGACCATCGAAGCCCTGAAGGAGAAGATCTACCGCCTGGAGGTGCAGCTTAAAGAAACTACTCATGAGATGGAGATGGGAAAGCTAAAGCTGGAGCTGCAAGCCGCCGGCGGGTCCAGCAGGAAGAGGGCAGACAAGGGTGTGATGGTCAGGCCGGAGATGTACAACGCTTGCGTGGAGGCCAAGGTACCGGTCCGGCACCAGGGAGTAGGGGACCGCCTGGAATTCAGCACAGATAAAACCCCTCAGACCCAGAGTGTCGGGGTGTCCTGTCAGCCCAGGTTGCAGAGCATCGCAACGGGACCAGAGCTCCCCATGGACCGGTGGATGGTGCGGGAACGTGTGGAGGTAGAAGACCAGTGTGTGGGGGTTCGGGTGGAGATGTGCCACCAGCAGATTGGTGTGGAGCCCAGTGTGTGTGACATGGGAGTTAACACTGGGGAGACCGTGGATCGTTCGGTTCTGTGTAGCGCTGTGTTGCCTCTGAACGCCGAGTCCAGATCCGTCGGCTGTGGAGACTCTCCGGTCAAAACGTTTGTGTCGCAAGGAACCGACCCAGATTTAGTCTGGAAGGTGGACTCTGGAGTGATGGCTGTCCCTGAATCAGCATCACAGCAGACCAGTACGGATGCAGAGGTTACGAGCAGGTCCACCAACACCCAAACAGCCGAGGTGACCGACTCGTTCACCGACATGGAGCTGGTTACTTGTGACAAACACACCAACACGGCAGCAACCGAAACCAGAACTGTAGGTGCCGGAGAGGGACTCGTCAAAGATGTTCCCACAGCAGCAAAGACTCGTTCAGTCGCGGTTGGAACCATCACAGATCTGGGATCCGTTTCCAGCAAATCAAACTCGACCAAAACCAAAGAGTGTGGTGTGGGTCCACTCAGCATTCATGACAACTTCCTGATTGGTCTGAAAACCAGGAACATTGCGTGTGGTCCCTCCCAGCTCCCCGAATCCACCTCAAGCAAAGAGGCGAAGACCGAGGACACAGCGCCGCAGCCACAAGGGGGCGCTGGGCTGGACCACTACATTGAGAGGGTCCAGAAGCTGCTGCAGGAGCAACAGATGCTGCTGGCGGAGAACTACAGCGAGCTGGCCGAGGCGTTCGGACAGCCGCAGTCCCAGTTTGGGTCCATCAACAGTCAGCTGGTCAGCACGCTGTCCTCCATCAACTCAGTGATGAAGTACGGGAGCACGGAGGACATCCTGAAACTGAGCCTGGACTCCAGCACAGGTGAGAACACTAAAAACAGATCCAGTAACGTGGTTCCTATCGGCTCTGAGTAGTTTAAAAACACACACACACACACACGCAGAACATTACTAAAGCAAAACAAACCCAGTACAATCACTAAACTGTTCTAGGTTTGCAGAAAAAAGACAAATAAATGTTCATTTCAAAATAAAATCTTTTTCATTCTCGTTGGAAAAATTTGACAAAATGATTAATTTATTATTAGAGGTTTTAAGTTTAAATGTCTCCAGGTACTCCGGTTTCCTCCCACAGTCCAAAGACATGACTGTCAGGCTAATTGGGCTGGTAAATTGTCCTTAGGTGTGAGTGGGTGTGTGGTTGTTTGTCTCGTTCGTCTCTGTGTGGCCCTGCGATGGACTGGCGACCTGTCCAGGGTGTCCCGCGCCTCTCGCCCCTTGACCGCTGGAGATAGGCACCGGCTCTCCCGCGACCCTCTGTGGAGGATTAAGCGGCTACAGAAAATGGATGGATGGAAGTTTAAATGTGAACTAAAATGGAGGTTCTCCTGAAGGTTTTACTCCCAGAGCCGCATCAACAGCAAAACTTTCTTTAATCCTTCAAAATAAGAGCTTTAGACATGCATCAAAATACTTGCCAAACGTCTAAATAGATTATTATTATTATTATTATTATTATTATTGTTGTTGTTGTGATTTTATAGAGGTGCTTGAAATCCTTTAATCTTAATGTGATATTTTCAAGGTTTTGAAAGAACTTGAATTTTTTCAAAAGACGAGTACCTGAAATGACACTGAGGTGAAATCTGCAGCGTTTATCCGTGCACAGGTCATAACTGATGTCAATCTGGATAAATCACCTAGAAAAGTCCTTGAATTTGAGTTTTTTATTTAGAGAAATTATTTGCAGGTTGTGTTCAGCTCTGGAGTTAAAATAATGAACGTTTTATTGTGAAAACCTTTAGTGAAGCATAAAGTCAGTAGTTCATTCACACAAGACATTCCATTGCAGGTCATTTTTAGTTTTATTTTCCTTTTAATCTCAGAATAATTCATTTTATTAGCACAATTAAAATGTTTTCTGAACATTTTGGCGTTAATCTAGGAAGTTTCCCTTCGGAGTGGCGCTGATACGCCTTCACACGACCGTCTCGCTGTTATCAGTTAGAAAGGTTTTATTAGCTGTTACCGGGTCGGTTCAGCAGCCTGGAGCAGCGTCGTTTATCCGGTGCTGCAGGTTCTGCAGAGCAGAGCCGAGGTTCTCACGTGGTTTAAAGAGAATCCTGATTGGATCCGACCGGCCAAAGTTATCTCTGACCCTGAAAAAATGTGTGTGGGGTGGAGGGGGGGGGGGTTGGATAAGAACCAACAGTGAGCTCATTCCTGTTGGGAGGCAGCAGCGGAGCACCACGGTTGGCTAACACCTCCCTATTGATGCTGATTCACGGCTCCTGGGTGGTTACATAACGGGCGTTAGGAGGATGAACGTGATGAGAGCGAGCTGCTTTCTCTTCTGGTTCTGACCTTTGGTGGAGCGGGGACCTGGTCCCCCTTAAAGGGACAGCTCTGGAAACCAAACCTTTAGTGTCTGTTTAGAAGTGTTTATCTGATCTGAGAACAGATTTCAGATTGAAGGATCAGATGATGAGATCAGTCTAACCAGACACTCAGATTTTGCTTCTAGATTAAATTGTCATGCATTTTAAAAATAACTTCTCCATCCTGACCAGACTGGATTTATTAAAGGCCTCATTGTTCAACACGACCTAAATGTTCTGGTTTTATTTTATTTTTTAGAGAGCGTGCAGCAGCTCCAGGTACCGACCCTCCTGATCGAGCCTGAGAGGACTTCATCGGGTCTGAACCCTGCAGATAATCCTCAACACATGGCTGCACAGCAGCAGCAGATCAGTGCAGCCGAGCAGAAGATCCGAATGGACCTGCAGATGACCACAGCGCTGCACGGTAAGGATGAAGGTCTGAGAGCAGAGAGAAAACTCTGATTGGTCCGCCAGGCAGGGAGGTAGTGGATCAGAACGCAGCAGAGGTCCTGAGTCAGCATTAAACAAGTCACAGGTCGGCATCAAAGGCTGCCACTCGAGTCTTACAGCAACTCTGGTCCTGAGATATGCAGGTCTCAAATCAAGTCCCAAGACTTGTAAGACTTGTCGATCGTGTGACTCGAGTCGACATTTCTGCAGGTTTAAAACACATTTGTTGGTTATGATATAATAATGATTTCACCATCAACATAAATAGAAGCTAAAAACCCAAAAGAAACCTGGAAGCTCAATCTGCAGAAAAACAAAACGCCCCCTAGTGGTCGGGTGCAGTATAAATGTTAAGCCCCGCCCCCGCCGTGTAGATGAATGGGACATTTTTCTGATTGACAGCCTTCACCTTGCTGCTGTAGTTAAAGCACCATGTGCAGGTGAGTGGGCGGGACATGTAGTCAGGTGAGTGGGTGGAGCTTCATAACCCTGAGCCGTCCTACCTTCTGTGGTCTCACCTGATGAGCTTCTCTCTTTATTTGCTTCCACTTGTAAAAACATGGGAAACGTGTTGTTACACACACACACACACACACACACACACACACACACACACACACACACACACACACACACACACACACACACACACACACACACACACACACACGCGCTCCCCGTGAGGCCTCTCCGTCAGTGCAGGTCCAGGCAGATGTGCTGAGTGTTCTGGCTCGCTCTGCTGGTATTTTGGTTTTTATTAGACCTGCACTTAACATGACTGAGATGCTTCTGGCTTGGAGGAGACTCCAAGTCCGCCTGACAGATGAGATGAACTCGGCAGCCAAAGCTTCTCAAACAGCTCTGTGAAAAGATCTGAGTGGACTTGTTCCTGGTTACACAAAAATATGAGTCAAATGAATCAGATATGAGTCAATGAGCACAAAAACAGATCATGTTTAGCTGCTCACTTCACCGAGGACTTCTGAGAACCAGCTTTTGTAAAAACCTGACAAACGTTTGATAAATGTCTGATCGTTTGGACGTTGTGCACAGCTGTTTTTGGGTTTTGTTTCCTAAAGGAGAGCCGTGCAGTCAGAACACCCTGAAATCCATCATGAAGAAGAAAGACGGCCGAGCCGAGTCCAACGGCACCAAGAAGAACCTGCAGTTTGTGGGAGTGAACGGAGGGTGAGATGAAGGATTTAGACGTTTCTTTGCTCTCCGTCCATGCCTTTGTATGTCTGTGTGGTTTAAACGTCACGGCGTTCTGGGTGAGAGCGCTCTGCATGCAAACATCATGAAATCTGAGCTGTTTGAACACCTGAGTCTTCAGGTTTCTGGGTCTCCTCCGCCCCCTTGTGGTGCAGATACGAAACTACGTCCAGTGATGACTCGAGCTCAGAGGACAGCAGCTCCTCTGGGTCGGAGGAGGAGGAGAAGGAGTACGGAGGGAAGGAGGAGGAGTACGGGGAAGTGGGAGAAAGGAGCATCGGAGAGGAGTTTCAAAACGAGGGAGCAGAGGATGTGGACCAGAAGGAGGAGGAGGAGGAGAGTGTGATGATGGAGAAGAGGAAGAGGTGAGTCTGTGAACAAAGTCCTCAAATATCACAAGATCCTACAGCTGTAGTTTGGTTTAGTCATGAGTCTGAGCAGGCCTCACTTCTTTCAAACATTGAGGGGTTTTGTTTCCTCCATCAGTGGAAACCAGAATCTCCATGGTAACCACAGGAGAAATGAAATCTTCACGCCGCTGCAGCAGGACCACGTTTAGGTTTATAAGAACGCTCCATAGGCCCGTGTGAGGGTTAAACATAAAGCTCAGACGGTTATGAGCTGCTGACTGTTTGAACATGAAGTCATTTCCTGTTTCTCTCTCCTGATGTCCTCCTGTTATCTAGTCACTCTATTTCTACAGTTTGGTTCAGCACTCTTGTAGTGATTTGAGATGTTACCAGGCCTGTGAATCACTGAAAGTACTTTATGTTCAACGTGGTATTTTAAAGGTTGTGAAAGTGCTTGAATTTTCAAAAAAATCCTGGTTCTGACTCTCCTGGTCCTGGATTTGTTAACCTCTGCTTCTTGACTGAAACCTACAGGAGCAGCTTTAGTTTAGAGTCTGTTCCCATGGTGATGGATGCAGAGATTAACTCACGTCAGGGATAATTTACTCAGTATGGAACGCTTTCTGGGTTAGTCTAAAACCGACTTTTGTTTTAAACTTTGAGGTTTGAGCTGAGTGAGAAGATGACGTCTGCCTGTAACGTTCTCCAAGCTTCCATCAGCGACCAGAAGGCTGTGAGCAGCAAAGATCTGGTGAGGAGTCTCAGCCTCTGCGATCACTCTAGGATCGTCTGAGCGTTCCGTAGCGTTTATTGAAGCTGGTGTCTGACCTCCTCAGAGAGCCTGCCTCAACACGCTGCAGCACGAATGGTTCCGAGCGTCCAGTCAGAAGGCGGCCGTGGCGCCGATGGTGGAGGACTACCTGACGGCGTTCGGAGCCATCTCGCCGGCCTTGCTGCGCCACATCGTCAACATGGCCGACGGCAACGGGAACACGGCGCTGCACTACAGCGTGTCGCACTCCAACTTCCAGGTGGTGAAGCAGCTGCTGGATGCAGGTGAGCGCTGCAGGACGCCGCTCACTGTCCGCCGCTCACTGTCCGCCGCTCACTGTCCGCCGCTCACTGTCCGCTTCTGTCTCTGCACACTCAGAAATGAAAGGACAGAATTGTACCTTTTTTGTCACTGAGGTGGTACCCTCAAAAGTACAACTTTGTACTTTTAACTGCAGGGTTGTATCCTAAGGGGTACATATTTGTACCATTTAGGGGTACAAATTTGTATCCTAAAGTACAGGTTTAAATAGTAAAAGGTACAAACTACAAAGGTAAAAATTTGTACCCCCAGTTGTTGTACCCCCAGTTAAGGTTCACAATGGTACCCTCAAAAGGTACAATTTTGTACCTAGGGGGTACCAAATTTGTACCCAAGGGGGTACCAAATTTGTACCCCTTAGGATATAACCCCCAGTTAAAGGTACAAAATTGTACTTTTGAGGGTACCACCCCAGTGACAAAAAAAGATTTATGTCCTTTCATTTCTGAGAGTGTTGTTTGACCTTTGACCCTCTGGTGTTCAGGTCAGCTGATCAGTAGCACATTTCTCTTTTATCTATTAGAGGCACAGAAACGTAATGAACTAAAAACACAGATCTGGATGTGATTGGTCGGTTTGTATTTGTTTTTAAATATTAGAACAGGAAGTCTCGTTTTCTGAACGAGGCTCACCAGTCAGTGACTGTTTGTGGTTTTGTTTACCAGGAAATTCAGTTAAACCTGGTTAATTTAAAGACGTATTTTATAGTGAGCTTAGCCTGTTACATGTTAAAAATATTGTATTTATCTGTGTTATTTGTTAGTCCTCATATTAGTAAAAATCTAAACATTAAAAGTGTCTCCGGGCACCAACTGGAGAATAAATTCTCCTAAATAAATTAAAATTCAGTTAAGCGACAAACAAAATCCCTTTGAAGATCACAAATGACCCACGGGCCACACTTTAGACACCCCTGGTGTAAACCATATGATGCAACAATTATAGACTGATGTTATCTTTATTTTCGGGTAAATTTTTGCACAAATTGATTATAAGTTTCAGTTTGTAGGGTTTTCTTTTTACTGCCTTTAAAAACCTATAATCCCTCCAAAGAGAACATGTCGTAGATTTTATAGAATGCAAACGATTTTCAGTTTAAATCTCTTTTTTGACTGGGGAAGAAGTTTCTTTCCTATAAATTCTCTCACCACAGAACAGAAGCTGCTCTTCTAACGTCATAACGATGGTAACGTTATCGATCCGCATCCATCAGCTCCTCCTGTAGCTCCGCCCCTGACTGGACCCCACACAACCTGAACACACCTTTACTTTTTACTGACAGTAAAAGCTCTCGCTGGTCCGTTCCTTCTGGAAAATTCTGCATCCATTTCTTCTTTTTTCTCCTCAGTCTCCCAGTTAGAACTCATGATGTGTTCACTGACTCTGATCCTGGTTCGGATATATGAGTTACTGCAGTTTTATTTGTTTAAAATAACGTGAGGACCCAGTTAAGGGGTCCTGAGGGGCCGTATGTGGTAAAGGTTTGTCTCCAGGCTGCTACAACAGGACCTCACAAACACAGGAGTTCTCAGATATTTCCCAGCAGACACCAGCCTGCCTCCTAGAGGACATCATGAACACGTGCACGACACTGCTGAACCTGTGTGTGTGTGTGTGTGTGTGTGTGTGTGTGTTCCAGATGTCTGTAACGTGAACCAGCAGAACAAGGCCGGGTACACGCCCATCATGCTCGCCGCGCTGGCCGCCGTCGAGACGTCGAAGGACATGAGCATCGTGGAGGAGCTCTTCAGCAAAGGCGACGTGAACGCTCGAGCCAGTCAGGTCGGTCTCAGAGGTCAGAGGTCATCGGCATGTAGCTCAGATCGCAGAGAGAGCTGCGACGAGCTGGGGTTTAAAACTATTGATTAGTTTGTTCCAGATAAAAAATCGGTTGATAAATTAAAGGAATGTTGACGGATTCAGTTTAACCTCTAAATGTTTTCTCTGTTAGCGTCACTAAACGAAGCTTTGATGCTAACAGAGCTACAGTAAGGTCTTTTTCTCATCGAATATAAAACGAAACCAGGAAATCAAAGTGATTGTTTCAGTTTGATTGAGTTCATTTAAACTGATTTATGATTCGTTGTTCCGATGCTTCATCACAGAAACAGGTGTGATTCCTGGGGAGATGAGAGTGAAGGTGTCCATCAGCTCTCTACTTCTGTGTGTTAGTTTTTGTTGCTGGGTTTTGTGGGGATTTTTTGATTCCTTGGGATTTAAAAGGACTAAAACCTTTCTGAGCTCAGCTACAGTGTTCATCTCCTGTAGCCTTGAAGCTTATCAGAATGTCTGTCCTCCCTCTCGTTCTGCCCCCACCATGACGACTTTATGCCTTTTAAAGTAGATGAAAAGCTCCCAGACCCTAAGGAGGATATATACTGCTGCAGTTCATTTAAAACTATTTATTGTTTCTGTTTCAGGCGGGTCAGACGGGCCTGATGCTGGCGGTCAGCCACGGCAGGATGGACATGGTCCGGGCCCTGCTGGCTCACGGCGCCGACGTCAACGTCCAGGACGACGAGGGCTCCACGGCGCTGATGTGCGCCAGCGAGCACGGCCACGTGGAGATCGTCAAGCTGCTGCTGGCCCAACCGGGCTGCGACGCCACGCTCAGTGACGGCGTGAGTCCAAAACCAAATCCAGTCTCTTGCTCTGGGAGCTGAACTAGAGGTTAAACCAGTTCCTAAACCAGCGACTCCTCGTGTGACTCGGGGCCTCGCTCTCATGGCGTCGAAGGTGTAAACGGGTTCTGTCGGCGTCATCAGAAAGTTTGAGAGAGAAAAAATAAGGAAGAATGGGAAGAGGAAAAAGGAGAATGAGAGGGAGGAGGAGTAGGGAAAATAAGTGTGATAGTTTATTCTGACGGTTCATCCCTCTCCCTCCCTCTCTCCCCCCTTTAGGATGGGAGTAACGCTCTATCCATCGCTCTGGAAGCGGGACACAAGGACATCGCCGTGCTGCTTTATGCTCACGTCAACTTCTCCAAAGCTCAGTCACCGGTAGGTTTGTTCAGAAATTGAAAGAACTTTATCGGAATGTTCATCGCTCTCTGTTTTCTTCTTGACTGAAGTTTGTTTGTTTTCCAGGGAACGCCTCGACTCGGCAGGAAAACGTCACCGAGTCCGACTCGGAGGGGCATGTTCGACTAAAGCAGCCGAACTCTGCGCTGTTACCGGTTCCCGCTGAACGATGGAGGAGGGACTTCATCCCTTCATCCGACCAATCAGATTTCTGGGATTATTTGTTCTGGTCTCCTCCTCGATGAGCCCAAAGTGCCCTTTGAATATGAATGTAGCCACCAGGTGCCTGAAACGTGTCGCCACCAGCAGCCAACTCCTCAGACCGACAGGGTCCACGAAATCATTTTCTACGTTTTTTTAGCTCAGTGTTGATCATTCATGAGCACCAAAAAACTTTTTTTTAATAAACTTTTTTCCATCCGAGTGTAGACACACCCCCTCACACACGTGCGTTGGAGTAAATATTTCCTGTATAAACTGCTGAAGTCTCTCTGTGCCTCCAGCTCATCCATTACGTGAGCTGAACTGGAGGAAATGTACTTTTATACTTTGTATTTAAAAAGAAGAATAACAGTATTTTGAATAATTCCTAATCCTCCTCAACAATCCATGAAGTTATATATTTATCAGAGTATAGTTTTAATGCAGATTTGTATTTCGTTGTACATACGGAGCTAATAGTCGTCGTGTGTTTGTGTAATATAATCAGTCTGTCCTTTAGGGTTCAAGGTGCTGACTTTCATCTTCACGTGAGAATTGAAGTGCCTGAAACTCTGCCTTAAAAACGTATCAATAAAAGTTTAAACTGCAGGTTTGGTCTGAGTTTTTATCTCGTCAAAGTCAGGGATTTTAAATCACTTTCAAGGAGCTTTTCTAGCCCCTCACATGATTTAGACATCGGTAAATGAACAGTTCTCACTAAAGTCCATTAAAAATAGGGCAAAATGTATTGTAGATATTTGGCGTTTTACCTGAAAATCTACACCAATATAAAAAGACATTTCCAAACACTTAATGGAAAAATGTCCTGGCAGAAAACGATCAACACTCATTCTCAGAAACGACCAGTTTGTTAGTTTCGAGCACCTTATTTTAATCCAAGTACTTAAAAAAAAAAAAACAAGGATTTTCAGCAAACGTAAAAACGTCAACACACAAAACTCGATTAGCTTCCTCTGCTGGGTTTAGTTTTCACCAGAAAACCTTTTTATATTATAAATGTATTACGTGCTTTTGTTTTTCTTTTTTTGTAATTTAGTTTTTATTAATTTTCAACCATTCACATACACTGGGGACAGTAGAACAATATGGCTGGCAGAGATAACCTAAGTATAGTCGAGGATATACATACAGGATTAGAAGAGAAAGAGACAAAATAAAATAATTACATATTTATGTGTATACTCACACATTGTACTTTCATCATACAAAGGCCTGTGATAGTTTGAAAATACTCATTATGGCTTCTTAAAAGATAAAATATAATCTTCCCAACTTGACATTTTTCAGAAAAAAGAACACAGAAGAAAAAAAAGTCCAGTATTTTCCCCTCCTCCTCCCCTCTCCTTGTCCCTTTTAAAATGACAGAAATGAAGAACAAAAGGATTAAGCGGTTACAGTTCTTCTACTCCAATACACCCCTCTTATTCCTCTCCCCGTTGACACCTCTCTCTCTCTCCAGACATTGTTTAGACAAAATCAGGTCTCACTGGTCTTATATAGGTAGTCCACTTATTCCAAAATTCCTTAAATTGATCCTTTTGTAGTCGTAGAAACGTTGTGAGCCTCTCCATCACATATATTTGGTATATAGTATTGTACCAATCATCTGTATATCTGTCTGAAGCCATTAAGTTTTCCTAGCTGACAAAAGAAGAGTTCTATCGGCTTCTATAGTAAAGCCAGCAGCCTCCAGGCCTAGATATAAATGTAAAAAATCAAATGGTACATTTATTTGAAGAATATTTTGTAAACCCCTATGAACACCTTGTCAGAAAGGCAGAACCTTTGAACAGGCCCAGAACACATGGTAGTGGTTAGCTGTTGTATTAGCCTCCAACCATCACTTCCTATATTTTGGTGAGCTTTCTGTGCTGGAGTGATAAAAAACTTCATTACATTTTTCCATCCAAGTTCTCTCCAGTTTGTTGAGTAAGTTGTTTTCCATTGGGCCTTCCCAGTCGGTGTCTTCTATCTCTATACCCGCCTCTTTCTCCCACCTCATCGTTACATCCAGGGCATCAATGGACTTACTAGTCCTTTTGTTTTTCATCTGTTTTGCTTTGATCTTCTTTACCTTCTAAAATCACTTAAATGCTTTTTTGACAAACTTATAAAAGGTGCTGAATATTCAAAAATCAAACTATTTCTCTACACCAGGTTTATTATACAAGGAAAACTCATGTGTGCAACTTGAGTTACTGTAAAAACCTGAATGCAAAGTCCTAAAATATTTAAATAAATATATATGTATCCTCGTGATCAGCTGGTTTACAGGAAGTTTTTTATTTATGAATGTGCTTCATAAAAGCAAAATGTGACATTTAAAAGTCACTCTTCCGCCCGGGTTTCTGTCACCAAGTCAAATTCCTCGACAGTGAGACGTCACTTTCCTGGTCAATGAAGTTGATTGATTCTGATAAATGAATATTTGAGCTATTTTGAAGTGTTTCTATAAGTAATTCATATCTTAAGGCGACTTCAGGACTGACGAGCTAATTGTTAATTCGATCCCAGTCCCTTATTTGAACAGGAAGTGACCAATAATGGATAAAATAGGAATTATTTATTCCTTTTCCACAGAAACACTTCAAAAAATCCCTTTAAGGTTTAGTTCAAGAGCTGATAAACCTCTTTACTTTATCACGGTGTCGTTTTAGGAGCTTCAGATAAAGGAAAATGAGACCTTTCAGACTCGGTAACCTCTAAAAACCAGATTCTTTCCTCGGTGACACCTTCTAGATATTTTTTTCCAAGATAATCAGAATCAGAACTTATATGTTTGATGTGCACAATAGTTTGTTTTGGACTCTAAGTCTGCTGGAACATAACCCTTTAAACGGTATAAACTAAAACATTAGGACCATTTGAGTTTGTTGAGGAGCTGCTGGGAGGTCAGGAATCCCACCGCTGACTGGGTTTGTTTCATGGAGCTGCTGGTTTTCTGACTGACGGGTTTCCTGAGGGGAGAAAACAGAAAAACGTTCGTTCTGCGCTCATTTAAAATCATTTAAATGTTTTTCTCTGAATCAGTCATTTCATTAAATGTTGACAACAGAACTTCTGATATTTGCAGAACTAATATAAATGTTTTCTAAACTCGTCTTTATGAAACCCTTAAATGCGGTTCTGACTCACCTGTACAGAGGAACAGAGGAGCTCCTGGCTCCAGCTCCGGTCCTGCAGAGGGCGCTTTTGGGTTTTGATGTTGGGCGGGAGTGGTGGTCCGGCCTGATCTGGGATCTCACACCTGGATCTGAGTTTTCTGCTCTGTAACGACATTTTCCCACTGGTCAGAAGTCAATCTGCTGCTAAAGAGAACAGACGGAGTGACCTTTGACCTGAGAGCCTCCATCTCAGCCAGAACACCAGAGTGTTTGGTCTGAAGCTGCTGAAGTTGCAGGTGTTTGTTCTTCAGCTCCTCCTGAAGCTGCTGACATCTTCCTGTCAGCTGCTGCACCTCCTGGTGGAGAGGAGATACATACATGATGGTCTGTAACAGATGTCTCGTTACACAGGAAGCATGATGGGTAAAACAAAGAGCTTATTGTAGCTAAGCATCCTGATGGTGTTGGTTACAGAATCGTTTCTAAACTACTGAAGGTCCCAGAGCGCAGTGTGGGGTCCAGAATCAATGTGACGACGTTACCAGCATCTGGTGAGAACTTCATGTCAATAGAACCTTCAGAAATAGATTTACTGACGGCATTATTTAAATATTTATACATCTGGTGATCTAACCTTGTGTGAAACGATAGTTTGATTTATAAAAAGGAGCTGGATCCAGCCCTCTGACCTTCTTCTGGATGCAGCTGGTTCGTGACATCTCGCGGACCGTCTGCTCCAGGACCTCCACGTCGATGCTCAGCTGACTCTTGCTCTCTCGTAGCGCTGAGTTCTCCTCCATCAGGACCTGCACCTGCTCAGACGCTTGGCTCAAACAGGCTTTCATCTCCACGTTCTCCTGCAGCACAGAGCGGCTCGACTCGGGTAGACTCTGCTCCACCAGGCGCTGAACCTTCGCTGCCATGGAAACGGTACGACTCTCCATCTCCTCCTCCAATCTTTAACAGTAAAGCACATGTTTAGAGCAATAAATCGGATTAATGGGGCTCCTTCAGATATTTAATTTGTTTGAACCTCTTCTTCTCCAGCAGAACTTTAATCTCCAGTTTGTGGATCTCGTCTTTATGCTCCTCCTCCTGATGCTCCAGCTGCTTCCTCAGATGATCCATGTTGGTCCTCAGCTCCTCCTTCTGCCTCTGAAACTCTTCCAGATCTGCAAGTTTTTCATCTGACAAGAAGACAATAATGTAAACCTTCACAACCATTGATACTGCAGCGTAGTCTTTTGGATGTTGTTCAGCTGAAACAAAATAAGACGTCCAAAAAGTCCTCCTTGTCTCGTCAGTCCTCAGAATATTTTCCCAGAAGTCTTGAGGATCATCAGGATGTTTTGTGGTAAATTTGAGCCGGGTCTTTGTGTTACTGTATAGGTTAACTAACAGGTAATATAGAGTTCTAATGCATCAGCATGAGTTGTTTTAAACACCTGAAAATTAGCCTAATTTGTCAAATATTTGCAGCGTCTCTCCTGATCTGACCAGCCATGAGTCTGGTAAGAGGACTACTTCCTGTTTCTTTAGACCTGAGTTGAGTGATGTCACCAGGGGGTGTGGTCCTTACTGTAAACTAATGACTGATAGAACGCCTCTAGAACCTCTAAAAAGCTGCTGGAGTTGATTTCACTTCATGTTTTCACTATTTGCACCATCGTTTTTATAATCATCTGATTTTTTTTAACTTATGTAAATAACTGTGATCACCTCTTGATGTAAATGGTCAGAACTTTATCAGTTCTCAACATAAAATGAATGAATGGATGGATGTTATTTTTATTATTTAGGGGAAATTAACCTAGTTAGCTCTAAATCAGGGATGTCCAAAGTTTGGCCCGGGGGCCACTTGTGGCCCTCTGCTGAATTTTAAGAATGATATTATTTAGTCCTCCTGCAGGATAATGATGCAGAGAGATGCTTTCTGATATTTTTGTTTAGATTTTTACTAAGAGACCCAACAAACAAAAATACTGGTAAATTAGAATTATTTAAAATTTCAACATTTACTATCTAATCAAAGTATTTGAGTTTTATTAAATCAGCTTTTTCCTGGTAAAAAGAACCAACACCTTCACTGACTTTTACTAAAAAGCAGGCTTGTGAGCTCTGTTCATAAAACATGACTGGAGTTTTTAGCTAAAAACAGTCGACCAATCAGATCCAGTGACTTTAATGTTTTTTATTATTGAGCCAAACGTACGAGATCCCTGTATATCTCGTATTCACAAAGATTCTGTTCATTAAAACGGTGCATTGATAAGGAATTTGTGAGCAGAACAAATAAATAAAATCATATTTTGCCTTTTCTTTTTTATTTAAAAAATATCCGAACTTTTGTGGCCCTCGAGGACTTTGCACTTGGTGATTTCGGCCCTCGTGTTGAAAAGTTTGGACGCCCCTGCTCTAAATAATTGTAAGTATCCAGACACATTTTATAAAAACGTTTCAAATGTTTTCATACTAAGACTTCAGATAATATTTCTCTGACAACATCTTTAGATTAATAAAGTTATTGATTTTCTTCCTGCATTTTAAGTGTCTGCCTTCACGTAGCATTAGCTTTAACTTAAAAACAAATCACAACAAACTACAGTCAAATATTAGGAGAGACGCATCAAACGGTGGCTGGAGTTGGCCGATAGTCAGCATGATCATAGTATTTGGGTCATTTAGAAGTGGTGTTGACTCAGTCATTTAACCCCCACCATCACTCAAAGTGGGCGGAGTCTCTAGAGACAGGAAGTTGTCCTCTGACCGGAGCAATAGTCAGGTTGGGAGAGCTGTTAGACGTTAGTTGTTCAACAGCAGTGTCTCTCCTGATCTGTCTACTGCCCCAGTCAGAGGACAACTTCCTGTCATGATGAGCATAGTCCTCACGTATGTATTTATTAGAACTCTACTTCAAAACGGCCCAAATGTCCCTTTAACCGGTGACTGGCTGTGAACTCACCTTCGCTAAATGCTAATCATAAACCGATCTTTCATGCGGTAATTCTTACCACAATCATGATTTTCCACAAGACTTAAAATAATGTAAAACAGAAAACATGTTTTAGTTCATTTTAGTTCTTTGAGCTCAATCAGAATCAGCTACTGGCATCAGCTGGTCAGACCTGTACAAGAACAGGAAGTCAGTATCTGCCTCTGAACCAGAATTAGAGCTAATTTAAATATTAAACACGTTTGGTTTAAGACACAGAGATCAGACGTGATTTATCATAAAGACAAGGTGTTTGATTTGATTTTTCCTCAAACTGAACTCAGAATTTCCCCCAGGCTCAGACAGAGGAAAAGATTCTCACCGAGAGTCCTGTTCTGTTCATGGAGTTCATCTATTTGTTTCTGAAGCGCCGTCATCAGCTGGTTGTGTTTCAGCTGCAGGGCGTCTCGGTTTTGATCGGCAGCTCGCCGCTGATTCTCCAGCCGTTCAGTCAGTTGTTCCAGCACCTCCTCTTTCTCCAAAAGGGAGTGTTTCAGACAATCTGTGATGTCCTTTTTCTCTTCTTTCACTCTGTTGAACTGAGAGATGAAGCTTTTGTTCTGTGTCTCAAGTTCATCACATTTCAGCTGAAACCTGAGGAGAAAAACCAGCTTTAACAACAGCTTCAGCCTGTTTTTAAAGATTTATCTCAGGTGGGTAAAAGTTCCGAACATGGTTTTCTTCACTGCTTAAATTTTCCTTGTTTTATACTTTGCCACATTGCTATTTATTTCTGAATAATCTGCTAAACTGTGCCATGTTTGCTGATTTTTACTTGCTTATTTAACTTTGATTTTCATCATTTTTTGACAGATTTCATTCTATAGCTACAGTCAAACGTTTAGCGTTTGATTTCATTTTTAAAACTAAGAATGTGACGATCTGCTGCAAATAAAAGTTTTTACTCACAAGCTGCAAGTTTCACTAGTGGAAAAGTAATTTAAAAATGTACAATTACAGAATAATTTTAACTTCACTTAATATTAAATCATGTTAATGCATTTTTTTTCACAAGCTGCAGGTTCTACCAGTAAAATATCATTTAAAAACACTGAATAATTTTATTTTCAAAAATATAAACATTTTATTACATTTCATTGTGTTTTATAGCTTTTTAAATTTATAAAAACAGAACAACTGACACAAAATCATTTGCTTTAAGTTTATGTTGAGTCAAAGGAGCAGGAAACAGCAATAAAACTTACAAAACAAAAACATCTTCTCAGCAAAACACTAAAAGTTTTTGACCCAGTGTTTTACCTTTGGTTAATTGAGCTCTAAATAATCCTTCTAATTTGCATTGAAATCTATATGTGTATTTAAATAAGAAACATGCTCATTGTGTGACTTGTGGCTGCTTAAAAATATAAATTAAACATCCTTTTTGTGTAAATGTCAGATTATTATTTAAATCATTATTATTGGTAAATTAATTGATGACATTACTACTTAAAGTCTGACTTTTTAAACCCTTAATAGCTGCAGCGCAGATGACCTTTCAACAAAAAAACAAAAAACAAACAAACGAATAATTACCTCAATGTAACAGAACACGCGAAAATACGAGAAACGTACTTAAAAAAAAAGAGCTAACAACAAAGAGAAAAGCTAACGATAAACAGCTAATCCTAGCTTAGTGTTGATATTTGTTTCCTCACCTCTCCAACTTTTCGGTCAAATATCCAATTTGAGTCAAAAATAAATCTTTTTCTTTCTCGTCAAACCTCTTTTTATCCTCGGGAGTCGTAAAGTGTGTCTTCTTCTTGCTTTTATAGTCTTTTTCGGGGCTTTTTGGGTCCCTTTTTTTGGGCATTGTTCCAGTGAAAGTGGCAGAAAGTTCACCGGCGGAAACGGCACTGTTGCTAGGTAACGATTCCTTCACGGACCCTCGTAACTTAGTGTTTCTGACACAAACAATTGACATACAAGAGGAACCTGTCGCAAAGAGGTTTGACTGTGGACCGTATAGTTCTGGAAAGTTAATATATTTTAACCAGTCAAGCGATAACATGTTATACTTGTGTTTTTTCTATCTTCTGTTGTCTTTAATGTCCTCTTGACTACGTGATCTTCCAAAGTCTGATTTTAAGGGAAAGCAGCATCATATTGATAAGCAACGTTTACAAATGAAGCTATTTTAAAATAAATCTCAAGTTTTTAATCATAATTATTTTTATGTATTAACCATTACTTATGAGCTTTGGTTCACTGAAATAGATGATTTAACCTGAATACGTCATGTAGGATCGAGGTGTTAAACACATTTTTTGCAAGCCATGGGATATAGCAGCTATTGAAATTGACCTAGAGTTTATTTTATTTTTATTAGTAACTCTTCACCCTCCACCTCCAACAGGGATTTTAATTGGACCTCAGTGTCTGCCTATAACCCTGCTTGGTTGGCTGACTGACTAGTGTGGAGGTTAAATCAGTTTCAGCTCAATCAAGCTGAGTAAATAAAAAGGAGAGAATGAATGCATTAATGTGTCAAAGCCTCAATGTCACAGTAAATGTACTTCAGTAGTAAGCGACTCAGAAAGTACACGTCTGTAAAATTATCCTTGTAAAACCAAAACTGAGTTACAGCTCAATAAAACCTCATCAAGGGAATGATACTTCATTAACAGCTCCCAGAGAAATCCTGTAGCAGCTCACACACACACACACACACACACACACACACACACACACACACACACACACACACACACACACACACACACACACACACACACACACACACACACACACACACACACACACACACATATGTATATGTGTGTATATATATATATATGTAGACATATATGTATATATACATATGTAAACACATATATACATATATGTATATGCATACATATATATGTATGTATGTATGTATGTATATACATATATGTGTATATATGTGGATGTTTCAGTGTTTTAATGAAAACTTCAACATTATTAAAAAACATTATTACATTAAAATTATTATGATCATTTTAAAACTAGGATGACATTATATAATATAATATAATATTATATTATTATTATTATAATATAATATTATATTATATCATATTATAACGTGTTGAGAAACATTTCTGCCATTTTAATGAAAATAGCAGATTCTTAAGTCATAATATTAACATACTGTCTCATAATCATGACTTGGCATCTCAACATGACTTGACAACTCTTAATTATGAGAAACTAATAATAATAATGAGTTAGTATCATAATTATGAGGCAGTATCTCACTCAATATTTTATAATTATGGGATGGAATCTCATTTAAAAAAAAAAAAAGACACCAACTCCAAATTCTGAAATACTATTGTAATACTTTCTCATAATTATATCATAACATACATTCATATACCACAATAATGAGCTACTAAGTCATAGTTATGTGATAGCAGCTAATAGTTATAAGTTTACATCTCATAACTATGACTTAGAAACTCATAATGATCTCATAATTCGGCTTTATGATCTCATTGTTATGAGATAGTAGCCTTTATACATGAGATGCTATAATTTGAGATGATAGCTGGTTAATAAAGCTATAGTCAGTCACATTTAATGTTTTAACCCCTCCCAGTATTTTTTTCCTTTTAGTAAAAAAGTGAGAAACAGAAAGATGACATCTAGTTTCCTCCCTCTTCCTCCTACGCCTCTCTCTGTTTCTGTCCTCCAGCATCAGGGCGGAGAGATCATAGTGGACTTCACCAGAACCACACAGTCATAACCTGGACTCGAACCGAGAAGCCTTTCTGAACCCAGCAGCCATGAGCAAAGACAAGCCGAGCAAACAGCTTCCAGAGCCTCCGTCCAAAGGCCTCAAGTCTCCCAGAATGCCCAAGTGCTCCCGGTGCAGGAACCACGGCTTCGTGTCGCCCCTGAAAGGTCACAAGAGGTTCTGTAACTGGAGGGACTGTCAGTGTGCCAAGTGTAAACTCATCGCCGAGAGACAGCGGGTCATGGCGGCTCAGGTAAATCTCCTCCTAAATACATTCAGTTATAGCTTCAGCTCAATATTACTAATTAGAAAAAAACTTTAAATCATTACATTGTGTTTTAATGAGTTTTAATCTTCAACTTTGTGCTAAAAACAATCCTTTACACAGCTCTAGCACAAATGTAGGACTTTGACCATAAAGACTGAGTTTAACACCTTAAACTATTTAAATTATGTCACAATTTAACTTTGTTTTTGGGTATTTTTTATTTATAGTTTTTTTTTATTATTTTGCTACTTTACATAAACACATAGTAGTGTGTATTTAATACTAATGAAAACTATCTTAAGTTCATTTGTTTCAAACAGAAATAAACAGAAAACAAATATTTATTTAAAAAGTCAACAAATAAACACTTCAGAATTCTGTGGAATAATATTAATAGTCTTTTGTGTCTCTTATAGGTTTTAATTCAACCCTTTACAGAGCAGGTGAACATTTTATTTGCAGCCTAAACCTGAAGCTTTTACAAAAAAGTTTTTTTTTAAAAAGTTTTTAAAAAGTAAGAAAAGTTCTTGAATTAGATGTTTGTAAAGGCGTAAGGGTCCTGGGCTGTCGAGGCTCTGCAGCCACAGGGCGACCTGCAGAGCCTCTCAAGTGGCTCGTTGTAAAGTCATGACTCTGATTAACATTCAGTTTTAAATTGATTATGCACTGTAACAAAAATTACCCCCTTTTAACATAATAAAATTAAGGCAACAGATTACAATCAATATTATTAATTAGATTCAACTAGTTATGAATTTGAGTTCAATTTAATTAATTTTAACCTTTTACAGTAATTAATTTAAATTAAGTCCATTCAAATACAGAACGAAAAGGAATTAAGTAGATTTTACTCAAAAATATTAAGTTGATATGAAAAACAAAACTTGAAATTAGTCAAAATTACTAATAAAAATTAATTAAATTTTACATCAATGTGAAACTAAATTTATGTTATTTCTACTCAATAAAATTAAGGCAACAGATTACAACTAATATTATTTATTAAATAGGACTAGGTTTGAAATTTAGTTAAATTTAACACATTTGGACCTTTTACAGTTACTAATCTAAATTAAGTACATTCTACAAGAATAATGAAGAAAAGTTCACTTTATTTTAAACATCAAAATGGCATGAAAAGTCATAAACAAATACATTATTTTTCTGAAATAGAAAACTGTAATAAAGAGAAATCTCTACACAGCTAAAGTGACAAAACATTAACTCTTGGTTAATATCCAAAACACTTCACTAAACTTAACAGTGGCATAACATTCAGCTAAAGCTGAAACAATGGGTCAAAAGAAAAGGTTTCATTTTAGACAGCAACAATTACCATCTAAATTGTAAAACTGCACATAGCAATGCAAACAAAAAGTTATTACTTTGAACTGTTAATGATGTAGTGTTAGGCAGAATTTTTAAGTAGGAAGTGATCAACACTTCTTTGGTTTATAACATTCATGTAACAATACATTTACATTTTCAAACAGACCTTTTTATCTGGTAAAATAATATCTAACACATTTCTTTAGCTTAGTTTCAACACATACATTATACGCATAGAAATAAACTTGCATAACTCTCCCAACATTCTGAAATGAGAACAAACCACAAAGTGCTGTGTAACAATACAGACTGCTACATTGTCACTGTTTTTCTTGAGTGCAGTGTGCACTGCAGCCAGACTCATTTTAAAGCGGCTATCTGGAGCATTTTTCTCTGTATCAAAGTTTTCTAAATGTTTTAAATGATATTTCAGGTCTAAACTATGATCTATGGGTTGAGTTCCACAACATCTGTCATTCTGATGAAGACCCTCCTTCCTCCTAGAGACCCCTTTCCATTATTTCTTGCCGCCGACATTTTTCAGCCAATGAAATTCAAATTTCTGCATTCTCTCAACATGCACACGCATCGACCAAACCTGTACCAGTAGGGGGCGCTGTCGTACAGGACGCTCCGCGTGTTTCTCTGTTTGCGTCTCAGCCTCACGGCTCATTTCTACTAAAACCTACCCATTCCCCAGATAAAGATGGATTTATTTTTATTTTTAAACCTTTCACCTCACAGAATGGCAAGGCTCGACAGGATTATGCATTTATTTTGGTCAGAAAGTTCATCCAGGGCCGAGTCAAGTTCAGCTTCAGAGTCCAGCAGCAGCTCTCTGCTAACAGAGCTAATATCAGAAGCAGCAGGGACAGAGAGGGCTCATCAGACCCTCGTAGTATTGTTGGAATAAGATTGTGAACTGTGAGTGATTAAACCCTACACATTGAGCGGTACAGTTCATGTCCGAAGTATATGCGCCGCGTGCACGCGCGCACACGCAACCGGACGCGCGTGTCGAGATGTTTTGAGGAGGAGCCTTTGGACGCTAGATTCAAAAACTGCTCTCCTGATGAAATCCTCCGGAGTGCTGCTTTAAGTCAAAAGTTTGTTCTTGAGGGTCTGGATCTTGGCTGACAGCTTCGAAGCATCCAATTCCAAGAACAGTTTTTGGAAAACCTCAAAAGGTGTACCTGAGCTGTCTGGGATACTGAAGATTCAGTGCATAGGTCAAGCCGAGGAGGATCAAGCAGGCTCTGGGAATACTTTGAAGTCCTCTGATGACTTCCACACCCTCAATGATTATCCCAATGTCTTTGGGTCCATTGCAGGTTGACGGTCCAACCTTTGTGATCACAGTGATGGCCACTTCTAGTTGCTGAAGTTCCCCAAGGTCATCAGTGTCCTGCAACAGGAAACTGTAATTAGTGATATAACTTGTTGCTAAAACAAATTGTTAGTATATAGAAGCAATAAAGATAACCACTTACAAAATCAGCATCTAGTTTCTCAGACAATTACATTATAACATCAGATAAAACATTTTAAAGGCATTCTGTGCAGTTTTTGCTTGTTTTTTTAGCACCCGCTAGTGTCTGTTTAGGTTAAAAGTGCAGGTCATCCATCATTCACTTCAAGGAGGAGATCAGCCTATGGT
>SSNR01000139.1:1272621-1296198 GCA_006937965.1 Callopanchax toddi | reverse complement strand
CCCTTGTTGTTGCTCTGAATCTACAGCTTTTACACAGCCATCTCATTTGGAGGTACCTAAAAAAGAAGAAAAGTATCAGATGAGATTAGTGGTCTTTCAATTTTACAATGCTTATAAGCAGTTAAAAAAAATGTATTAATGTAATTTCAATTTTACAATTGACATTAAGCAGATGATATCAATTAAAACTAATGTTACTTGTGTCTTCAAAAAAAATCACAACCCCAGACAAGTACATTGCCGTCTGTGCACAAATTTGGTAATATTATCATAGAACATGCTTTAGAACTGTAGATTCTGTTTTTCTTATTGTAGCTGATCATTAAATTCAGTTTGAAATAGGGATGGGTACGTTAAGTTTTCTTTTTTATACCAGTAATTTAATTTTGCAGAGAACCAGAACAATACTGTTTTGGTACTTATATTTTTAAGTCAAACTCTAAACAGAAAAAGTAGTTAAATGAAGTACATTTAACTACTTTAAATTCGGATTTAAAAAATTTATTATTTATCTTAGTTCAAAAAAGTAAACAGTATGAAGATATAGTACAAACAAATATATTATTTGGAGAAAGAAATATAAAACATCTAGTCTAAGATGCTGAAATAAATGCTTAGATCCCAAATATTAATAAAGGCCAAATAAATAAGAGGTAAAATTAGACTTTAAAAATGATTTACTATGTACAATAAACATGTGACCTAACAAATTTCCTTTAGAAATATCAGCATTACACCTCTAGTGTTGGTGATGTAGAGGAGGAAGGTTGAGGTTTTTTTTTTCTTTAGTGGAAGACAGGTCATCCTTCAGCTCGGATTTTGATGCTGTGAACAATGAGGTGCGTCTTTAAACTGACGGTATTTCCATATTTAGCAACATATATTTTATCACAAAAGTTATTCATAGCTCTGTTGTCGTTTGCTTTAAGTTCAGCCAAACCTTTTATTTTGAGGGCGTTTTATACCGCGAAGTCAGGAAAGCGTTGTTAAATACTAAAGATGAAATACATGCCAGTTCAGTGCCGTTGCAAGGCTGGGACGCGTGTGTCACGACATTGTGGAGTACTTTATGACACATACAGCAGTAACAGCACGACTAAACGCTGAACCACTACTAGTACGGCAAACAAACAACCGCCAACCCAAACCATGCGTTTCACTGTGGAATGTTTACGCAATTAATATTTACATTTATTAACATTCTATTCCAATATATAGCTCGCTTACCCATTGTTTAATAATTAAAAGATAGTCCCAACATGACGGGAGTTCTGAGTTCTGACCACATGCGAAAAGATGCACTTCATACTTCCTGTTCTAAGTTCCCGCGATATATTGTGACTATCGCGCGATTTTGAAAGCCTAGTGTGTGCCCATGACAACAGCACGCCTCAGTCACGTGGCAGACGTGAAACAAAGGAGCGGGAAGAACGCATCCGCGGCTCTTAAAACGGATATGTTTTACTGCAAAAGTACCGAAATTTAGCACAGCCAAAGAATCTTTCGGTACCATTACCTACCAGATGTTTTTGTTCAGTGAAGAGTATCTGTTCCCAGCCCTAAACGGGCTAATCCTAACCGAGATTCTAAGAAGAAAGCTATTTGTAGCCTACCGTACTTTTCAAAATAAAATCCCAAGGCGCTTGAAAAGCACAATACATTTTTTAAATTAAAATAATTAAATATAAAGATTAAAAAAGAACTAGAAAGCCCGAGGTATACAGAAGTGATAGCAAAACCAGCAGGAAAATAAGCTAATGAGCAGGTAGTGGATGAACAGGAGTTTACAGAAATGCCAGCAAGAAAAAAAAAACGCATCTAAAAAGAGTTTTTTATAAACGCCCTTCTCTTAGTAAACTGGCTAACATAAGTATTTTGAGAAAAACCACTGCTGAAGATAAGAACTTACCTTGTGCTCAGACCTGCCTTGCTCCTGCACAGCTTATGGAGGCCTGTCCTCCTGCTCGCGAGCTCCACCCAGAAAAGGCGCAATTTCACAGGAAGTGCTGATCAGTTCAAAATGGCCTAATTTTATTAAGTTAAATTCACTTACATAAATCTAAAATGAATAAAATAATTAACTTTTAAATAACTTAAATGAGTAGATTTTATAATGAGAAAATTTATTTAATATTGATTTAAATAGGTGCCACAAAATCAAGAAAGTAATTATATTTAATATATTTTATTAAATATATTATTTAAAATCTTCTAGACCATAAAATCCTTTTTACAGTGTGGGTCATTTAGCAGTTTGCCCAAGAGAAAGAGGATTCTCTCCATCATTACAGTGTCAGAATTAGTAAAAAAAACACACAAATTGTTTGCACATCTACTCAAAACAGTTATAGGAGAAAAACAGTTAAATTCAGAGACGACAAACGATGCCCCCCCACACAGTCTACTTGCTGTGGAAATTTATTTGCAACATTTTGGTGACAACAGCTGAGAAAAGCATCTTTTTTACTGCAAGCAGACAAAGTGTAAGAGTATCGTTTGACCAAAAATGTGTTCAAAACGCAGTAATCAGTTTTATTATGGGATAAAAAGTTTCTTTAGCTCGCTCCCTTCTTTCTTTTTGCAGTTTACGTACAATTTCTCTTCAGAATGCACCAGAAAACGGATGTTTTTACACGTTTAAGCCAAGTAGCTGTAAAAGCAGAAGTTATATGACGTCGTACTGCCAGGCGACAAGCTATTCTTAACCTCAGGTGTCAGTTTAATTTGTGTCATTGAGAACAAAAAACACTAAAAATATAACAAATGAATACTTTTAGTTTTTTTCTGTATTAGTAGATTTTGTCTCGCTGTATGGATGACATTTTGAAGGAGAGATGGTAGGGTTTTTCTGTTGTTTATCATTTTTATTTACATCTAAACAAAGAAAACAAAACCAACTGAATACAGCTATAAGTGGTGTTTGAACACACCAATCTCAAAATGTGCTCGTCTTTAGAGCAAATCTATTTTTTCTTTCCTTTAAATGTTTGTTGTTCAATAACGTCAGTGATTTTTCTCATCTTCATGAGGAAACCACCAGTAAAGAAAACAGTGAAATCATTTGTGAAACTTTGTCTCTCCGTCCTTTAGGTGGCCTTGAGGAGGCAGCAGGCTCAGGAGGAGGAACTTGGAATTTGCAGTCCCGTCACTTTGTCTGGTTCTGAGATGATGATAAAGAACGAGTCCGGAGCCGATTATCTGTTTTCTGTAGAGGGACGGTCCACCAACATCCCCTCCGCCGTGGCAGGTATAGGACTGTGCGTCCGTCCCTCTAATTTGATCATTTCAAGTGTTTCATGGTACAGTGTTGACAGATTTATGACATTTTTTAGATTTTTACTAACATAAAACCCAACAAACTAATCTTTTTAAATGCAAAATTTTCCATTCAATCAAAACATACTTTTTTTTTTTAAGATAATTCAAGAGATATTGAGATTTCCGACTTTATTTCCTGGTAAAAAGAACCACAAATCCTCACTGACTTGAGCTCTGTTCATAAAGCCTGACTAAATCCAGCAACAGGACTGAAGAAAGACCCAGATCCTGGTCTTGTTGCTGAGGATGGAACTAAATGTACACTCTAAAAAGAGTATCTGGGCTGTAGTTCAGTTGATGGACTTATTTACCTAAATCTGACCTATTATTTTGGTTTAGTTAAGTTTTTGGGTTCAATCAAAGTAAAAGTCAGTGATATTCACATTGAAGAAAACGATAAGTTGAACCAACTTAATTGAAATGGTCCAACTGGTAACAAGTAATTCAATTAAGTTTATCCAACTTAAATTATTAAGTTTGTTAACTTGAAAAATTTAAGTCAAAACTTACTCAAATCATTTAGTTTCGAACAAATCAAAAATTCAAATCCCTCTGCCTGAAATTTATATAAATTCAACTCAAATTATTAAGTTCTCCAAATTGAAAAACTGAATTATCAAAAACCACATTATCAATTAATTACTTTGAACTTAAAAAACTATTTAAATGTAAAGCATCTTAAATGTGTGTTTTAGCGTGTTATTTTAGTTTTTAGTGTAAAATATTTCCATTGTAATTAGAATTTCAAGTTGGCTAAAAGAAAAAATAATTCATTGCAGAGATGGAACATTTTAAATTTTGTGAGAATATCACAATTTTAACAATTTTGCACAAATGCAAGTAATTATGCAATAAACACTATACTTTCCTACTCCCTGAATGGAGTTAAATATTTATGAATAGCTAAGCCCTGCTAGCAGGTTAGTGACAGAAACATAGTATCCTTAAATAGTCAACTCATTTCAAGGAGTAGGAAAACATTTTGAAGTATAAAAAAGTGTTCACTGCATAATTATTTTTGAAATCTTATGAAATAGTGAGCTGCTTGGTGGCGCATGTTGTTAGCACTGTTACAGGAAGGAGGTTGTGGGTTTGCTTCCCGGCTCTGTGGCCAGCTTGCATGTTCTACCCATGCATGTGTGAGTTTTCTCAGGCACCCCAGTCTCTTTTAAGTTTGAAGTCATTGATAATGTGCTTTTGATAGTTCAGTGTTTTCATTTGGAAAAACCTAAAAATTTGAGTTGATTTTACATCAATTTGGGTCAGAAGGATTTGAATTTTTAATTTGTAAGAAACTAAATGATTTGAGTAAGTTTGACTTAAATCTGTCGTTAAACAAACTTGATAATTTAAGTTGGATAAACTTAATTGAATTACTTGTTACCAGTTGAAACAATTCAATTAAGTTGGTTCAACTATTCTCTTTTTTCAGTGTAGTTTCTAGAAACCTACAAACAGTCGACCAATCAGATCCAGTGAATCTGATGCTTTTTATTGAGTCAAACATACGAGATCCCTGTGTCGTATTGACAAAGACTGTTCATTAAAATGTTGCATTTATAATGACATTTTGAGCAGAACAAAATATTTTTTGCTTGGTTTTTTTAAAGAAATATTCTAACTTTTGTGGCCCTGGAGGTCTTGACACTTGGTGATTTTGGCCCTCGTGTTGAAAAGTTTGGACACCGCTGGTTTATGAAATGACACTTGAGGGGACATGTTGTTGAGGACCGTGTTTGGACGTCAGTGACCTTAGAGAAAAACACCAGAAATAATCAGGTTGAACTAAAACAGAACCCAGAACAGAGCAGAAACGTCTCGTTGTGCCGTTTCTGTCAGAAGATAAATTAGAGGGAAAGCGGCGTTCACGTTATAGAAACCCTCTGATGCCTCTGCAGCACATCTGTCCATACACTAATCTGAGATGTGACCTCACAGGACAGAGTTACATCCATCCAAAGACTGGCACACCTCAAGTTTGTCCTTTATAGACACTATTTTTAAAAAAATTATTTATTTCATTTAAAAGAAAAAAGAAAAACAGACCAATTGTACATAACCAACACAAAACAAAAGGAGCAGAGTGAAGACATTTCTTATATTTTACAAAATAACGTGTTTATAGTCGTTTTTAATCACACTCCTGCTCTGATTTTCATACTAAAATCACAGACATTAGCTTCATTTACATTTTCATAATGACCTCATACACATTTATATTTAGTGACCTTATGATTTTACAGGGTTTACAGAAAAAAATCCTTCATTTGGGTTCAGTTCCTCTCAGATTATAACTACTTTCTCTTTTTTCCAACATTTTCCGAGTATTTGTTGGTAAGGTATTTTTACTGGCATTGCACATTGTAATATTTTCAAATCCACTAAATCATGAAATTTCAGTGCCTTATATTTTATAAAGGTCGCGTTAGAGCAGTGGTGTCTAATCCTGGTCCTCCTGGGCCACCATCCTGCATGTTTTAGAGGTTCCTCTGCTTCAGCACACCTGATTTTAGTCAGTGGCTGATTAAAGACGTTCTGCAGAGCCTGATGACATGAAGAGCAAGAGATTCAGTCATTGAATCAGGTATCATCTAGAACGTGCTGGATACCAGCCCTTGAGGACCACGTTTAGACACCTCTGGGTTAGAGGGATCACTATAGTGAGTATTACTCATGATTTTCAATGCTCTTTTTTATTTGAAGGCATCTGGCCATTAGGTTACTAAACCAGATCCTCAAACCACAGCCTGGCCAGTGGGTCCAGGTCAGCATAAGGGCTACCTGGATCCTGGTTCTGAGAGCTGAGCTCGGACCTGCTGAGTCCATTTCATCTCAAAGAACTATAGGATGCATCTTTTGAAATGTCTGATTAGCTTGAAAATGAAAATCCTTCCACATGTAAGACCTGTTTCCTAGCGATGAGTTCACGGACCAGGAAAAATGTCAGATTTTTTATAGTTCCTTGACTGTAAAAAATTGGATTTGCTGATCTTGCTGAATATTGCTGATGCTATGAATGAATTATAAATACTGCCACAACAACTGTGGGCAGATTATCACAATTAAGAGAAGGAATTGATGTAATCCTACTGAAAGTGTTTTAAATTTCATAGATAACTGAGTTTGTGTCAGCGGAGGAGGAAACTAAATGTTGAGTTTGTCAAACGATGAAGGTCAGAGCTGTGATTTCTCTCTTCATTGCTTGAGTGAGAGATAAACTTTGTCTCAGCTGTGAGGAGTGGAGCACTCAGTAGTGATGACAGCACTAGCAGGATGAATGAATGTCATTATGTTTTTCCTGAAGCACAGTGTCCTCATTGTGTAAAACTGAAAACTTCGGGTCTGCCTGAGAAGAATGTGGCCTTGCTGATAAGCGCGGTACAATAGATAGGGAGTAATTATGTTGTACTTTCCCCCTGAACTCACAACATTCATTTCATTGTGACCGGGAAGTGTCCTTTGACTGTAAACATACCTGCTGCCAGCAGAGGGTGCTGTTGACAGTAGTTTGATAAGGTTTGAACTTTCTGCTCAGAAAATCCTGAAAATGATCATTTAAATGTCTGAGCTATGATGTGAATAAAGTAGTTTGTTTTACTCAAGCTGTCAGACTTTATCATCTCCTTATTTCCTCTCAGGAAGTCACTCCTCATCCAGCCCGTCAGCTGTTGCCAGGGCTCACTCTGAGGGAGCCTCTGACCTGCTGCTGGAAACATCCTATTACAACTTCTACCAGCCTCCACGCTACCCCACCTACTACGGAAACCTTTACAACTACCAGCAGTACCAGGTGACCCACAGTAACCACTCTGCTGCATTCATTAGGAGCTGTATGGGTTTACATCCACAGCATGTGTAGTGGTAATAAGTGGTCGTTTTGCCACATATAGTGTATATAAACGCTATGTTTATTACTCACCTTCCGCTTGGTTCACTGTCAGCTACCGAGGGTTAGACGGGAGTCTGTGTGACTCCGGACACCTGGGTTTGAACAGCTGTTTGTGATAAAAGCAGGTAATTCTAGGTCCTGTTTAATCGCAGTGAGTAATTATGTACCTGTTATTTGACGAATGGAAGCTGAGTCAGGAATAAATATATATAATATTTATTATAAAAGCTGACGAACATTTGTAAACAGATTAGCATTTGAGGTAGCAAGTTGATAGCATTCACTAAGTGATAGATGTTATTAAATTGATCTTCTGAGTTTAGAACTTGAGTCTCGTGTGATATTAAGACTAAGGAGTTAGCTTAAGGGTTTAGTTATCAGGGATAAGGTGTAGAGGTTACTTGGATGAGCGACCTAGTGTTATAGGGTTAGCTTTATCAAGTAGCCTGCTTTACCAGTTCATGGAGGATTACTGGACCTTGTTCCTGGATCGTTTCCGGCAGATGGAGGTCGACGAGAAAGCGGAGATCCCTCTCGGTCGATCTGGGCCTGACAGGTGTGTTGGGACCCGCCTGGGCCAAGCGGAGGCGTCCGTGGATACAAGTTAGTGGAACTCATGACTCGTGAGCTGGTAGTGGGCTGCCTTACCCATTCTGGTTGGATTAGAGAGGCAGGCTGATGGTTCCTGCTCTCAGGGTTAAGCAGCTTCTTCGACTGCGACGGGGCTGGACCCGTCACCGGTGGCAGTCGGCATCGATAACCCACCGTGTAGCGAGTTGACGGTGGGAAGTGTTGTCTCCTCTGAGGCGAGAGAAGAACTCCCCTTCTTCTCTGAGAGGCAGACAGCTGAGAGCTGTCAGTGTACGTGGACCAATCNCAAGTAACACTCGAGGCTCATGAAATAAGCAGGTAGCTTACGTGGGTCACCTGGTTCTGGAATGAATTTTGTCACTCCTTTTGTGATATTGTAAATATCGAACTGGGTGACGTCTCTGCCCTTGCTGGGCTGGAGTCTGTCGGGAGGGGCTTGACTGACGGATTTAGTAACCCTTTTTAGCAGCTGAGCAGCCTCTACATCAGCGGAGGATGTGACTCTGTCTCTTACAGTAGTCCCACCTCCCTGCTGACTGGTGCTCGGCTGGGGAGAATCATGCTCGAGCCGCTTGGCAGCTTCGAGTTTGTTCTCCAAAGCGGCAAGTTTAGCTTCACTTAACCTTTGGGCTTGTTCCGCGTCGTTCCTCTCCTCAATCAGTGTTTTTGCATGATTTCTGGCGTTGTCTTTAGCCTTTTGTTCCTGTGCTAGTTCAGTTTTTAAATCATCCATTTTGTTGTTTTGATCACGGATCATGTCTTTGTTTTCTTCAACCTGTATTCGAAGCTGTTTTGCAGTTTCTTCTAGAGCTCGTTTTTCATCCAGTAGTTTTGTATTTGCCTCAAACTCATCTGAATAGAGCCTGTTCAGCGCATAGGAAAGCCTGACTAAAGCTCCATTCTTGTTGATGGTTGGGCCTCTGTCATTTATTTTTCTACTGTCTTTAGCTTCCTCAATAACCCTGTTATGTACCTCGTACGTATTAAGGTTATTGATTAAGTTCTGGAATGATTCCAGTTGATTAGACAGTGACAGTTGTTTTATGGCTTCTGTGATGTAGTCAAACGTGCCCATTGGTTCAACGTTTGCACCTTGTTGTTCTGATGGATCAGACATGGTGTATGTTGTTGAAGAAAATTTATTTTGAATGAAAATATCTGTAAATACTGGTAAAAACCTGTATTTTTAGAGTCAGTGTCTGACCGGTAATACCCTTTTACACCAGCGAGGCGCTACCGCGCCTTCAAGCCTAATGATGCCGAAGAAGACTATTTCCGTTTCCGGTTTTGAACCGATCTTTTAAACGCAAATAATTCTTAAACGGGTCACTTTTTACGGTGAAAATAGGTATATTTAGTCAGAGTGATCCTTTAGGAATGGTTTAAGATAGTTAGTGTGTTTGCGAACGCTCTTTTTGAGGGTTTAGCGATCTCGCCGGGGGCGGCTAACGCTAGCTCCACTCAGAGCTGCTAACGGCGCTTTTAGCGGCGAAAATCAGCGTTTTACCCGGTAAATAGTTACCGGGCTCGACTTAGTGACACCCGGCTTTGTAACCGGTTCGTCCACGTCGAGTTTTAGACGCGAGGTTGTTTGTTTTTAACCTCGAAGTCTGACCAATATGGCGGCTAACAAGCGGCTAAGCTATGTCGGCTACCGGTCTTTTAAGCGTTCACAAAAGTTACAAAAAGCGTTCAAAACACATTCACAATGAAGCGTTAAGTCCTTTAAACATTCAAAAAGACAATAATGAACATCAAGTGACATGCATAAGCAGTTAACAAGTTTTTAACTTGGTTGAGTGCTGAGGAATTTGCTATCTGAGCTTATCTGTTATGAGTACGTGGCTTATTTTAACAGCTTGTAAGTCATAACTTAGGACATAAACTTTGCAATTAAAACTGGCTGGCTCTCGCCACATGTAGTGGTAATAAGTGGTCGTTTTGCCACATATAGTGTATATAAACGCTAAGTTTATTACTCACCTTCTACTAATTCACGTACGGCCACCGAGGAATTAAACGGGAGTCTGTGGGCTCCGGACACCTGGGTTTGAACAGCTGTTTGTGATAAAAGCAGGTAATTCTAGGTCCTGTTTAATCGCAGGGAGCAATTATGTACCTGTTATTTGACGAATGGAAGCTGAGTCAGGAATAAATATATTCAATATTTATTATAAAAGCTGACGAACATTTGTAAACAGATTAGCATTTGAGGTAGCAAGTTGATAGCATTCACTAAGTGATAGATGTTATTAAATTGATCTTCTGAGTTTAGAACTTGAGTCTCGTGTGATATTAAGACTAAGGAGTTAGCTTAAGGGTTTAGTTATCAGGGATAAGGTGTAGAGGTTACTTGGATGAGCGACCTAGTGTTATAGGGTTAGCTTTATCAAGTAGCCTGCTTTACCAGTTCATGGAGGATTACTGGACCTTGTTCCTGGATCGTTTCCGGCAGATGGAGGTCGACGAGAAAGCGGAGATCCCTCTCGGTCGATCTGGGCCTGACAGGTGTGTTGGGACCCGCCTGGGCCAAGCGGAGGCGTCCGTGGATACAAGTTAGTGGAACTCATGACTCGTGAGCTGGTAGTGGGCTGCCTTACCCATTCTGGTTGGATTAGAGAGGCAGGCTGATGGTTCCTGCTCTCAGGGTTAAGCAGCTTCTTCGACTGCGACGGGGCTGGACCCGTCACCGGTGGCAGTCGGCATCGATAACCCACCGTGTAGCGAGTTGACGGTGGGAAGTGTTGTCTCCTCTGAGGCGAGAGAAGAACTCCCCTTCTTCTCTGAGAGGCAGACAGCTGAGAGCTGTCAGTGTACGTGGACCAATCAGGGGACTCTAACAAGACACGTGACTCAGGCTCTAAAGGCAGACGTCACCCCGCTGTGAGGGGGTGGAAACAGACTACTTATTTATCTTTAGCAAAGTAGAAATAAGTAGTAATACTGATTTAACCTTTTAGCAAAGTATCAATAATACTGAAGCTGGATCAAACATTCACAATGCTGTAAGAGAAAGTGCATTAATCATTTAAGACATTTCTGTAACAGATTAAAGTGTCATTTTAGGAGGAGACACCTAAAGTCTTTATTATTATTATTATTATTAAAGTCCGGTGGCTTCTTCCGGTACGACCGTGACCTTGGAGGAATGTTGATTCAGGTTAAAACATAATAAAAGAGTCATTATAATCCGTGTTATTGGGAAGAAGATGGATTATTATTTAGATGATCACGTAGGTCAGAGATCAGAGGTCAAGAGCGTATATTGATCACGCTACACATGCGTTTGACTGACACGTTAAATAGAGCAAGAAGTCCTCGTCTGATGAGGGTTTGATCTGATTGTTTGACAGCATGGTGAGAGCATCAAAGTGCTTCACAACTAATGTTTTAAAAAAATAAAACAATGATATGGTTCCTAGTTTTATTTTATAGGTTTATTTGATCAGTTTTGCCAATCTGGAGAAGCCTTTAATCATCAAGCGCTTACCAGTGTATTCAAGAAAATAAACTGAATATTATAGATATGTTGGAAAAATAAAAACCCTCTGCAGCTTTTATAATTTAATTTCTTTTTGTGTATTAGGATCCCTCAAAAGTAGTATTTTCTATCTTTAATTTATCTAGGTTAAATGTTTTTGCAAAACCTGACCTCTAGTTCAGGAATAAAGCACTGGAGCAATATTTCCCACGATCCCCACAATGGTGGTGTCTTTATTTGAATACATTTGAATACAAATTAATTATTTTTTTGCTCATACATTGTAACTTATAAACAACTATGTAGATTCAAGCTATGGGATAAGATCTGTGCCAAAAGGATCAACCAAAGAAATCCAGTCACACACAAAATATGTCAAAATAAAGCAACCAAAAAGAACATTTCAGAAGCAAAAGTGTGAAATACAAAAGCAAAAGAAAAAACCCTCTAAAATAAAATAAACTATTTCATAAGTATTCATATTTTATTTTATTTGACACACCTTTTTTGATTCTCACTAAATTCTGCTTCATTCTGACCATATGGGCTTTTATTTTGAAAGGCATGTTTTGGATCTCACCAACAGCTTTTTGCTTTTGCTGCATCTTGGTTTTGCTTCTGGGTTTTTGCTTTTGAAAGAAAGTCTCAGTGGGAGGGGCTTTCTAGAGCTTCAATCTCATTGGTTATGAGGGCTTGTAGTGAGTGGCGCTAGCTGTTTGCCACAGGTATGGAGCCACCTTCTCCAAACCCTCATAACTAATGAGATTGAAGCACTGGAAAGCCCCTCCCCCTGAGACTTACTTTCAAAAGCAAAAGCAAAAACTTAGAGCAGAAGCAAAAACAAAGCATAGCACAATCAAAACATGCCCTTCAGAATAAAAGCCTAAATGGTCTGAATGAAGCAGAATAAAGTGAGATTTTAAAAGTTGTGTCAAAGCAATAAATTATGAATTGTTAGGAAGTAAATATAAGTTTTTGGTTTAGAAAAATAAATATTTAATTATAAACAGTTTTGTTTTTAAGAGTTATTTTTTGCGTTTGAATTTCACACTTTTGCTTCTGGAATGTTCTTTTTGGTGGCTGTATTTTGATATTTTTTGTGTGTAACTGTATTTTTTGGTTGATCCTTTTGGCACAAACCTTATCCCATATTCAAGCTAGCTAACCTAACATTAATGAGACAATAAAGAGACATTGTTATGAGCATTTATTTACACTATAAATATGAATTAAAAGACCTTTTCTTTTAGGTGTGTTTACATTTCTCTTTATCCTGATGCAGATTTGAGAAAAGATCCAGATTAAACACCTGTTAAAAGCCATGATGTAAAATTTCTTTAAAGTTTAAACTACATTTTTGCAGACTTGATTATGTACTGCTTCTGTAAATGATTTAAACGTTATGGAAAAATCTAGAAAACTCCCCTTGAAAGTGCTTGAATTTGATTTAGCCTAAATGTCAGAACCCTGAGATCTAAAACGTAAAAACGGACCCGGTTTGATCCTCATGCTGTCGTCAGTCTGTGGCAGGCCGACTTACCAACCAGCATCGTCGTTTCTTTAGCTTTCAGATTTAAATCTCACAGCACACTCACACTTTCAGTTACAGGGAGAAGTGATCTGAGACACAGGTTGGTCAACAGCAATAGGTTTTAGTTTCCTCTGATTGGTTGTTGGTAAAATAATAATAAAACTCATCTAACTCAGTCTGGCAGCTGAAGAACGATGATTTTAGTTATTATTTTCATTGATAGAAACAACCTGCTATAAATCTATTAAAGAAGACAAACAGAAATGAGTTTCTGAGCTCAGCAGTTTAAATGTTTGAATTTCTCAGATGCAGATTAGTGAAGGCATCGTGAGCTGAATCAGTCAGCCTCAGCTACTTAAGAACAAATCAATAAAAAAACACACTTGTTTCTGGATCGGATCACAACATTTTAAACTGTTTGTACAGAGAAGATTAGAACCTGGAACCAACAATCTTCTGACTGAAAGAATGTCTTTAGATTAGTCTGAAACTCAAACAGTTTTATTATTGGTCATTCTGAGGAGTAATGCTTATTTTTAAATTGTCCAAATATAAAAAACTTTGAAAAATGACTTGTTCCCTCATGGATTTTGTTACTTAAATATTTCAGATCAACAAACAAATCTCAATATCAAACGGAGAGAGCTTGAATAAATACATGATGTACTTTTCAAATAATTGAATTTATTAGGGCAACATGCCCTGTGTGGAGCAGCAGCATCGTCTTTAACTGGTTGAAACATCTGGATCCAGTGGTGGTGACCAGTAATGAGTCTCACGTCACTGTGAGGAGATTTACTCTTCTGTTTCAATCCAGCCTCATTGGAGGGTTTCCCCATAGATATCATGTATAACGCTATGCCTTATCTAGGAGTCTAACGTAGCTACAAGGCGGCCATCTTACTACAGACAGCTGATGTTCTGCTCTAGCAGATGGAAGGTGAGGTGTACTAAAAACACTCCAAACTCGATGAAATATTAAAGTGCCTATGACTCCATATTTAAATCACTTTATATTAAACAGGTGCAATCTTTGATGCCTCTAGATTAGCGTTGCACCATTATAACTCAAAATACGCTGTAATTATTTCCTAACGAGCAACTCAGAGATCAGAAGAATGCGCCGCCTTCCGGTTCTGCTGGGTTTCTCCTTATTTGGCAGCCTGACACTTCTGCTGCAGCAGGGGGCAGTGGCGTCGCGTGAAAGAGAAACGAAACTGAAACTAAACACTACACGGTCTATGGGCAATGGCGGCGGCACTGCCTCGCTCCAGGTGTCGTGAACGTGCATGTGGGAGGAGAATTTACCATATAAGCAAGTCCGGATCACTATGACCTCATAGCGGGCTGGAGTGAAAAAAACGGTTTGAAACCTGGGTCTGAAATCTTGAAGAGCTTCTCACTGGCTGTACTAGGAGACCGATGGACGCCGTTTTTTGCTCTTTCTGGCAGGTTTAAGGTGAGAACTCAACGTTGCAACATGATAGATAAGTCAGAAAACATGGAAACCGATGTCATGGGCACTTTAAGGGATTTACAGTTTGCTTTCTTACAAACCTTATTATGTATAGGCTTGAGATAGGATACTTTTACAGTTTATGAGTTTCCCGTCCATCATCGATATATTTTACAGCCACGTCTCTGTTTATAACAAAGCAAACTGTTTAAAAAACGGTAAAAAATTTAGCAAGTTAGAGGTATTTAATAGTACATGTACCATTAACAGCCAGTGTTGGGTAAGTTACACTGAAAAAAGAAAACAGGGGTCTAACTTAAAAAAATTGAAGTAATCGGTCACATGTAAAGAGAATTAAATAAATTTAATTAAATACCATTAAATTAAGTTCTTTCAAAGTTGCATTATTAAGTTTGTTCAAAGCAAACTTTAAAAAATTAACTTGGATAAACCTAATTAAATTACTTGTGACCGATTACTTCAATTTTTTTAAGTTAGACCAATGTTCTCTTTTTTTCAGTGTACTTTAAAATTGTAATATATTAATATTACTAGTTACAGCAAAAAAAAGTAATATGGTTTGTATTACATATTACAGTCTAAGTTACACTACTTTTAGTTACTTTGAGTTACTTTTGGTAAAATATCTTATGTGACGGCATTCTAAAATACTATAACTGATCAATTTACATTTTACACAAGAATGACACCAGAAAATACTGTAATTTTCTCACTATTTAATTAAACTACAGTCAATCCTAAATAATATTTTATTAATGTCAGTTCATATATCAGCTGTTGATACTCCTGGACTTCATATATTCTCTTCAGCTCCTTTTCCATAGCAGCACACGTCTAATAATAATAATAATAATAATAATAATAATAATAATAATAATAATAATAATAATAATAATAATAATAATAATTTTATCCAACTCCTTGGCAAATGTATTTTGGGGGTAGGGTGTTGTAACTAGTAAGTTTCTCAAACTGTAACTAGTAATATATTACTTTACTTTAAAAGAGTAATGTTAATATATTACTAGTTACTCAAAAAAGGAATATATTACTATAACTAATTAGTTTTCCTAACAGTGTTGGAGTAACTAGTTACAAAGTAATTAGTTACTCCCAACACTGTTAACNGGATTACCCGGACAGAGATAGTGAAGGTCGCGCGTGAGCGAACACATACGTAAATCTGGGACCAGATAAACCTCAGGCGTGTCATCATGAAACGCAACCAGAGGCGGCGTGTTGAGCTTAACATGAGTGTCATCCACCCAGGTACCTACGTTCACAACGTCTTTGATTCGGTAGATGTCGTTTGGAGACACGACCGGAAGACTGATGAGGAACGCTAGTTCCCTAGCCTCAGGGTCAACCCTGAGGGGTAGAGCACTTCCTAAAGCAAAGGCTAGATGAGTCTGTAGGGGCAGCACCTTTTCTCTCAGAGCGCGTTCTAGAGCTTCTCTTACCATGGGGAGTGAAACCAGGTAAGGAGGGATCCGACCCATAAGAAGAGCGTCCACGGAGGCGCTACTGTCCCGATCGAAGTCGGACAGGCAAGACGTCAAGAGGTGGGTGTGAGCGTAGTCCCTTGAGACAAATGAGCGTAGTTCGTCTATTGCAGACGATGACTTCCTCATCTTCTCATTTAAGGAGTTAACGACGACTATCGTGTCGCGCTCGGACCTACCTAGAGTCTGCAGTGCCTTCCGCTGGCGGACCACATGCTTACGGAGAGAAGGGACCTCCTCCTCAAGCTCTTTGACATGGCGCTGAACCGCAGCTAAGTTGATGGAGTTGACTGCTGAGAAACCCATACTGAAAAGTGAACCTACCGCACCAGCGGCTGAAAGGAGTTCCGCTAAGAACCGTTTCACCCTGCGGTTAGCCCCTGAGAGTTCTGAAGTTGTGACCGTGAACTTCTGTAACTGGTGGAGGATATGAGTGATGTCGGCCTGAGAGTGCCACATCATGGTTTGAGTCCAATTCTCCCCAGCAGCTGATAGTTCTCCAGGTCGACCTTCCAGCTTTTTGCGGCAGGCGACGTCTGGGTCAAACTTAACAAACACCTTTTGGGTCAAGAGGCGGTAGTTAGTCATCAACATGCCAGGCCGTTCCTTGAGGGCGATCCCCGAGGTCGGACCTGGGTCAAACAGGTTTCTAGAAGAAGATGTGGTAGCAGTACAAGTGATAAACACACACACCACCAACATCAAGACGGTTGTCGGACCGGAGAGTCGTGCTCTTGGGCGGGACGACCTATGTGATGTCGGTTGACTGTTTGGTAGAGGTCCCTGACGGGGGCTCACCAGGGGTGTGTGTGAAGGTGTCACACCCGAATGGGTGGACTGAGGTCTGGTTGGAGCTGCAGCTGGACTGCAGCGAAGGTCAGTGGACTCTGTCGATGACAGAGAAGCCTTAACCTGTTCCTCTGGGGGAAGAACTGGTACAATGTGGGGCGTCGGGGGACTTACCTGATCGGGCAGGTGAACTATGGACTCTGCTGATAGCAGAGATGATTCGACCTGTCCTGCCGGGGGCAGGGGAGCATCAAAGTAGTCCTCAGAAGTGTCAGCGTCGGTCTCTGGAGGATCCGGAGGATCCGGGCCTGACACTGATAGATCAGACTGAGTCAGAGGAGGATCAACCTGTGTTGTGACCCCCCTTTTCTCAGTGAGTGAGTCTGTGACTGGTGGAACAGATGCCGTCGATGGACTGACATCTGTAAGACCAGCTACCAAGTAGTGGTCCAGGATAGCCTGACGCAGACGACCGAAATCAAGTCTAACGTCCATAGGCAGACTGTATATGAACTCACTCAGAACAGAGTTCGATGAGAAGTCCAAAAGATGGAGTTTTTCCATGTTAGAAAGATCAGGGTATTTGTGTAGTTGAAAATCGATCATAGTGATGAGACTATGGACCCATTGAGGATCCCTTCGACCGGGCATGAGCTTTCTGATGAGCTTTGATATTTCCCGTAGTTTATGAAGTGGGTCTTCAGTGGTTGGACCCGTAGCCAACGAAACCTTACATACAGCAGGCTCTCTTNTTGTGTCAAAGCAATAAATTATGAATTGTTAGGAAGTAAATATAAGTTTTTGGTTTAGAAAAATAAATATTTAATTATAAACAGTTTTGTTTTTAAGAGTTATTTTTTGCGTTTGAATTTCACACTTTTGCTTCTGGAATGTTCTTTTTGGTGGCTGTATTTTGATATTTTTTGTGTGTAACTGTATTTTTTGGTTGATCCTTTTGGCACAAACCTTATCCCATATTCAAGCTAGCTAACCTAACATTAATGAGACAATAAAGAGACATTGTTATGAGCATTTATTTACACTATAAATATGAATTAAAAGACCTTTTCTTTTAGGTGTGTTTACATTTCTCTTTATCCTGATGCAGATTTGAGAAAAGATCCAGATTAAACACCTGTTAAAAGCCATGATGTAAAATTTCTTTAAAGTTTAAACTACATTTTTGCAGACTTGATTATGTACTGCTTCTGTAAATGATTTAAACGTTATGGAAAAATCTAGAAAACTCCCCTTGAAAGTGCTTGAATTTGATTTAGCCTAAATGTCAGAACCCTGAGATCTAAAACGTAAAAACGGACCCGGTTTGATCCTCATGCTGTCGTCAGTCTGTGGCAGGCCGACTTACCAACCAGCATCGTCGTTTCTTTAGCTTTCAGATTTAAATCTCACAGCACACTCACACTTTCAGTTACAGGGAGAAGTGATCTGAGACACAGGTTGGTCAACAGCAATAGGTTTTAGTTTCCTCTGATTGGTTGTTGGTAAAATAATAATAAAACTCATCTAACTCAGTCTGGCAGCTGAAGAACGATGATTTTAGTTATTATTTTCATTGATAGAAACAACCTGCTATAAATCTATTAAAGAAGACAAACAGAAATGAGTTTCTGAGCTCAGCAGTTTAAATGTTTGAATTTCTCAGATGCAGATTAGTGAAGGCATCGTGAGCTGAATCAGTCAGCCTCAGCTACTTAAGAACAAATCAATAAAAAAACACACTTGTTTCTGGATCGGATCACAACATTTTAAACTGTTTGTACAGAGAAGATTAGAACCTGGAACCAACAATCTTCTGACTGAAAGAATGTCTTTAGATTAGTCTGAAACTCAAACAGTTTTATTATTGGTCATTCTGAGGAGTAATGCTTATTTTTAAATTGTCCAAATATAAAAAACTTTGAAAAATGACTTGTTCCCTCATGGATTTTGTTACTTAAATATTTCAGATCAACAAACAAATCTCAATATCAAACGGAGAGAGCTTGAATAAATACATGATGTACTTTTCAAATAATTGAATTTATTAGGGCAACATGCCCTGTGTGGAGCAGCAGCATCGTCTTTAACTGGTTGAAACATCTGGATCCAGTGGTGGTGACCAGTAATGAGTCTCACGTCACTGTGAGGAGATTTACTCTTCTGTTTCAATCCAGCCTCATTGGAGGGTTTCCCCATAGATATCATGTATAACGCTATGCCTTATCTAGGAGTCTAACGTAGCTACAAGGCGGCCATCTTACTACAGACAGCTGATGTTCTGCTCTAGCAGATGGAAGGTGAGGTGTACTAAAAACACTCCAAACTCGATGAAATATTAAAGTGCCTATGACTCCATATTTAAATCACTTTATATTAAACAGGTGCAATCTTTGATGCCTCTAGATTAGCGTTGCACCATTATAACTCAAAATACGCTGTAATTATTTCCTAACGAGCAACTCAGAGATCAGAAGAATGCGCCGCCTTCCGGTTCTGCTGGGTTTCTCCTTATTTGGCAGCCTGACACTTCTGCTGCAGCAGGGGGCAGTGGCGTCGCGTGAAAGAGAAACGAAACTGAAACTAAACACTACACGGTCTATGGGCAATGGCGGCGGCACTGCCTCGCTCCAGGTGTCGTGAACGTGCATGTGGGAGGAGAATTTACCATATAAGCAAGTCCGGATCACTATGACCTCATAGCGGGCTGGAGTGAAAAAAACGGTTTGAAACCTGGGTCTGAAATCTTGAAGAGCTTCTCACTGGCTGTACTAGGAGACCGATGGACGCCGTTTTTTGCTCTTTCTGGCAGGTTTAAGGTGAGAACTCAACGTTGCAACATGATAGATAAGTCAGAAAACATGGAAACCGATGTCATGGGCACTTTAAGGGATTTACAGTTTGCTTTCTTACAAACCTTATTATGTATAGGCTTGAGATAGGATACTTTTACAGTTTATGAGTTTCCCGTCCATCATCGATATATTTTACAGCCACGTCTCTGTTTATAACAAAGCAAACTGTTTAAAAAACGGTAAAAAATTTAGCAAGTTAGAGGTATTTAATAGTACATGTACCATTAACAGCCAGTGTTGGGTAAGTTACACTGAAAAAAGAAAACAGGGGTCTAACTTAAAAAAATTGAAGTAATCGGTCACATGTAAAGAGAATTAAATAAATTTAATTAAATACCATTAAATTAAGTTCTTTCAAAGTTGCATTATTAAGTTTGTTCAAAGCAAACTTTAAAAAATTAACTTGGATAAACCTAATTAAATTACTTGTGACCGATTACTTCAATTTTTTTAAGTTAGACCAATGTTCTCTTTTTTTCAGTGTACTTTAAAATTGTAATATATTAATATTACTAGTTACAGCAAAAAAAAGTAATATGGTTTGTATTACATATTACAGTCTAAGTTACACTACTTTTAGTTACTTTGAGTTACTTTTGGTAAAATATCTTATGTGACGGCATTCTAAAATACTATAACTGATCAATTTACATTTTACACAAGAATGACACCAGAAAATACTGTAATTTTCTCACTATTTAATTAAACTACAGTCAATCCTAAATAATATTTTATTAATGTCAGTTCATATATCAGCTGTTGATACTCCTGGACTTCATATATTCTCTTCAGCTCCTTTTCCATAGCAGCACACGTCTAATAATAATAATAATAATAATAATAATAATAATAATAATAATAATAATAATAATAATAATAATAATAATAATTTTATCCAACTCCTTGGCAAATGTATTTTGGGGGTAGGGTGTTGTAACTAGTAAGTTTCTCAAACTGTAACTAGTAATATATTACTTTACTTTAAAAGAGTAATGTTAATATATTACTAGTTACTCAAAAAAGGAATATATTACTATAACTAATTAGTTTTCCTAACAGTGTTGGAGTAACTAGTTACAAAGTAATTAGTTACTCCCAACACTGTTAACAGCAATGTTACAGAAGGGGCAGTTGTCTGTAGTAAGATGGCCGCCCGTTGCAGTTCATTAGCGAACAGTAAGATATCTAGCCTTTATGATGATGATATCTATGGTTTTTCCAACATGAACGACTTGTTTAAGGTCAAAGGTCAGACCTTCTCCGTCAGAATTTCCTGGTAGTCAGCAGAATTCATGGTTCCATCAGTTCCAGCCAGTGGTCCAGGTCCTGAAGACCAGACCATCACACCAAACTGAGAAAGTTGGTGTCAAAACCTGAACTGGAAATGATTCTTCATGCTTTGATCTCCTCCCGTCTAGATTACTGTAACACACTTTTCACATGTTTGAACCAAAAAGCCCTCTATGGCCTTCAGCTGGTCCAGAACTCTGCAGCGAGGCTCCTCACTGGAGCAAACAGGAAAGATCACATCACTCCTATTCTGAAGTCTCTGCACTGGTTACCTGTTAAATGTAGAGTTCATTTTAAAATCCTGACTCTAACTTTCAGGGCCCTACATGGTCAAGCTCCTCTTTATGTTACTGAACTGATAAAGCCGTACGCTCCAACCCGAGCTCTCAGGTCCACAGACCAGAATCTCCTAACAGTTCCAAGGACCAGATTTAAAAGTCGAGGTGATCGCTCCTTCCAGTCTGTTGCACCGCGACTTTGGAATGACCTTCCTTTAGTTTTACGCTGTATAGACAGTCTGGACTCCTTTAAAAAGCAGTTGAAGACCCAATTATTCAAAACTGCTTTTAAATAACTCTTTTGTGTTCTCTTGTTGTTGTTTAATGATTTTGATTTGTAATGATATTTTGTTTGTTTTATTGATTTTATTTGTTTTATCATGTTTGATTCTGTTTTCTGTGAAGCACTTTGTGATTTTTTCTGTGAAAGGTGCTATATAAATAAACTTTACTTACTTACTTACTTACTTACTTACTNCTCTCCGTTGGGAGCTCCGGTCTGGGCGGGGACTATGATCGTAGGATCTTTGAGAGCGACCCTCTGAGGGGTCCCTTCGACCTCCCTTTTTTGATGGACCAGGGGACCACCCCCCTTTTTCCCTGGATTTGCTCCGGCCCCTCCCACGTTCATGAACGGGGGACCTGGAGTCATCACCACGGTATGGGGGTGACCTCCCTCGGTTAAAGTCGGGAGATCGGTGATGGTCTCTTTGAGACTTGACCTTATCTCGCCAGCTCGGTCCAGGTTTCTTTTTAAAGTGAACCTTGGAACCTCTAGGTCTGGCGGGTGGTGCACCCTCCAACTGTAGAGTGGGGGAGCTACTCACACTAAGGACAGAACTAACGTTACCGTTGTCATTGTTATGTTTACTTACCGGTTGAGCAACGTTTTTGAAAGCGTTGGTCGCCATTTCTCTGAGGTCGGACATACTGGTAGCACCGATGTTGACCGATACCAAGAACTGGCGGTAAGATTGATGTAGATTGGCAAAGAAAAGTTGTTTGAAGTCTTTTCCTTCTTCCATTTTTGGTTCATTTCTGAAGCCAAAATAAGCACTGAAAAGGCGAAGGTAATATGCACCTGGGTCTTCTGACTTACCCTGTTTAATGTGCATAGCTGCCCTAAAGCCGTAATCTGCTTCACCGCCGGAAAATTCCTTGGCGATGGCTTTGCACAGTCGGTCGTAATCACCAACCGTTTCCTTTGGTTGACGGTCAATGAACAGACCCACTGACAGATCAGAGGTTTCTTTAAGGATGAAGATTTTGTCTTCTAATGACATGCCAGGAAATCTATTCAAGTAACACTCGAGGCTCATGAAATAAGCAGGTAGCTTACGTGGGTCACCTGGTTCTGGAATGAATTTTGTCACTCCTTTTGTGATATTGTAAATATCGAACTGGGTGACGTCTCTGCCCTTGCTGGGCTGGAGTCTGTCGGGAGGGGCTTGACTGACGGATTTAGTAACCCTTTTTAGCAGCTGAGCAGCCTCTACATCAGCGGAGGATGTGACTCTGTCTCTTACAGTAGTCCCACCTCCCTGCTGACTGGTGCTCGGCTGGGGAGAATCATGCTCGAGCCGCTTGGCAGCTTCGAGTTTGTTCTCCAAAGCGGCAAGTTTAGCTTCACTTAACCTTTGGGCTTGTTCCGCGTCGTTCCTCTCCTCAATCAGTGTTTTTGCATGGTTTCTGGCGTTGTCTTTAGCCTTTTGTTCCTGTGCTAGTTCAGTTTTTAAATCATCCATTTTGTTGTTTTGATCATGAATGATGTCTTTGTTTTCTTCGACCTGTAGTCGAAGCTGTTTTACAGTTTCTTCTAGAGCTCGTTTTTCATCCAGTAGTTTTGTATTTGCCTCAAACTCATCTGAATAGAGCCTGTTCAGCGCATAGGAAAGCCTGACTAAAGCTCCATTCTTGTTGATGGTTGGGCCTCTGTCATTTATTTTTCTACTGTCTTTAGCTTCCTCAATAACCCTGTTATGTACCTCGTACGTATTAAGGTTATTGATTAAGTTCTGGAATGATTCCAGTTGATTAGACAGTGACAGTTGTTTTATGGCTTCTGTGATGTAGTCAAACGTGCCCATTGGTTCAACGTTTGCACCTTGTTGTTCTGATGGATCAGACATGGTGTATGTTGTTGAAGAAAATTTATTTTGAATGAAAATATCTGTGAATACTGGTTAAAACCTGTATTTTTAGAGTCAGTGTCTGACCGGTAATACCCTTTTACACCAGCGAGGCGCTACCGCGCCTTCAAGCCTAATGATGCCGAAGAAGACTATTTCCGTTTCCGGTTTTGAACCGATCTTTTAAACGCAAATAATTCTTAAACGGGTCACTTTTTACGGTGAAAATAGGTATATTTAGTCAGAGTGATCCTTTAGGAATGGTTTAAGATAGTTAGTGTGTTTGCGAACGCGCTTTTTGAGGGTTTAGCGATCTCGCCGGGGGCGGCTAACGCTAGCTCCACTCAGAGCTGCTAACGGCGCTTTTAGCGGCGAAAATCAGCGTTTTACCCGGTAAATAGTTACCGAGCCCGACTTAGTGACACTCGGCTTTGTAACCGGTTTGTCCAC